>QAOC01016848.1:0-18020 GCA_003255005.1 Begonia fuchsioides
TCAATCGGAGTAAAGCTCAAGGTTGAGCGAGAAGGATCTCCAAGGAGGTACCTTGAAGTGCGGACGTAGGCAAGGTTGGCCAAACCGCGTTACCAAACCGATGTCAATTTCTCTTACTCTAAACTCTTATTTACTTGTTTAATTATTCCGCATTAGAGTTTTAGATATAACTAAACAATTCACACGAACTTGACTTAGTAATCGAAAAAGTTTAGTTAACCTAATTCACCCCCCCACTTAGGTTAATCTCGATCCTACAGTTGGTATTAGAGCGGGTATTTAGATTGATTAACCTATATTTGTTGTTGTTTTAGAGTAAATTAAATCATGGCTTTTAATTTGAACAACTCACACACAGAGGGTCAATCTATTACTAGACCCCCACTTTTTGATGGAAACAACTATGTATATTGGAAAACTAGGATGAAAATTTTTGTCCAAGCTATGGACTATAGCGTATCGAATATAATTTAAGGAAATTAAGTCTAAATGCCAAAGCAATGAACACCATGTACTGTGCCTTAAATGGTGATGAATTCAAGAGGTTCCTTCAAAAAAAAAGGATGAATGGAAATGAGTTCCCAAGAAAGGAAAAGCACTCTAAGGAAGAAGAAAAAGAATTCAAATGCTATGAGTGCGGGAAATCGGGACACTACAAGTCTGAGTGTCCAAGAATCAAGAAGCATCCCAAGGCTTACAAGAAGAAATCCATGAATGCAACTTGGGATGACAGTGACTCTTCAAGCTCCTCATCCGAAGACGAGGAGATAGCTAACATGTGCTTCATGGCAAAGGAGGACAAGGTACTTGACTCCTTTAGTGATTTAGAAAATTCTGATGAGGATAATGAACTGTTTGATGCTTTCAATGACTTATTTAATGATTTCAATATCTTGAAATCTAAATATAAGGAATTAAAAAAGAGCATGTTGCACTAGTTAAGATACATGATAGTTGTAAAATCGTTGTGCATGATGAGTTGGAAACTCTAAAGAAAAAGAACCTTGACTTAAATGATATAGTTCTCAAGTTCACTAACGGTAGTAAGAACTTGAACATGCTGTTAGGAAGTCAAAGGGTGACATTTAAAAAGGCCGGCTTAGGTTATGAATCACAAACTAAGAAAAATTACTATAAGAACTTCTTTGTGAAACCTAGTGCTTGCAACAAATGCAATAAAATAGGACACCAAGCTTTTACTTGTCCTATGAACTCTAAAGTTAGAAAAGACAAAGTTTGTTGAGAAATGGGTTCCCAAAGGAACTAATGCTAACTCTCTAGGACCCAAAATGGTTTGGGTACCTAAGAAACTTGTTTGATTTGTCGTGTAGGTGGAAGTCTCCCTTGCAAAAAATCTATGGTACCTCGATAGTGGTTGTTCGAGGCATATGACGCGAGACCCTTCAAGATTTTCTTCCATCAACCAAAAGAAGGGGAATGTATCTTTTGGAGGAAATCAAAAGGGGAAGATTATAGGTATTGGCAATATCGGTAATCCTTCTTCCCCTATTATTGAAAATGCCGTTTTAGTTGATGGTTTAAAGCATAATTTATTGAGCATTAGTCAACTATGTGATAAGGTATATAGGGTAATTTTTTAATCAAATTCCTATTTATTAGAAGATAGCTCAAGTGGTAAAATCTTATTCATTGGCTATCGTTCTGATAATGTTTATACAATTGATTTGGATAATGTTGCTTGCTTTGATGAAAAATGTTTTAGTGCAACATCCACTCTAGACAGTTGGGCATGGCATAGGAGATTAGGCCATGTTAGCATGAGTACCTTAGCTAAGATTGCTAAGAAGAATTTAGTTAGAGGCCTTCCAAAGATTTCCTTTGAGAAGGATAGGATTTGTGATGCATGTCAAATAGGGAAGCAAAAAAAATCCTCATTTTCTTCTAAATTGGTTATTTCATCCTCCAAACCTCTCCAGCTTCTCCACTTAAATCTTTTTGGCCCTTCTAAAGTAGCTAGCCTAGGTGGCAAGCATTATGCCTTTGTAATTGTTGATGATTACTCAAGATTTACTTGGGTATACTTTCTTAGATCTAAGGTGAGACTTTTGAGACCTTCTCTTCCTCTAGGAAGAAAGTTCAAAATGAAAAGGATCTCTCCATTGTAGCTATCTGTAGTGATCATGGAGGGGAATTTGAAAATGAGAAATTGGAGCTTCTATGTCTTAAGTATGGGATCAATCATAATTTCTCATCTCCTAGGACTCCTCAACAAAATGGAGTTGTTGAGAGAAAGAATAGATCTCTTTAAGAGCTTGCTAGGACAATGCTCAATGAAAACTCTCTTCCCAAGTATTTTTGGGCGGAAGCCGTAGCTACGACATGCTATTCAATAAATCGAGTATCAATCCGTCCAATAACAGAAAATACCCCCTATGAACTATGGTCGGGTAAAACTCCTAGTGTTAAGTATTTTAGGCCCTTTGGATGCAAATGTAATATTTTAAACACCAAGGACAACTTAGGAAAATTTGATTCAAAGACGGATTTTGGAATCTTCCTTGGATACTCTTTGTCTAGCAAGGCCTATAGAGTATTCAACAAAAGGAACCTAGTTGTTGAGAAATCTATGCATGTTACATTTGATGAGTCCCCTCCACCCTTAGAGCACTTAGAACCTAGTGATGATTTGGAAAGAGAGATGGATTCTTTGAGTCTAGATGACAATGCAAAAAACTATTTAGATGTCATTCCTTCCGAAAGTCCTCCAAGCTCTCTAGGATTAGAGCCAAGTACCATTGTCAATGATGGCTTACCTAAAGAATGGAAATATTCCAAAAGCCATCCCATAGAGGACATTGTAGGTAATCCTAGTTTGGGCGTCAAAACTAGAGCCTCTCTTAGGAACTTGTGTGCTAACATAGCCTTTATCTCTCAAGTAGAGCCTAAGAAATTTGATGAGGCCATGTTGGATGACAATTGGATAATGGCCATGCAAGAGGAACTAAATCAATTTGAGAGAAACCAAGTATGTGAGTTAGTTCCTAGACCTAATGATCGCACCATCATTGGATCTAAATGGGTATTTAAGAATAAACTAGATGAACATGGTGTAGTCATTAGAAACAAGGCAAGATTGGTTGCAAAAGGATACAATCAAGAAGAGGGAATAGATTTTGAAGAAACCTTTGCACCAGTAGCACGAATGGAGTCAATTCGTATTCTACTTGACTATGCGTGTCAGAAAAATTTCACTCTATTTCAAATGGATGTAAAGAGTGCATTCTTAAATGGGTTTATCATGGAAGAAGTCTATGTAGAGCAACCCTTAGGTTTTGAGGCCTTCGATAGGTTAGACCATGTATTTAAACTTCATAAAGTTCTTTATGCTCTTAAGCAAGCTCCTCGTGCGTGGTATGATTGGTTGAAGAACTTTCTCTTGAAAAGAGAGTTCAAAATGGGAAAAATCGATTCAAACCTTTTTACTAAGCATGAAGGAGATGATTTACTTCTTGTCCAAATCTATGTAGATGATATCATTTATGGAGCCTCAAACAAAAAACTTTGCGATAGCTTTGCTTCTCTCATGCAAGATGAATTTGAGATGAGCATGATGGGAGAGCTTAAATTCTTTTTAGGACTTCAAATTAGGCAAACTTTAGAGGGAACATTCATATGTCAAGAAAAATATGTTAAAGAATTGCTTAAGAGATTCAGATTGGACTCTTGCAAATCATCTAGGACTCCCATGAGTACCACCACTAAATTGGACAAAGATGAAAATGGTCAAGTTTTAGACATTAAGAAATATCATGGTATGATTGGATCTCTTCTATATGTAACCGCTAGTAGACCCGATATTCTTTTTAGTGTATGTCTATGTGCTAGATTTCAAGCGGCACCTAGAGAATGTTAATTAAAAGCTGTCAAAAGAATTTTCAAATACTTGAGTGGAACAGAAAATTTAGGATTATGGTATCCCAAGGGAACCTCACTAAACTTAATTGGATATACAGATTCGAATTATGTCGGGAGCCTGATGGATAGAAAGAGCATTAGTGGCTCTTGTCAATTTCTAGGAGAATCATTAGTTTCATGGTTTTCTAAGAAACAAAATTCAGTAGCACTTTTAACCGCCGAAAGTGAGTATATCGCAGCCGGAAGTTGTTGTGCACAAATGCTTTGGATGAAGCATACCTTAGAAGACTATAATCTCTCATTCTCTAAGATTCCTATTATGTGTGACAACACTAGTGCTATAAATATCAGTAAAAATCCTATTCTCCATTCTAGAACTAAGCATATAGAAATAAGATATCATTTTATCAAAGATCACGTACAAAAAGGGGATATTATATTAGAATTTGTCAAGTCAAGTGATCAATTTGCTGATATATTTACTAAGCCTTTGGATGAAAAGACCTTCAATGGAATTAGAATTCGGTTAGGGGTAATTCGTGTTGATGGTGTTTAGTAACATCATCTTATTCCTGTTGTTTCCATTGACAGGGGTTGACATAAATTTAGATATGTCGACCAAACTTAGGCTCTGTCAAAACAGCGGTCGATACAAAGAAAAATGTGTTGACCGGACTTTGAATCCGTCGCAAAAAGGGGTCGACATAAAATTTGGATATGTCGACCGGTTCTTCGTTTCAACCATCAATCGGTCGACCGGGTTTGTTGTTGTTTTTTTTAAACCCTAACGCACTATTTTCAATCGCAAAATATCTTTCTGTCGACCCAATCCTCCAATCCCTCCTACTCTCGCTCCTGAAATGGCTTTAACCTCCAAAATTCCAGTCAGAAGAAAGAGGGTAGTCGATAAATCAAAGGTTATTGCAGCCTCCTCCTCTGCTCCGCCCACAAAAACTCAACCCTCAGAGCTTGATAATTTCTTGTTCCGAAAACAAAGCAGCCAAGATAAGTTTTATTCCATCTTTCAGAACAAGCCTTTCATTTTAAGTAGGATATATGAGCATAACTCTATTCCTGGAATAGATATCAAAGAAGGATGTGAGTTTCTAGGAATTTCAGAATTATTATCTTTCTATGGTCCCTATTCTGAAAAGGCTGTGAGATTATTCTATGCCAATTTATATTACACTCAGAATCCGTTCGTCCTTAAGAGCTATGTATTTATAAAGAAAATACAATTCACGAATTATCAACTGAATATAATTCTGAATTGTACATCTAATGGAAAAATTGAGACATATTATGAGCAGCACTCTGAGCCTACAATCATGACGAATGAAGAGTACTGGCCTTTTCTTAGACAAATCGGGAAGAATCCCGATTCAGTGCCTTATCGACCTAATGCCAGTGATCTCAATATAGTGGTTCGCCTAGTCCATCACTTTCTAACTTGTAATCTATTACCTAAGGATGGACACAGAGATTACATTAGCAACATGGAGTTGTATGTACTCTTTATGTACTTTAGAAGACGTCGCATTGACATAGGATACATCATCATGCGACGGATGATTGAAGTCATGGATAGAGAATCCAAGTCTTTACCTTTCAACCTCCTCATAATGGAAATGCTTTGCCAAAATGGGGTTGAGATTCCTTTTTCTAAGGCAATCACCCGTGTCAGAAAATTGGACAAGTATAGCTCTTCGACTCTTACTCGAATGGGCTTAGCTCAAGATGAGGATGGAGTTTCGCACAACAAAGAGGCCATAGCGCATCCTTCTGCTCGACAGACTTGTGATGATGCTAATATTCATACCGAGCAAAGATCTTCTTCGCGCTCAAAACACGTTATCATTATGTTTGAAGAACATTATGATTTGCTCATAGAACAAACTTCAAGCCTAGCATCCACAGTAGATTCTCTTGTCCACCATAATGATTCCCTTTAAAGGACAGTAGATTCCCTTGCTGCATCCAATTCTGACCTTCATTACATGGTTGATTTTCTTCATGACAACCTTGAGAGGTGGTACTATCAATGGTGTGAATCTAACTTGAGGCAAGGTATGTCTGGACCTCCTAATCCTGCTCAAGATCCCTCGCCAATTCCTTTGTCGTTTCCCTCTCTTGTTCAATCTCCAGATCTCTCCTCAGCGCATACACTGACAGTTGATCTCATGGAGGAAGAAGCGACTACCCCTGCTATTGTTCCAGTACAATCCTCCTCTCCTGGCACAGTCGTGCTACCTACTCCATCAACAATGGAGCCTCCATCTGCTGCATGCACCATTGTTATTGATTCTCCTATCTCCTCTCAAGTCGAAGAGTAGTATAGAAAATTTCTTGTGTCTTAGGAGAACTCTTATACTCTTGTGTATCTTCCTTTTTGTATCAACAATGCTATTTTTGTTAATTGATGGGCTTAACTCTTAACTTCTTGAATATTCTATATAATCATGTCTATGTTTACTCTTTTTGATAATGTCAATGGGGGAGAAAATGCATAAGTTATATTTTCGCTATAACAATTCTTCTCTAATGCATGAGTGCTTTAGTATGGGGGAGCAAGTTATCTTTCAAAAGTTTTTGTCATCATCAAAAAGGGGGAGATTGTTAGCTTTAAAAGTATGTTTAAAGCAATCAATTGTTTTTTTATGATAACTACATAAGATGAGCATAAAAGATAAAATAGATGAAGTAAAATACTTACACAATGCTTAAATTAGACTTAACAATTCATGAGAAATAACCTCTTTGAAGGGTACAATTAAAGTCTAACAATTTTGTTTAAATTAGACTTAACAATTCATGAGAACTACCCTCTTTGTGGTCGACCTCACAGAAGAACATGTGTCGACCTTACCAAAATCTGTGTGTTGACCCTACCTGCACAAAATATCTCTCTGCCCAACCTATTTGTGTCGACCCCATTATAATTGTGTCGACCCTAGCTTTTTCCAGAGACGAATCCTTTAGTGTTTGTGTCGAACCCAAAAGTTTTTGTGTCGACCCCAGATTTTCCAGAGGAGGATTCTTCTAGGTTGTGTCGACCGCACAAACATTGTGTCGACCCCAACAATTTCAAGAGAAGATTTTGTGTCGACCCCAACAACATTTGTGTCGACCCAATTCAGCAGAACAACACCAACGGTCAGAAACTTCATAACGGCTATATTTTGATGTGTCTACCGGCTAGTGCTTTGTGTCGACCCGAGAAGGACTTAAGTCGACCAAACTAGACAATTTTGCAGCAATCTATAAATAGATGAAGCAGTCTCATTTTTTACCAACGATTTTACCGAGAGAAAACTACGCCGAATTGCTGCCAAATTTTTTTCTCAAACTTTTACTCTTTTAAATCCTTGTACTTAAACTTGTATATCATTCTTGAGCTTGAGTGAGTCGGTTTATTAAAAACGGCTTATTGTAAAAGGGGTGACGCTCCTTCAAGAAAAGAGTCAAAAGGTTTGGTTGACACCCGTAAGTCAATCGGAGTAAAGCTCAAGGTTGAGCGAGAAGGATCTTCAAGGATGTACCTTGAAGCGCGGACGTAGGCAAGGTTGGCCGAACCGCATTACCAAACCGGTGTCAATTTCTCTTACTCTAAACTCTTATTTACTTGTTTAATTCTTCCGCATTAGAGTTTTAGATATAACTAAACAATTCACACGAACTTGACTTAGTAATCAAAAAATTTTAGTTAACCTAATTCACCCCCCACTGAGGTTAATCTCGATCCTACAGTTGGTTCTTTTACGTATGTATCTGGTGTTAAAACGAGTACAGATAAGAGAAAGAGGGAAAAAAGGCATTTTTTTGCATTAATTTTAGGGGCTTGTTACTTGTCTATATGGACTAGTTATGGGTTTCGAGAGGAGCCAATCTTCGTCCTCGGCTGTCAAGTGTATGTATGAGGGGAAAAAAGTAAGAAAAAATAACCATCGGAAACTTCGGTCGCTATGTGAAGGCGTTGCAATGACAAGGTAATAGCAAGGCCTTTTGATGACTTGGTCACCAAGTAAACTTTTTTTAACGTCAGGTACGGGCTCCAAATCTTCCCAAAAGTTTAATTGCAACATAAAAAAGTTATAACAAGATTGGTTGGTATTTTTACGGACATATCTTGTGTTAAAACGAGTACATATAAGAGAAAGAGGGGAAAAAATGAAATTTTTGCACAAATTTTACGGGATGATTACGTGTCTGAATGGAAACGTTCCAAGTTCCGAGATGAGCAAATCTTTGTCCTCGGCTTTCAAGTGTATGTATGAGGAGAAACAAGTAAGAAAAAATAACCATCAGAAACTTTGGTCGCTATGTTAAGGCGTGGGAATGAAAAAGTAATTGCAAGGCATTTTGATAACTTGGTCACCAAGGAAGCTTTTTTCAACTTCGGGTTCGGGCTCTAAATCGTCCCAAAAGTTTAATTGCACAATAACAAAGTTATAACAACAGTGGTTGGTGCTTTTACGCACGTATCGTGTTACTTGTCTGAATGTACCCGTTCCGGGTTCCGAGAGGAGCCAATCTTCGTCCTCCGATGTCAAGTGTATGTATGAGGGGAAACAAGTGCGAAAAAATACCATCGGAAACTTTGGTCTCTATTTGAAGAAGTGGGAATGACAAGGTAATACCAAGGCATTTTGATTACTTGGTCACTAAGGAAACTTTTTTCAACTTTGGGTTCGGGCTCTAAATTGTACCAAAAGTTTAATTGCAAAATAAAAAAGTTATAACAACAGTGGTTCATGCTTTTACGCACGTATCTGGTTACTTGTCTGAATGGACCCGTTCCTTGTTTCAAGAGGAGCCAATCTTCGTCCTCGGCAGTCAAGTGTATGTATGAGGGGAAAAAAGTAAGAAAAAATAAACATCGCAAACTTCTGTCGCTATGTGAAGGCTTGGGAATGACAAGGTAATAGCAAGGCACTTTGATTACTTGGTCACCGAGTAAACTTTTTTCAACGTCAAGTTCGGGCTCCAAATCATCTCAAAAGTTTAAATGCAACATAAAAAAGTTATAACAAGAGTGGTTGATGATTTTACACACGTATCTTGTGTTAAAACGAGTACAGATAAGAGAAAGAGGGAAAAAAAGAATTTTTTACACTAATTTTAGGGGCTGGTTACTTGTCTGAATGGACTCGTTCAGGGTTCCGAGAGGAGCCAATGTCAAGTGTATGTATGAGGGGAAATTAATATCGGAAACTTTTGTCGCTATGTCAAGGCGTGGGAATGACAAGTAATAGAAAGGCATTTTGATTACTTGGTCACCAAGTAAACTTTTTTCAACGTCGGGTTTGGACTCCAAATCATCCTAAAAGTTTAATTGCAACATAAAAAAGTTATAACAAGAGTCGTTGGTACTTTTACGCACGTATATGGTGTCAAAACAAGTACATATAAGAGAAAGAGGGAATAAAAGAAATTTTTGCACTAATTTTAGGGGCTGGTTACTTGTCTTAATGGACCCGTTCCGGGTTTCGAGAGAAGCCAATCTTTGTCCTCCGATGTCAAGTGTAAGTTTGAGGGGAAACAAGTAAGTGAGAATGACAAGGTAATAGCAAGACATTCTGATTACTTGGTCACAAAGTAAACTTTTTTCAACCTCGGGTTCGGGATCCAAATCGTTCCAACAGTTTAATTACGATATAAAAAAGTTATAACAGGAGTGGTTGGTGGTTTTACGCATGTATCTGGTCTTAAAACGAGTACAGATAAGAGAAAGAGGGAAAAAAGGCTTTTTTCGCATTAATTTTAGGGGGTGGTTACTTGTCTGAATGGACCCGTTCTGGGTTCCGAGAGGAGCCAATCTTCGTACTCTGATGCCAAATGTATGTATGAGGAGAAACATGTAAGAAAAAGTAACCATCGGAAACTTCGGTCTCTATGTGAAGACGTGGGAATGACAAGGTAATAGCAAGGCCTTACGATTACTTGGTCACAAAGTAAACTTTTTCAACCTCGGGTTCGGGCTTCAAATCATCCCAAAAGTTTAATTGCAACATAAAAAAGTTATAACAAGAGTGGTTGGTGCTTTTACGAACGTATCTGGTGTTAAAACGAGTACAGATAAGAGAAAGAGGGTAAAAACACATTTTTGGCGCTAAATTTAGGGGCTGGTTACTCGTCTGAATGGACCGGTTCCGGGTTTCGAGAATAGCCATTCTTCGTCCTCGGCTACCAAGTGTTTGTTTGAGGGGAAACAAGTAAGAAAAAGTAACCATCAGAAACTTCGGTCTCTATGTGAAGACGTGGGAATGACAAGGTAATATAAAAGTTAAATTGCAACATAAAAATAAGAGAAAGAGGGAAAAATGCATTTTTTGCATTAATTTTAGGGGTTGGTTACTTGTCTGAAAGGAGGTTATTCGGGTTCTGAAAGGAGCCAATCTTCGTCCTCTGATGTCAAGTGTATGTATTAGGGAAAACAAGTAAGAAATAATAACTATCGAAAACTTCGGTCGCTATGTGAAGACGTTAAAATGACAAGGTAATAGCAAGGCATTTTTATTACTTGGTCACCAAGAGAACTTTTTTCAACGTCGGGCGGGCTCCAAATCATCCCTAAAATTTAATTGCAACATAAAAAAGTTATAACAAGAGTGGTTGGTGCTTTTACGCACGCATCTAGTGTTAAAACGAGTACAGATAAGAGAAAGGGGGAAAAAGATGAATTTTTTGCATTAATTTTATGGGCTGGTTACTTGTCTGAATGAACTTGTTTCGTGTTCCGAGAGGAGCCAATCTTCGTCATCTGATGTCAAGTGTATGTATGAGTAAGAACGAATAACCATCGGAAACTTCGGTCGCTATGTGAAGATGTGAGAATGACAAGGTAATAGCAAGAAATTTTGATTAGTTGGTCACAAAGTAAACTTTTTTCGACGTCGGGTTCGGGTTCCAAATCGAGCGAAAAGTTTAATTTCAACATAAAAAAGTTATAACAAAAGTGGTTAGTGCTTTTACGGACGTATCTGGTGTTAAAACGAGTAAAAATAAGAGAAAGAGGGAAAAATGCATTTTTTGCATTAATTTTAGGCGCTGGTTACTTTTCTGAATGGACTTGTTCTGGGTTTCGAAAGGAGCCAATCTTCGTCCTCTGATGTCAGGTGTATGTATGAGGGAAAACAAGTAAGAAACAATAACCATTGGAAACGTCGGTCGCTATATGAAGACGTTAGAATGACAAGGTAATAGCAATGCATTTTGATTACTTGGTCACCTAATAAACTTTTTTCAACGTCGGGTTCGGGCTCCAAATCGTCCCAAAAGTTTAATTACAACATAAAAAAGTTATAACAAGAATTGTTGATGCTTTTAGGCACGTATCAGTTGTTAAAACGAGTACGGATAAGAGAAAGAGGAAAAAAGATGCATTTTTTTGCATTAATTTTACGGGCTGGTTACTTGTCTGAATGGACTTGTGCCTTGTTCCGAGAAGAGCCAATTTTTGTCCTCTGATGTCAAGTGTATGTATGAGGGGAAACAAGTAAGAACAAATAACCATCGGAAACTTCGGTCGCTATGTGAAGACGTGGGAAAGAAATTGTAATTTCAAGGCATTTTGATTACTTGGTCACCAAATAAATTTTTTCAATGTCTGGTTCGGAGTCAAAATTGTCCTAAAAGTTACCAAGTAAATTTTTTTCATCATCGGGTTCGTGTTCCAAATCAGCCCAAAAGTTAAACTGCAACATAAAAAAGTTTTTAAAAAGAGTGGTTGGTGCTTTTATAGACGTATCTGGTGTTAAAACGCTTATAGATAAGAGAAAGAGGGAAAAAGGCATTTTTTGGCACTAATTTTAGGGGCTGGTTACTAGTCTGAATGGACCCGTTCCGGGTTCCGAGATGAGCCAATCTTCGTCCTCCGATATCAAGTGTATGTATGACGGAAAAAAGTAATAAAAAAAACCGTCGAACACTTCGGCCGCTATGTAAAGGCGTGGGAATGACAAGGTAATAGCAAGGCATTTTGATTACTTGGTAACCAAGTAAGCTTTTTTCAACGTTGGGTTCGGGTTCCAAATCATCCGAAAAGTTTAATTGCAACATAAAAAGATATAACAAGAGTGGTTGGTGCTTTTATGCACGTATCTGGTGTTAAATAGAGTACAACTAAGAGAAAGAGGGAAAAAAGGTTTTTTTCCAACAATTTTAGGGGCTGGTTACTTATCTGAATGAACACGTTCTGGGTTTCGAGAAGAGTCAATCTTCGTCCTTCGATATCAAGTGTATGTATGAGGGAAAACAAGTAAGAAAAAATAATCATCGAAAACTTTGGTCGCTATAAGAAGACGTGTGAATGACAAGGTAATAGCAAGACATTTTGATTACTTGGTCACCAAGTAAACTTTTTTGAACGTCCGGTTCGGGCTCCAAATCGTCCCAAAAGTTTAATTGCAATATAAAAAAGTTATAACAAGAGTGGTTGGTGCTTTTACGCACGTATTTGGTGTTAAAACGAGTACAAATAAGAGAAAGAGGGAAAAATGTATTTTTTCCACTAATTTTAGTGGCTAGTTACTTATCTGAATGGACCCTTTCCGGGTTCCAAGACGAGTCAATCTTTATCCTCTGATATCAAGTGTAT
Source organism: Begonia fuchsioides (assembly GCA_003255005.1). NCBI lineage: Eukaryota > Viridiplantae > Streptophyta > Magnoliopsida > Cucurbitales > Begoniaceae > Begonia > Begonia fuchsioides. The sequence goes on from QAOC01016848.1 coordinate 12,473, forward strand.
GTATGAGGGGAAACAAGTAAGAAAAAATAACCATCTGAAACTTCGGTCGCTATGTAAAGGCGTGGGAATGAAAAGGTAATAGAAATGCATCTTGATTACTTGGTCACCAAGAAAACTTTTTTCAACATCGGGTTCGGCTCCAAATCATCCCAAAAGTTTAATTGCAGCATAAAAAATATATAACAAGAGTGGTTGGTGCTTTTACGAACGTATCTGGTGTTAAAATTAGTACAGATAGGAGAAAGAGGGAAAAAAATGTATTTTTTGTCACTAATTTTAGGTGTTGGTTACTTCTCTGAATGGACCCGTTCTGGCTTCCGAGAGGAGCCAATCTTTGTCCACCGATGTCAAGTGTATGTATGAGGGGAAACAAGAAAGAAAAAATACCAATTGGAAACTTTGGTTGCTATGTAAAGGCATGAGAATGACAAGGTAATAGAAAGGCATTTTGATTACTTAATTCACCAAGTAAACTTTTTTCAACGTCGAGTTTGGGCTCCAAATCATCCCAAAAGTTTAATTGCAACATATAAAATATATAATAAGAGTGGTTAGTGCTTTTACGCACGTATCTGGTGTTAAGATGAGTACAGATAAGAGAAAGAGGGAAAAAAGATATTTTTTTCCACTAATTTTAGGGGCTGGTTACTTGTCTGAATGGACCCGTTCCGGGTTCCGAGAGGAGCCAATCTTTGTCCTCCGATATCAAGTGTATGTATGATGGGAAACAAGTAAAAAAAATAACCATCGGAAACTTCGGTCGCTATGTTAAGACGTGGGAATGACAAGGTAATAACAATGCATTTTTATTACTTGGTTACCAAGTAAACTTTTTTAAACGTCGGGTTCGGGATCCAAATCGTCCCAAAAGTTTAATTTTAACATAAAAATGTTATAACAAAAGTGGTTGGTGCTTTCACGGACGTATCTGGTGTTAAAACGAGTAAAGATAAGAGAAGGAGGGAAAAAAGACATTTTTTTGCACTAATTTTTGGGGATGGTTACTGGTCTGAATGGATCCGTTACGTCCGAGAGGAGCCAATCTTTGTCCTTGGATGTCAAGTGCATGTATGAGGGGAAACAAGTGAGAAAAAATAACCATTTGAAACTTCGGTCGCTTTGTGAAGACGTGAGAATGACAAGGAAATAACAAAGTATTTTCATTACTTAGTCACCAACTAAACTTTTTTCAACGTCATGTTCGAGATCTAAATCATCCCAAAAGTTTAATTGCAAGATAAAAAAATTATAACAAGTGTGGTTGGCGCTTTTACGAACGTATTTGGTGTTAAAACGAGTACAAATAGGAGAAAGAGGGAATTGTTAGTTGTTTGAATTGACCCATTCCGAGTTTCGAGAGGAGCCACTCTTCGTCCTCTGATGTCAAGTTTATGTATAAGGGAAACAAGTAAGAAACAGTAATCATCGGAAACTTCGGTCGCTATGTTAAGACGTGGGAATTACAAGGTAATAGCAAGGCATTTTCATTACTTGGTCACCAATTAAACTTTTTTCAACGTCGAGTTCGGGCTCCAAATTGTTACAAAAGTTTAATTGCGACATAAAAAAGTTATAACAAGAGTGGTAGGTGCTTTTACGCTAGTATTTTGTGTTAAAATGAGTACAGATAAGAGAAATAGTGAAAAATGCAATTTTTTGGACTGATTTTAGGGGCTGGTTACTTGTCTGAATGGACCCAATCCGGGTTTTGAGCGGAGCCACTCTTCGTCCTCCGATGTCAAGTGTATGTATGATGGGAAACAAGTAAGAAAAAATAACCATCGGAAACTTCGGTCGCTATGTGAAGACGTGGCAATGAAAAGGTAATAGCAAATTATTTTGATTACTTGGTCACCAAGTAAACTTTTTTCAACGTCGGGTTTGGGCTCCAAATCGTCTTAAAAGTTTAATGGCAACATACAAAAGTTATAACAAGAGTGGTTGGTGCTTTTGCAGAAGTATCTTGTGTTAAAACGAGTATAGATAAGAGAAAGAGGGAAAAAAGGCATTTTTTTGTACTTAATTTGAGGGGCTGGTTACTTGTTTGAATGGATCTGTTTTGGGTTCCGAGAGCAGCCAATCTTCATCCTCTGGTGTCAATTGTATGTCTGAGGGGAAACAAATATGAAAAAATAACCATCGGAAACTTCGGTCGCTATGTCAAGAAGTGAGAATGACAAGCTAATAGCAAGGCATTTTGATTACTTGGTCACCAAGTAAACTTTTTTCAACGTCAGGTTTGTGCTCCAAATCATCCCAAAAGTTTATTTGCAACATAAAAATGTTATAACAAGAGTGGTTGGTACTTTTACGGACATATTTGGTGTTAAAATGAATACAGAAAAAAGAAAAAAGGAAAAAAAGACATTTTTTTGCACTAATTTTAGGGGCCTGTTACATGGCTGAATGGATCAGTTATGGGTTTTGAGAGTAGCGAATCTTCATGCTCGGATGTCAAGTGTATGCATAAGGGAAAACAAGTAAGAAAAAATAACCATTTGAAACTTCTGTCGCTACATGAAGGCATTTTTTTCGCATTTATTTTAGGGGCTGCTTACTTTTCTGAATGGATCCATTCTGGGTTCTAAGAGGAGCCAATCTTACTCCTCCGATATTAAGTGTATGTATGAGAGGAAACGAGCAAGAAAAAATAACCATTGGAAACTTTGGTCGCTATGTCAAGACGTGGGAATGACAAGGTAATAACAAGGCATTTTCATTATTTGGTCACCAATAAACTTTTAAACATCGTGTTCGGGCTCCAAATCATCCCAAATGTTTATTTACAACATAAAAAAGTTATAACAAGAGTGGTTGGTACTTTTACGCACGTATCCGGTGTTAAAACTTGTACAAATAAGAGAATGAAGGTAAAACAAGTAAGAAAACATAACCATCGGAAACTTCGGTCGCTATGGGAAGAAGTGGAAATGTCAAGGTAATAGCAAGGCATTTTGATTACTTGGTTACCAAGTATACTTTTTTCAACGTCGGGTTCGGGCCCCAAATCATCCGAAAAGTTTATTTGGAACATAAAAATGTTATAACGAGTACCGATAAGAGAAAGAGGGAAAAATGCATTTTTTCGCACTAATTTTAGGGGCTGGTTAGATGTCTAAATGGATTCCTTATGAGTTCCGAGAGGAGCCAATCTTAATCCTCAGATGTCAAGTGTATGTATGAGGGAAAACAAGTAAGAGAAAATAACCATTTGAAACTTCGGTCGCTATTTGAAGACGTGGGAATGACAAGGAAATAACAAAGTATTTTGATTACTTGGTCACCAAGTACACTTTTTTCAACGTCCGGTTCGGCCTCCAAATCATTCAAAAAGTTTCATTCAAACATAAAAAAGTTATAACAGGAGTGGTTGGTGCTTTTACGGACGTATCGGGTGTTAAAACGAGTACAGGTAAGAGAAAGAGGGAAAAAGGCATTTTTTTGCATTAATTTTAGGGGCTGGTTACTTGTCTGAATGGACCCGTTCCGGGTTCGGAGAGGAGCCAATCTTTGTCCTCGGAAGACAAGTGCATGTATGAGGGAAAAGAGGTAAGAAAAAATAACCATTTGAAACTTCTGTTGCTATGTGAAGGCATGGGAATGACAAGGTAATTACAAAGTATTTTGATTACTTGGTCACAAAGTAAAAATTTTTCAATGTCTGGTTCGGGTCCAAATTGTCCCGAAAGTTTCATTGCAACATAAAAAAGTTATAACATGAGCGGTTGGTGCTTTTACGGACGTATCAGGTGTTAAAATGAGTATAGATAAGAGAAAGAGGAAAAAAAAGAAATTTTTTGCATTAATTTTAGGAACTGGTTACTTGTCTGAATGGACCCATTCCGGGTTCTGAGAGGAGCCGATCTTCATCCTCCAATTTCAAGTGTATGTATGAGGGGAAACAAGTAAGAAAAATTAACCATCAGAAATTTTGGTCGCTATATGAAGACGTGGGAGTGACAAGGTAATAGCAAGGCATTTTGATTACTTAGACAACAAGTAAACTTTTTTCAATGATGTGTTCGGGCTCCAAATCATCCCAAAAGTTTAATTGAAACATAAAAATGTTATAAAAAGAGTCGTTGGTGCTTTTACGGACATATCTGGTGTTAAAATGAGTACAGATAAGAGAAAGAGGGAAAAAAGGAATTTTTTTGCATTAATTTTAGGGGCTGGTCACTTGTCTAAATGGATCCGTTTTGGGTTTCGAGAGGAGCCAATCTTCGTCCTCAGAAGTCAAGTGTATGTATGAGGGAAAACAAGTAAGAAAAACTAACCATCGGAAATTTCGGTCGCTATGTGAAGGCATGGGAATAACAAGGTAATAACAAAGTATTTTGACTACTTTGTCACCAAGTAAACTTTTTTCAATGTCGTGTTTGGGCTCCAAATCATCCCAAAAGTTATAACAAGAGTGGTTGGTGCTTTTACGGACGTATCTGGTATTAAAACGAGGACAAATAAGAGAAAGAGGGAAAAATGCATTTTTTCACACTAAATTTAGGGGCGGGTTACATGTCTAAATGGATCTGTTACGGGTTCCAAGAGGAGCCGGTATTCATCCTCGGATGTCAAGTGTATGTATGAGGGAAAATAAGTAAGAACAAATAACCAGTTGAAACTTCTGATGCAAAGTGAAGGCATTGGATTGACAAGGTAATAACAAAGTATTTTTATTACTTGGTCACCAAGTAAACTTTTTTCAACATAAAAATCGGGCTCCAAATCATTTGAAAAGTTTAATTGCGACATTAAAAAGTTATAACAAGAGTGGTTGGTGCTTTTACGCATGTATCTATTGTTCAAACGAGTACATATATGAGAAAGAGGGAAAAATGAATTTTTTCACACTAATTTTAGGGGCTGGTCACTTGTCTTAATGGATCCGTTACAGGTTTTGAGAGTAGCCAATCTTTGTCCTCGTATGTCAAGTGTATGTATGAGGGAAAACACGTAAGAAAAAGTAACCATCAGAAACTTCGGTCGCTATATGAAGACGTTGGAATGACAAGGTAATGGCAAAGCATTTTGATTACTTAATCACCAAGTAAACTTTTTTCAACGTCGGGTTCAGGCTCCAAATCATCCCAAAAGTTTATTTGCAACATAAAAAAGATATAACAAGTGTGGTTGGTGCTTTTATGCACATATCTAGTGTTAAAACGAGTATAGATAAGAGATAGTGAGAAAAAAGGCATTTTTTTGCACTAATTTTAGGGCTGGTTACTTGTCTGAATTCACCCGTTTTGGATTCCAAGACGAGCCACACTTTGTACTTCGATGTCAAGTGTATGTATGAGGGGAAACAAGTAAGAAAAAATAACCATCAAAAACTTCGGTCGCTATGTGAAGACGTGGGAATGACAAGGTAATATCAAGGCATTTTGATTACTTGGTCACCAAGTAAACTTTTTTCAACATCGAGTTCAGGCTCCAAATCGTCCCAATAGTTTAATTGCAACATAAAAATATATAACAAGAGTGGTTGGTGCTTTTACGCACGTATCTGGATTTAAAATGAGTACAGATAAGCGAAAGAGGGAAAAAA
>QAOC01016848.1:25533-92684 GCA_003255005.1 Begonia fuchsioides
TTGATTACTTGGTCACCAAGTAAACTTTTTTCAACTTCGTATTCAGGCTCCAAATCATCCCAAAAATTTAATTGCAGCATAAAAATATTATAACAAAAGTGGTTGGTGCTTTTACGGACGTATCTGGTGTTAAAACGAGTATAGATAAGAGAAAGAGGGAAAAAAGACATTTTTTTGCACTAATTTTAGGGGTTGGTTATTTTTCTGAATGGACCCGTTCCGGGTTCCGAGAGGAGCCAATCTTCGTCCTCTGATATCACGTGTATGTATGAGTGGAAACAAGTAAGAAAAAATAACCATCAGAAACTTCGGTCGCTATGTGTAGGAATGACAAGGTAATTGCAAGGTATTTTGATTACTTGATCACCAATAAACTTTTTTCAACGTCGGGTTCGGGATCCAAATAAACCCAAAAGTTTAATTACAACATAAAAAAGTTATAACAAGGGTGGTTGGTGCTTTTACGCACTTATCTGGTGTTAAAACGATTACATATAAGAGAAAGAGGGAAAATAAATTTTTTTGCACTAATTTTAGGGGCTGGTTACTTGTCTAAATGGACCCGTTCCAGGTTCCGAGAGGAGCCAATCTTTGTCCTACAATGTCAAGTGTATGTGTGAGGGTAAACAAGTAAGAAAAAATAACCATCGAAACTTCGGTCGCTATGTGAAGACGTGGGAATGACAAGGTAATAGCAAGGCATTTTGATTACTTGGTCACCAAGTAAACTTTTTTCAACTTCTTGTTTAGGTTCCAAAATTGTCCCAAAAGTTTAATTGCACCCTAATAAAGTTATAACAAGAGTGGTTGGTGCTTTTACCGGCGTATCCGGTGTAAAAATTAGTACAGATAAGAGAAATAGTGAAAAAGGCATTTTTTGCACTAATTTTAGGGGTTGGTTACTTGTCTGAATGGACCCGAGCAGAGCCAATCTTCGTCCTCCATTGTCAAGTGTATGTATGAGGGGAAACAAGTAAGAAAAAATAACCATCGAAAACTTCGGTCGCTTAGTGAGACGTGGGAATGACTAAGTAATAACAATGCATTTTCATTACTTGGTCAGCAAGTAAAATTTTTTTTAACCTAATAAAGTTATAACAAGAGTGATTGGTGCTTTTACGCACGAATCTGGTGTTAAAACAAGTACATATAAGAGAAAAAAAGAAAAAAAAGCATTTTTTTGCACTAATTTTAGGAGCTGGTTACTTGTCTGAATGAACAAGTTATGGGTTCCAAGAGGAGCCAATTTTTGTCCTCGGCTATCAAGTGTATGTATGGGGGGAAACAAGTAAGAAAAAATAACCATCAGAAACTTTGGTCGCCATGTGAAGACGTTGGAATGACAAGGTAATAGCAAGGCATTTTGGTTACTTGGTCACCAAGTAAAAAAAATTTCAACGTAGGGTTCAGGCTCCAAATCATCCCAAAAGTTTATTTGCAACATAAAAATTTTATAACAAGAGTGGTTGGTACTTTTACGGACGTATCTAGTGTTAAAACAAGTATAGATAAGAGAAAGAGGGAAAAAATGCATTTTTTTGCACTAATTCTAGGGGCTGGTTACTTGTATGAATGAACCTTTTATGGGTTCCGAGTGGAGCCAATCTTCGTCCTTGGATGTCAAGTGTATGTATAAGGGGAAACAAGTAAGAAAAAATAACCATCGAAAACTTCGGTCGCTATGTGGAGACGTGAGAATGACAAGGTAAAAGCAAGACATTTTGGGCTCCAAATCGTTCCAAAAGTTTAATTGCATCATAATAAAAATTAGTACCGGCGTATACGGTGTAAAAATTAGTATAGATAAGAGAAAGAGGGAAAAAGACATTTTTTGCAACAATTTTAGGGGTTGGTTTCTTGTTTGAATGGACCCGTTACGGGTTTCGAGCAAAGCCAATCTTCATCTTCCGATGTCAAGTGTATATACAAGGGGAAACAAGTAACAAAAAATAACCATCGAAAACTTCGGTCGCTATGTGAAGACGTCAAAATGACAAGGTAATAGCAAGGCATTTTGATTACTTGGTCACCAAGTAAACTTTTTCAACGTCGGGTTCGGGGTCCAAATAATCCCAAAAGTTTAATTGCAACATAAAAAAGTTATAACAAGATTGGTTTGTGATTTTATGGACGTATCTGGTGCTAAAATGAGTACAGATTAGAGAAAGAGGGGAAAAATGGCATTTTTTAAACTAATTTTAAGGGCTGGTTACTTGTCTGTATGGACCCGTTCTGGGTTCCGAGAGGAGCCAATCTTCATCCTCCGATGTCAAGTGTATGTATGAGCGGAAACAAGTAAGAAAAAAAAACCATCAAAAACTTCGGTCGCTATGTGAAGATGTGGGAATGACAAGGTAATAGCAAGACATTTTGATTACTTCGTCACGAAGTAAACTTTTTTCAACGTTGGGTTCGTGCTCCAAATCATCCCAAAAGTTTAATTACAACATAAATTTTTTTTAACAAAAGTTATTGGTGCTTTTACGGACGTATCTGGTGTTAAAACGAATACAAATAAGTGAAAGATGGAAAAAATTCATTTTTTTGCACTAATTTTAGGGGCTTGTTACTTGTCTGAGTTTAATTGTCCCGAGTTCTGAGAGGAGCCAATCTTCGTCCTCTGATGTCAAGTGTATGTATCAAGGGAAACAAGTAAGAAAAAATAATCATCGGAAACTTCGGTCGCTATGTGAAGAAGTGGGAATGACAACGTAATAGCAAGGCATTTTGATTACTTGGTCACCAAGTAAACTTTTTTTAATGTTCAGTTCGGGTTCCAAAACATCCCAAAAGTTTACTTGCAACAAAAAAAAATATAACAAGAGTGGTTTGTGCTTTTACGGACGTATGTGTTGTTAAAACGAGTAAAGAAAATAGAAAGAGGGAAAAAAGCATTTTATTGCACTAATTTTAGCGGTTGGTTACTTGTCTGAATAGACCCGTTTCGGGTTCCGAAGGGAGCAAATCTTTGTCCTCCAATGTCAAGTGTATGTACGAGAGGAAACAAGTAAGAAAAAATAACCATCGAAAACTTCAGTCACTATGTGAAGACGTGAGAATGACAAGGTAATAGCAAGGCATTTTGATTACTTGGTCAACAAGTAAACTTTTTTCAATGTTAGGTTCGTTCTCCAAATCATCCCAAAAGTTTTATTGCAACATAAAAAAGTTATAACAAGAGTTGTTGGTGATTTTACGGATGTATCTGGTGTTAAAATGAGTACAGATAAGAGAAAGATGGAAAAAAATGCATTTTTTTGCACTAATTTTAGGATTGGCTACTTGTCTCAATGTACATGTTCCTGGTTTTAAGAGGAGCCAGTATTTGTCCTCCGATGTCAACTATATTTATAAGGGGAAACAAGTACGAAAAAATAACCATCGGAAACTTCGGTCGCTATGTGAAGACGTGGTAATGACAAGGTGATAACAAGGCATTTTGATAACTTCGTTACCAAGTAAACTTTTTTCAACATCGGGTTCGGGCTCCATATCAACCCAAAAGATTAATTGCAAAATAAAAAAGTTATAACAAGAGTGGTTGGTGATTTTACGCACGTATCTTGTGTTAAAACGAGTATAGATAAGTGAAAGAGGGAAAAAAGGCATTTTTTTGCACTAATTTTAGGGGCTAGTTACTTGTCTAAATGGACCTGTTCTTTGTTCCGAGAGGAGTCAATCTTCGTCCTCCGATGTCAAGTGTATGTATGAGGGGAAACAAGTAAGAAAAAATAACCATCGGGAACTTCGGTGGCTATGTGAAGACGTGGGAATGACAAGGAAATAGCAAGACATTTTAATTACTTTGTCACCAAGTAAACTGTTTTCAATGTTGGGTTCAGACTCTAAATCATCCAAAAAGTTTAATTGCAATATAAAAAAGTTATAACGAGAGTCGTAGGTGCTTTTACGGACGTATCTTGTTTTAAAATGAGTAAAAATAAGAGAAAGAGGGAAAAAAGGATTTTTTTTGCACTAATTTTAGGGGTTGGTTACTTGTCTGAATGAACTCGTTCTAGGTTCCGAGAGGAGCCAATCTTCGTCCACCAATGTCATGTGTATGTATGAGGGGAAAAAAGTAAGAAAAAATAGCAAGGCAATAGCAACGAGGGAATGACAAGGTAATAGCAAGGCATTTTGATTACTTGGTCACCAAGTAAACTTTTTTCAATGTCGGGTTCAGGTTCCAAATCATCCCAAAAGTTCAATTGCAACAAAAAAAATTATAACAAGAGTGGTTGGTGCTTTTACGGACTTATGTTGTGTTAAAACAAGTATAGAAAAGAGAAAGAGGGAAAAAAAGCATTTTATTGCACTAATTTTAGGGGCTAGTTACTTGTCTAATAGACCCATTCCGGGTTCCGAAGGGAGCAAATCTTTGTCCTCCGATGTCAAGTGTATGTATGAGAGGAAACAAGTAAGAAAAAATAACCATCGAAAACTTCGGTCGTGATGTGAAGACGTAAGAATGACAATATAATAGCAAGGCATTTTGATTACTTGGTCAACAAGTAAACTTTTTTCAATGTTAGGTTCGTGCTCCAAATCATCCCAAAAGTTTAATTGCAACATAAAAAAGTTATAACAAGAGTTGTTGGTGATTTTACGGATGTATCTGGTGTTAAAATGAGTACAGATAAGAGAAAGATGGAAAAATGCATTTTTTGCACTAATTTTAGGGATGGCTACTTGTCTCAATGTACTCGTTCCTTGTTTTGAGAGGAGCCAATATTCGTCCTCCGATGTCAACTGTATATATAAGGGGAAACAAATACGAAAAAATAACTATCAGAAACTTTGGTCGCTATGTGAAGACGTGGTAATGACAAGGTGATATCAAGGCATTTTGATTACTTGGTTACCAAGTAAACTTTTTTCAACGTCGGGTTTGGGCTCTGGTGTTAAAACGAGTATAGATAAGTGAAAGAGGGAAAAAAGGCATTTTTTGCACTAATTTTAGGGGCTAGTTGCTTGTCTGATTCGACTCGTTCCGGGTTTCTAGAGGAGCCAATCTTCGTCCTCCGGTGTCAAGTGTATGTATGAGGGGAAACAAGTAAGAAAAAATAACCATCAGAAACTTCGGTCGCTATGTGCGGACGTGGGAATGACAAGGAGATAGTAAGGCATTTTAATTACTTGGGCACCAAGTAAACTCTTTTCAATGACGGGTTCGGGATCCAAATCGTCCCAAAAGTTTAATTGCAACATAAAAAAAGTTATAACAAGAGTCGTAGGTGTAATGCCCGGTTTATCCTTGCTAATTTTTTTTTAAAGCCTAAAAATATGTACCAACTTTTAACAATTTAAGGTAAAACTTATCAATTTGAAATCCTTGAGACAAAATACAGCGGAAGACTTTTATTTAACTTCATCAAAATCAATTATATTCGTAATAAGTAATCCAAAACATACTTATACCTTAACATTAAAAACCAAGTTATTACAAAACAATTATAAACCAAACATAATATTATACATTAGTTTTCAAACAAAACATTTCAATTTACATGGGCCACCCACCCGTCAAAATTGGACTAACAGCCGCAAACTTCCGCAATGGGCATACTTCACCACCTCAAGCATTTATCCAAGCATTTATCCCTACATTACAAAGCTTATCTAATGTGCCTAATGCTCAAGAAGTTAATCCATAATAATAAAAAAATTATGAGACCTTCATGCATATGCTGCTTTATGAAAACAATGCAATTTCGGTATCGTTCATTTCATTTCTTTTTTTTTTAATTAACAGTCAAGCTAATGGGGTAATACCGTCTAGGGGAGAGTAGGCACTATTTGGTCCAACCTTTTGGGACAGCCAAACTCAACTCCGCCCAACATGTAACTATTTACGTACATTTCGTTCATTTCATTTCTTTCATTATTTGATCGTTGAAGGTACCAAGAGAGAGAGTAGACACCATTTGGCCTCCCTCGAGGCAGTCTAACTCGAGCTCCTCCTTCAACGACCCGTTGCATATTATCATGAAAATCATGCATGTAAATCATTTTTGTATTTTTCTTAAAACCATGATGCATGAACAATTAAAATGCATGAACATGTAAACATGCAATAAAATATGCAATTCAAACATTGCAAGCATTCTAAACATGCATCTTTATTCTAACACCAAAAAATCAATCAATCAATCATCAAACAAGGCACACAAACATATCCTCAAATAAATTGAGGTCGGTGTATTGTGCATTACACCCCAAACACTCCAGCATATTTCAAAATCATAAAATCCTAATCTTTGTAATGTAGTCCCCTTAGGGCCAATCGCATGCAACATTAACTTACCTTAGGTCCTTAGCTTTATTGAAAAACTTGATCAATATGTTGCTGCACTTAAAAACCTAAAACGCAAGTAACATAATTCATTAACTTCAAATAACCATAACTTCTTCGATAATGATACATTTGTGATGCTACAGGTGTCAAATTATTCCTTAAAGAGTCTACTATAACTTCTTAGAAGACACCAAATTCAGAAAACTAACGTAGCATAAAGTATTGGGACATATTAGTGAGCATACTTCTCTGGAAATCATGGACCGGTCGACCCAACCTACAAGGGGTCGACCCATGTTGACAAAACAGAGAACGTGCATTTTCTGAATCGAGAATCGGTCGACACAACCTACAAGGGGTCGACCGCAGCTCTCCCTAGTTTCTTTACACTGACTTGCAATGTCGATAACTTTTTATACATAGCTTCAAATTGAGTGATTCCTACTCTTATGAAGGAAAAAACTCTAATTCCTACTATCTCTCGACCGAATATCCAGAACTCTAACTTTGTTCATACTTAACTCCTTTATTATCTCTTAGCATGAAATCACTCGTTTTTATCCACCAATTCAAACACTACTATCATATTATCCTTACTGAACCTAAAAGAAAACTCAGAGGATAGAAAAATTACCTTGAACCTCAGCTTCCACGAAAAATTCAGAGTTTTCCTCCTCTCCTCTGAGATATCTCACTCTTTTCTCTCGCAATATCTCTTTCTTTCACAACCTCACACATCTCTTGATCAATGTGAGAACTTCACAGAAGATAGGGAAAAAAATCGTGATTGGAGGGAAATGGCAAGACCATGCCTTCTTATCTCTTAATTAAACAAAATCAACCTTTCCTTTACGTCCGTCAATCGGATTTCCCCACATTTTGGCTGACTTTTCAACAGCATGTATGAATGTGTCGACCGCTCGTCCAATTTTGTCGACCAAAGGAAGTTCCCGAGAGTCATTTGTATCGACCGCTCAGTCTTGGGGTCGACAAAAAGTGTCCCAATGTTTAAGTTGTGTCGACCCTTCCTCGGTCCTGGGGTCGACCGAAGTATTCCAGTTGTGTCGACCCCTCTTCGATCTTGGGGTCGACCGAAAGCGTTCTGGAGGGTTCTATTGTGTTATATTGTGTTGACCCCTCCTCGATCCTTGGTTGACCGGAGTATTCCAATTGTGTCGACCCCTCTTCAATCCTGGGGTCGACCGAAATGTCATATTGTGTCGACCCCTCCTAGATCCTAGGGTCGACCGAAAGGTTATATTGTGTCGACCCCTTCCTCATTCCTAGGGTCGACCGAAAGTACTCCCTAACACTTAGAAGATTTTCTAACCTTTTTGAATAACAATATTACTTATACCCCATTAAACCTTATTTTGTTCATCACCTTCAACCTACTAAATTGCTAACATCCACAATACTTAAATTCCTCAATAACTACCCAACATTCATAAAACAAATCTTAAACATTTACATCTTAAAGTCACAAGATTCTAAAATAAAAATGAGGGTTGTTACATTCTACCCTCCTTAATAAAATTTTGTCCTCAAAATTTAGACTTCAAACATCTCTGGATACTTTTCCTTCATTTCTTGTTCTCTTTCCCAGGTAGCTTCTTCCACTTTATGATTTTGCAATAGAACTTTCACCAATGGAATTGGCTTATTACGTAACACCTTGATTTTCGTACTCCAATTTAACCTTTGTTCAGTCTCAAACCTTCAACTTTTACATTCAAACCTGAAACTTCCTATACCATTTTCAGATTCTTCACTTAATTGGGATCCATATGAACTTTTTCGACATCGATGTGAGAATTACCTTGTAAAATCCCTGCACAGTTGATGGAAATCTCAAATTTGTATGCTGCTTTTTCAATCTCCGTTATAATTAGGACAGATCCAATAACTTTTGGGATGAGTCTTCCTCCTCGTACCAAAAAACCTACTCTTTTAACTGATAAAATTTTGAAGAATACCATGTTTCCTCAACCAAACTTGAGTCCTGTCTAAGCTAGCATAGCCCTAATCTTGGTCTCGTGACACTCAAATCCTTTTCCTATTCATGCATATTGATCCCTGAGTTGTTGTAACATACTAGGATCACATAATTCGCTTCTCTAGTGTTATCTAATATGGGGTAATCTACACTCCTGATCATACTTCAACTTATAAAGGTTATACTAACTGTAGCTTAGAAGTAATGAGTGTAAGTAAACTTCGCTAAGGGCAATGACTTGCTCTATGACACTTTGTGTAACGACCCGATTCTGGAGCCTCCGCTTACTTGCTTACTTACTTTACTTTACTTTACTTTCTTGGTGACCCGAGAACCGGTCCGTTACTGGGTTCTTACTTACTTACTTACTTTTGTGGAATACTTATTACTTTAGTTTATAAAATAGTTTACAAGGAAAACAGTCAAATTAAAACATACATACATTTTTTGTTAACAACGATTTTAATTCCACCTTTTATCAAAAATACATAAGCATTTAATAATGTAAACTTACAGCGGAAGACTATAGTTCAAAATACATTCATTTCAAAACCTTTGTAATCCATCACTCCAAGATAAGGGTATAAATTTTATAAAACATCTTCAAAACATTCAAAATATTTTTTATAAAACATCCGTGTGTGTTATGCATCACTCCCAGTCGGTCGTTGCTCAATAAACTGTATCATTTGAACACTTGGGGTTTCACCCTGGGTTGATCTTTGTTTTGGGTGCAATCTCACCCATAATGTCTTAGTTCTTCTATACGTTGGAGCCCTGTAAGCCAGTCATACATTCTCGTGCATGTTTCCTATTGCACTCGGGACATTCCAATATCGGCTCCAAACTTTTAACTCGCCTTCCTTTATAAACTTCTGATTTCAATCCTTGCATGAACTACTCAACTTTATCATCATTGGTTACCACCTCAATAGTATCCCACACCTTTACAATATTCCCTCTTTCCAATAAAATCACTCGTCTCACCTAGGCGCTTAGTCAGGCGAGAATCATCCTTTCGATAAGGACTTAAACTCCTCTCTTGGATGCGAAGACTATGAGAGTATCTATTAGAATCGTAATGCAGTCTTCAGCCAACACAGGATTTGTGGACTATCCATCAAACGGGGGAGGATTCATTTTCCTAAATCTCTCACAGCTCAGCCTCCCCGCATTCTCGTTTTGTTCATTTCCTTGTTCTTCTCTATTCATCATTCACTCCAATTGTTAAAACTGCCGGTTAACCAGCTCTGACAGTTGATTAATAGTAGTCTCATTAGTTCTCTCCTCTAGAATATTTCTTCTTTCTCTCATTATATTGAACTAAGCCTTAACAATTTAGCAACCCATAAATACAAACAGTAATATAATCATTAACAAACTTACAGTGTATGAAGTATCTCCATGTGAAAGCTTGTGCTGTTAGGCAGTCTGCAGAAACAATTTTAAAACTCGGTTTGCTATGATACCATATTGTAACGCCAAGTTTTTCCTTGCTAAATTTTTTTTTTAAAGCCTAAACATATGTACCAACTTTTAACAATTTAAGGTAAAACTTATCCATTTGAAATCCTTGAGATAAAATACAGTGGAAGACTTTTATTTAACTTCATCAAAATCAATTATATTTGTAATAAGTAATCCAAAATATACTTATACTTTAACATTAAAAACCAAGTTATTACAAAATAGTTGTAAACTAAACACAGTATTATACATTAGTTTTCAAACAAAACATTTCCATTTACATGGGCCACCCACCGGTCAAAATTGGACTAACAGCCGCAAACTTCTGCAATGGACGTACTTCACCACCTCAAGCATTTATCCAAGCATTTATCCCTACATTACAAAGCTTATCTAATGAGCCTAACGCTTAGTAAGTTAGTCCATAATAATAAAAAAATTATGAGACCTTCATGCATATGCTGCTTTATTAAAATAATGCAATTTTGGTATCGTTCATTTCTTTTCTTTTCTTTCACTTAACAGTCAAGCTAATGTGGGTAATACCGTCTAGGGGGGAGTACGCACCATTTGGTCCAACCTCTCGGGACACCCAAACTCAACCCCGCCCAACATGTAACTATTTACGTACAGTTCGTTCATTTCATTTCTTTTATTTTTTGATCGTTGAAGGTACCAAGAGAGAGAGTAGACACTATTTGGCCTCCCTCGAGGCAGTCTAACTCGAGCTCCTCCTTCAACGACCCGTTGCATATTATCATGAAAATCATGCATGTAAATCATTTTCGTATTTTTCTTAAAACCATGATGCATGAACAATTAAAATGCATGAACATGTAAACATGCAATAAAATATACAATTCAAACATTGGAAGCATTCTAAACATGCATCTTTATTCCAACACCAAAATTCAATCAATCATCAAACAAGGCACACAAACGAATCCTTAAATAAATTGAGGTCGGTGTATTGTGCATTACACCCCAAACAATCCTTCATATTTCAAAATCATAAAATCCCAATCTTTGTAATGTAGTCCCCTTAGGGCCAATCGCATGCAACATTAACTTACCTTAGGTCCTTAGCTTTATTGAAAAACTTGATCAATATGTTGCTGCACTTGAAAACCTAAATCGCAAGTAACATAATTCATTAACTTCAAACAACCATAAGTTCTTCGATAATGATCTATTTTTGATGGTACAGGTGTCAAATTGTTCCTTAAAGAGTCTAATATAACTTCTTAGAAGACACCAAATTCAGAAAACTAACGTAGCATAAAGTATTGGGACATATTAGTGACCATACTTCTCTAGAAATCATGGACCGGTCGACCAAACCTACAAGGGGTCGACCCATGTTGACAAAATAGAGAACGTGTGTTTTCTGAATCGAGAACCGGTCGACATAACCTATAAGGTCGATCGCAGCTCTCCTCAGTTTATGTACACTGACTTGCGACGTCCATAACTTTTTATACATAGCTTCAAATTGAGTGATTCGAACGGCTATAAATCACTATAAGAGTGTACTTTAAGTTTTATGATGGAAACATATTCGAGTTCCTACAACTTCTCGACCGAATATCCGGAACTTGAACTTTGTGCATACTTAACTCCTTTCTTATCTCTTAGCATGAAATCACTCGTTTTTATCCACCAATTCAAACACAACTATCATATTATCCTTACCGAACTTAAAAGAAAACTCAGACGATAGAAAAATTACCTTGAACCTCAGCTTCCACGAAAACTTCAGAGTTTTCCTCCTCTCCTCTAAGATATCTCACTCTTTTCTCTCACAATATCTTTTTCTTTCTCAACCTCACTCTTCTCTTGATCAACGTGAGAACTTCAGAGAAGATATGGAAAATAAATTGTGATTGGAGGGAAATGGCAGACCATGCCTTCTTATCTCTTAACTAAACAAAATCAACTTTTCCTTTACGTCCATCAATCGGATTTCCCCACATTTTCGCTGACTTTTCAACGGCATGTATGACTGGAAACAAGCAAGAAAAAAATAACCATCGAAAACTTCGGTCGCTATGTGAAGGCGTTGGAATGACAATGTAACGACCTGATTCCCGTGACGCCGCTTTCTGCCTTACCTCACTTTCTTACTTACTTTACGTTACTTCACCTTACTTTACTTTACTTTGCTTACTCGCGGGCGACCCGAGAACCGGTCCGTTACTTTTATTAACTTACTTACTTACTTACATTACTTTGGTGGAAAACTTTTTGCTTTATTTTCTAAAAACTATTCTTAACTCATAAAACAGTTTACTAGGAAACCGTCAACAACATAAAAACATTACATTTGAATTCCACCTTTAAACAAAAATACATGATCATTTCATAACTTAAAACTGCAGCGGAAAACAATTACTTCAACTTAAAATACGTAAGCTTTTAATAACGTAAACTTATAGCGTATAATTCAAAATACATTCATTTCAAAAGCTTTGAAATCCATCACACAAAAATAAGGGTATACATTTAATTACATCTCAAAACATTCAAAACATTTTTACAAAAGACTTGTGCGTGTGTCATACATCACTCCCCGTCGGTCATTGCCCAATAAACGGTATCATTTGGACACCCCTCTGTTCTAACTTCCTGATCGGTCATTGGCTCACTTTCCTCCATTATATTCCCTACATTGCAAAGCCTAAACTATGAGCCTAAAGCTCAGTAAATAGCATAACTATAAAATGCAATGCATGAGTATGCGATGCTGTTAAAACAATGCACATTTCATTCACGTTTCTTAGGTTTCATAACTTCTTTATCTTTGGAAATATTACAGGATCTCAAGAACACCCCCTCCACGTACTTCAACTTCTACTGATCGTGAGCTGACTACATTACTACTTGAGGTGCTCAGGCCTGTAATAACCATTTTCTTTACTTTATTGTTCTGATATTCAAGTTCTTAATTCATTGGAGACGAAACATAATTAGCGTCCTATACCACCAATTATATCTCGCTACCTCCAACTACATTGTAAAACATGCATGAAAATAGTTCGTTGACATTTTGTAAAACTATGATGCATGACCATATGAACATGAAAACATCTCTTCACATTACATGAAAATAAACATTCATCACCAAACATGTCATGCAACAAACATGCAGCACACATAAAAAATCATCCTAATCTTTGCAATGTAGTCCCACTTAAGGGCCAAATAATCTTAATGCTAACTTACCTTAGCAGCTAGGTTGAGTTGATCCACTTGAGTCTCCTTCTTAATCCAATCGATGGCTTAAACCTATTAATCATATGCAGATCAGAATTTGCATAAAGTCTTAACTTTATGTTCCAACTTTGAAAAACTATAACTTCCTCTATATTGATCCATTATTGACGATTAAGATGTCAAATTGTTCCTTAAAGAGTCTACTATAACTTCTTTGAAGACACCAAATTCAAAAAACTAACGTATGTTGACTTACATAGACAAAATAGAAGGCATTCACTGTTTGAACAGTGATTAGGTCAACATAAACCTATATGTGTCGACATAACTTAACATAATATGTCGACTGCTTGGTCAACCGGTCGACCGAACCATTTACAGAGAGTTATTTTGTGTCGACCGGTCGATCATGTGTCGACCGGTGCTCTCCCAGTTTCTGTCTACAAACTTGCGACGTCCATATCTTTTCCTACATAACTCCGAATCAAGTTATTCCAACGGCTATAGATTACTCTAAAGGTCTACTATAATTCTTGTGAAGGACATAAACTCAGATTCGTAAAAATAATCTACCGAATATCCAAAAACCCTAACCCTGTACGTAAATAACTAATTTCGAAACACTTGACAGAAACTCCTTCATTTTTATCTACTAATTCAACCAACATCATCTTTTTATCATTATTGAACCTACAAGAACTTTAAAGGATATGAAAATACCTTGAGCTTCAGCCTCCACGAAATATCAAAGCTCTTCACTTCACTTCTCTTGAAGTCACTCACTTTTTCACTCTTTTCCTCACAAAACTTCTCCTCTATCTCAATCTCACCCTCCTTTGATTTAGAGCACGAACCCTAGGGAGAAAAGGGGGAAGGAGATCGTGGTTGGGAGGGAGAAATGCCAGCCAAGACCCACTTAAAGCCCTTTATCAATAAAAATCAATTTTCCTTTTATGTCCACCAATCAGAATTCTGCTGATTTTGCTGACTTATCCAACTTATGTCGACATAAGTCAACTTATGTCGACATAATGAATTCCCGAATGTTATGCTATGTCGACCGCTCGTCTATTGTGTCGACCGAACTTGAAGGTGTCGACCGCTTGACCATGCGGTCGACCGAATAAACTCCCGAAAGCTATTCTATGTCGACAGACTGCAAATTGTGTCGACCGAACTTGAAGGTGTCGACCGCTTGACCATGCGGTCGACCGAATAAACTCCCGAAAGCTATGCTATGTCGACCGCTCGTCTATTATGTCGACCGAACTTGTATAATTTTCCAACCTTTCTGAATAACATCATCCCATATACTTCCTAAACATTATTTTCTTCATCACCTTCAGCCTACTAATTTACTAATACCCACAATACTTTAATACTCTAACATTTAAGCATCTTTCATAAAAAGATTTTAATCGCTTTCGTCTTAAAGTCACAAATCCTTAAAAGAGAATAAAATGAGATAAAAATAAAAACGAGGGTTGTTACAGACAAGGTAATATCAAGGCATTTTGATTACTTGGTCACCAAGTAAACTTTTTTCAACGTCGAGTTCGGGCTCCAAATCGTCCCAAAAGTTTATTTGCAACATAAAAAAGTTATAACAAGAGTGGTTGGTGCTTTTACGGACATAACTGTTGTTAAAACGAGTACAGATAAGAGAAAAAGGGAAAAAAAGGTTTTTTTTGCACTAATTTTAGGGGCTGGTTACTTGTCTTAATGGTCCCGTTACGCATTCCGAGAGGAGCCAAGATACGTCCGTAAAAGCACAAGAGGGAAAAAATGCTTTGTTATTACTTTTTTTTATATTTCTCTTATCTGTACTCGTTTTAACACAAGAGTCGTGCGTAAAAGCACCAACCAGTCTTGTTATAACTTTTTTATGTTGCAATTAAACTTTTGGGACGATATGGAGCCTAAACCGGATGTTGAAAAAAGTTTACTAGGTGACCAAGTAATCAAAATGCTTTGTTATTACCTTGTCATTCCCACGCCTTCACATCGCGATAGAAGTTTCAAATGGTTATTTTTTCTTACATGTTTCCCCTCATACATAAACATGACATACGAGGACGAAGATTGGCTCCTCTCAGATCCCGTAACGGATCCATTCAGACATGTAACCAGCCCCTAAAATTAGAGCAAAAAAATGCTTTTTTTTTCTCTCTGTCTCTTATCTGTACTCGCTCTAACACCAAATACATCTGTAAAAGCACCAACCACTCTTGTTATAACTTTTTTATCTTGCAATTAAACTTTTTTTAAAATTAGCTTAAAAAAATGCAATTTTTTCCCTCTTTCTCTTATTTGCACTCGTTTTAACACAAGATACGTGAGTAAAAGCACCAACGACTCTTGTTATCACATTTTTATGTTGTACATAAACTTTTGGGACGATTTGGAGCCCGAACCTGACGTTGAAAAAAGTTTACTTGGTGACCAAGTAATCAAAATGCCTTGCTATTACTTTGTAATTCCCACGTCTTAACATAACAACCGAAGTTTTTGATGATTATTTTTTCTTACTTGTTTCCCCTCATTCATACACTTGACATCGTCGGACGAAGAGTGGCTCCTCTCGGAACCCGGAACAGGTCCATTCAGACAAGTAACCAACCCTTAAAATTAGAGACAAAAAGGCCTTTTTTCCTTCTTTCTCTTATTTGTACTCTTTTAACACCAAATACATGCGTAAAAGCACAAACCACTCTTGTTATAACATTTTTATCTTGCAATTAAACTTTTGGGACAATTTGGAGCCCGAACCCGACGTTGAAAAAAGTTTACTTGGTGACCAAGTAATCAAAATGCCTTTCCATTACCTTGTTATTCCCACATCTTCACAAAACGACAGAAGTTTCCGATGGTTGTTTTTTCTTACTTATTTCCCCTCATACATACACTTCATATCGGAGGATGAAGATTGGCTCCTCTTGGAACCCGGAACGGGTCTATTCAGACAAGTAACCAGCCTCTAAAATTAGGATATGTGCGTAAAAGCACCAAACACTCTTCTTATATCTTTTTTCTGTTGCAATTAAACTTTTAGGACGATTTAGAACGTGAACCCAACATTGAAAAAAGATTACTTGGTGACCAAGTAATCAAAATGCCTTGCTATTACCTTGTCATTCCCACGTCTTCAAATAGCGACCAAAGTTTCCGATGACTATTTTTTCTTACTTGTTTGCCCTTATACATACACTTGACATCGGAGGACGATGAGTGGCTCCTCTCGAAACCCGGAACAGGTCCATTAAGACAAGTAACTAGCCCCTAAAATTAGTGCGAAAAAATGCATTGTTTTCCTTCTTTCTCTTATCTGTACTCATTTTGTAACGAGCCAATTCCCAGGACGCTGCTTGTTGTTCTTCTTACTTACTTACTTTCTTTCTTTCTTTCTCTTGGCCACCCGAGAACCGGTCCGTTACGAGGTTCTTACTTACTTACTTTACTTTCAAAAGTGGAAAACTTGTTACTTTAATTTCTGAAAACTATCTTTAGTTTATCAAAACAGTTTACAAGAAAAACCGTCGAATAATAAAAACATACATTTGAATTCCACCTTTAATTAAAATACATAAACATTTGATAACTTAAAA
Organism: Begonia fuchsioides; assembly: GCA_003255005.1. NCBI lineage: Eukaryota > Viridiplantae > Streptophyta > Magnoliopsida > Cucurbitales > Begoniaceae > Begonia > Begonia fuchsioides. The sequence goes on from QAOC01016848.1 coordinate 42,110, forward strand.
CATACAGTGGAAGACAATTACTTTAACTTAAAATACATTAATTTTCAAAAGCTTTGCATATCCATCACACCAAAATAAGGGTATACATTTTAATTACATCTTCAAAATATTCAAAACATTTTACAATATTAATTCTGTGTGTGTCATGCATCACTCCCCGTCAGTCATCACTTAATAAACCGTATCATTTGGACACTCTTATGCTCTAACTCTTTGATCAGTCACTTGCACCCTTTCCTCCATTTCATTCCCTACATTGCAAAGCCTAAACTATGAGCCTAAAGCTTAGTAAATAGCATAACTATAAAATGCAATGCATGAGTATGCTATGCTGTTAATAAAACAATGCACATTTCCATTTCGTTCTTTATTGCGTTATTCTTGCTTATCGATCCAGCTCTCCACCTCGTGGTTCCACCCAGTCCTTGAGACCGAGCTCTCCACCTCGTGCTTCCACAAGTCATTTCCTTATCGATCCAGCTCTGCACCTCGTGGTTTCACCCAGTCCTCGAGACCGAGCTCTCCACCTCGTGGTTCCACTGGTCATTTACATGTTCTTATATTCAAGTTCTTAGTTCATCGGAGACGAAACGTAATTAGTGTCCCATACCACCAATTATATCTCGTTGACCTCCAACTACATTGTAAAACCATGCATGAAAATAGTTCGTAGACATTTTGTAAAACTATTATGCATGACCACGTGACTATGAAAAACATCACTTAAATCACATCACATAACATGAAAATAAGCATACATCACCAAACATGTCATGAAAACAAACATACAGCACACATCAAACGTAATCCTAATCTTTGTAATGTAGTCCCACCTAAGGGCCAAATCATCTTAATACTAACTTACCTTAGCTGCTTTCTTGAATCAATTCACTTAAGCCCCTTTTTAATCTAATAAATTACCTAAATATATAAATCATATACATATCAGAATTTGCATAAAGTCTTAACTTTCTATTCCAACTTCAAATGATTATAACTTCCTCGTTAATGATCCATTCCTGATGATTAAGGTGTCAAATTTTTCTTTAAGGAGTCTACTATAACTTCTTAGAAGACACCAAATTCAGAAAACTAAAGCATGTCGACTTATGTTGACAAAACAAAGGGCATTCACTGTAAGGGGTCGACCCATTTGACAAAAATAAGAGCCTGCATGTTTAAATTAGAGAATCGGTCGACCAAACCTATAAGGAATCGACCAAACCTATAACAAGTTTATGTGCGGTGACTTCCGACGTCAATAACTTTTTCTACATAGCGCCGAATCGAGTGATTCTAATGGCTATAAATTACTCTAAGAGTTTACTCTAACTCTTAGGAAGGTCATAAACTCTAATCTCTACTACTTATCGACCGAATCTCCAAAACTCTAACTTTGTTCATACTTAACTCTTTTCTTATCTCTTAGCATGAAATCACTCGTTTTTATCCACCAGTTCATCCAATACAATCATATTATCCTTACTGAACCTAAAAGAAACTCAGAGGAGAGAAAAATTACCTTGATCCTTAGCCTCCATGAAAACTCCAGAGTTTTCCTCTTCCCCTCGGGATAACTCACTTCCTCAATCTCACTCTCCTCTTGAAGAAAACTCCAGAGTTTTCTTCAAGACTTAGAACTTAAAATAAAATAGGGAGAAGGATCGTGCTAGTAGGGAAATGGCAGACCATGTGTAACACCCCACTTTTTTTGGGTAACCTAAGCCTGTATATTTATAGCACATTGTGGCAAGATTGGAATATGTGTTAAGGGATAATAGATGTTGAGGTGGTGTTACACTTTTGAAATAGTAATTTAGATGATTTGGAAACAAAGTTGGATGTTGGAATAAAAGTTGTTAAGTGTTGGAGGTTTGTAGAGAAAGTTATAGGTTCTGGAAAGTGAAGGGTCGACACAACTTTGTGTTGCGTCGACATAACTTTGAAGGATCCGTCTCTGGAAAATTTTAGGTCGACAGAATATCTTTTGGGTTGACACAAGTTATATACGTGGGTCGACACAATATAACACTTTGGGTCGACCTCAGGATTTAAGAGGGGTCGACACAAGTCACTCTCGGGAACACTTTCGGTCGACCCCAGCACCGAGCGATCAACACAAATGATTCTTGGGAATAGATTGGGTTGACACAACTGACGAGCGGCCGACACCTTCACCGACAGAAGTCGAAAGGTCAGCCAAAATTTGGTTAAACCCGATCCATTGACGTAAAGAAAATACTATTTTTGATTAATGAAATGAATGTTCAGCCAAAACTTGGACGAATCTGATTTATGGACGTAAAGGAAATATTGTTGTTGATTAATAAAAGACATAAAAAGGCATTTGACTACCATTTTTCAGCCAGACACGAATTTTATCTAAATTCTCTCTAAATTTTTGTGAAGGTTTAAGTTCAAGGTATTCATCTATTTTGAGTTTTGTTTTTAGGTTCAGTAATGATAAAATGATTGTATTACTTGAATTGATGGATAAAAACGAATGATTTCATGCCAAGAGATGTGAAACAAGTTGATTATATACAAAGTTAAAGTTTTAGAAAATTATGTTGCTAAGTAGTATGAATTAGAGTTTTTTTCCTTCATAAGAGTTAAATTAGACTCTTAAGGTAATCTATAGCCTTTTGAATCACTCAATTCGGAGCTGTGTAGACAAAGTTATGGATGTCGCAAGTCAACGTACAGAAACTGGGGAGAGCTGCGGTCGACCCCTTATAGTTTGGGTCGACCGATTCTCGATTTAAAAACGCATGGCTCTCTGCTTTGTCAGCTTGGGTCGACCCCTTATAGGTTTGGGTCGACTGATTCCTGATTTTAAAAAAAACACATGCTCTCTATTTTTGAGCATGGGTCGACCCCTCCAAGTTTGGGTCGACTGATCCATTGTTTTTAGAGGTGCATGCTCGCTGTTATGTTAATATTTATCAACACTCTATGCTACGTTAGTTTTATGAATTTGGTGTCTTCCAAGAAGTTATAGTAGAGTCTTTAAGGAATAATTTGACACCCGTAGGATGACGAATGGATCATTATAAAGGAAGTTATAGTTGTTCAAAGTTGGAAAAGTAAGTTGTGACTTTATGTCATAAAACAAGTCATGTTACCCGATTTCTTACCCTTAAATGATCTATATGTTTAGGTTACCAATTGAATTAAAAGAGACTCAAGTGGATTAATTCAAGAAAGCAGTTAAGGTAAGATTATGATGTATGTGATTGGCCTTTAAGTGGGACTACATTATAAAGAATAAGATTATTTTTTGTTTATGCTTTGATATAAATATATATTGGACTGTTTGGGGTGTAATGCACAATACACCGACTTCAATTCATTTGAGGGTTGTTTGTGTGCTTGATTGACATTGTTTGTTAGATTAAATGATTTGATAAATGCATGTTTTTTTTGTTAAGCATTGTACATGAATCATGCATCATGTTTTACTCAAAACAACGAAAATGAATTTCTCATGCATGATTTTCATAGACAACAGAACATGATATGAAGAAAGAACAAAGGAAGCTTCATGAATTCATGTAACAGTTTGTTGTTGAGGAGGGATTTGAGTTGGTTGTCTTTCGTGGACGTCATAGTTAACCTCTCAATTTCCCATCACAGTTCGCCTCACAATAATCTCATAGCTACGGTAACTAAAGAAAGAATGAATGTCAAAATTGAAATGAAACTACATAGGTTTACAAAAGTTCATACATGTTACACATTTTATAGTTTTCATGTCTTACTAGGCTTTAGGCTCATTAGAATGACTTTATAATGTAGGTGAGGAGTTTGATGATCAGAATGAAAATCAATGATGATGAAGGGTGTCCATTGCGAGCATTTATGTTGTTAGCGCGAAAATGACAAGTGAGCATAGTTTTTCATGTAATGTAAATAAGTGTTTTGAAGTTAAAGTTTAAACGTATAGTATAGTTTATAAAATAGGTTGTAAGAAACATGTTTTTGAATGTAAATTATGAGTGTTTCTAAAATGTTTGATTTTATATTTTTATTTAATTAAAGACGAGTTCATGTATTTCAGTCTTCCGCTGTAATCGAAAATGATTTTATCATTGGTTATGAGTCTTAAAAGAAATAAGGTATAAAAAAAAAATTCTAAATGTTTCAAGACTTTTCAAAATTGGATGTTACAATTATGGTATCATAGCGCACCGGGTTTTAAAAACGGTTCTGTAGACTGCCTAACAACACAAATTATCACATGGAGACACTTCATCAACTGTAAGTTTTCTTTTTGTTAGAATTTAAGTTATTTATTACCTTTCTTATATTAAGGGAATTGCTAAAGAAATGTAAAAAGTGTTGAGAGGACGAAGACCTATGGATGAAGGTCCGAGAGGATATCAAAATGTTGGTGACATCGGTGAAAGTAGTACTGATCCATTGACAAGGTTGGTGGATTTATTAAGTCGTTAGTTTGATCAGAATCAGACAAGAGAAGAACAAAGAAATTCAAGTCCAAATCAAGTGGAATTGAGCTGTGAAAGATTTCGTCGACTCCATCCACCGAGTTTTGATGGAAAGTCTACGGATTCAACTCGTGCTGAAGAATGGATTCGAAAGTCAGAGGATATCTTTGAGTACGCAAAAATCGAAGATACAGAGAAAGTAACCTGTGCTGCATTTATGCTAGAAAATGATGCAAGATTTTGGTGGGATACAGTTAAGACCACCCACAATGTGAGGGAAATGCCATGGGAACAATTTAAAACTATATTCAATGACAAATATTTCAGCCGTGCAGTTCGAGCTAGTAAGATGGTAGAGTTTGCTCAACTACACCAAGTTGGATTAGTGGCTGAATATATACGAAGGTTTGAATCACTATCACGATTTGCTCCATATCTTGTAGCCAATAATGAAAACAAAGTACACAGTTTTTTCAAGGCCTCAAATTTGAAATCTATAAAGGAGTGAAGATATATGGAATAGAAGACGTGCCTTATTCCAAGATAATACCTAAGGCCCTTGAAATAGGAGAAGTGGAAATTAAATTTCAGAAACAACAGGAGGCACAACAACGATTTTACAAAACAGTACAGCCCCAACAAAATAAGAGCTGGCAGCAGTCAAAGGGTACTAAAAGGCCTATTGAAGGGAAGACCGAGCAATGAAAAGAGAAAAAGCAAGGAGACTCTTCTCAAAAAGTGCAATGTCCTAAATGCAACAAGATTCATTATGGAGAATGTATAGCTGGCACCAACAAGTGTTTTAGATGCAAGAAGGAAGGTCACATAGCCATTAACTGTCCATTACATAACAAGGATCAGACTAGAGTTGCACCAAGGGTTTTTTCACTAATCGAATCGGATAGTGAAGAGCAACCTCATGTTGTGTCAGGTACCATTTTAATTAATGATGTGCTTGCTTATATGTTGATTGACTCTGGTGCTACACACTCATTCATATCATCTGCATTCATGATTAAATTGGAATGTTCACCAATGGTAGCTGAGCATATTTATGATGTTGTGTTACCATCTAGTGAGTAGTTACATTTGAATCACGTATTGTTGAATTGCATTGTTTCTATAGGCGATAGAAAATTATATGCAGATTTTATAGTTATGGATATGTGAGGTTATGATGTAATTTTGGTTATGGACTAGTTGTTCAAAAGTTTTGCAACTATAAATTGTAGAACTAGAACAGTTAGTTTTCAACCGCCAAATGTAAACTGGTATTCTTTTCAAGCAATGAAGAATACTAACAAAGTGACTATTATATCATCCATTATGGCTCAGAAACTGTTAACAAGAAGTCATTGTGAAGGGTTTCTGGCAAATGTAGTGGATGTACAATTTCAGCACAGTACAAAGTTACAAGATATTCCAGTGGTGCAGGATTTCTTAGATGTATTTCTGGATGATCTACCTGGATTACCCCCTGATCGAGACATTGAGTTTGTGATTGATGTTTATCCTGGGGTTGAACCGGTATAAAAAATCCTTATAGAATGGCACCGGCAGAATTGAAGGAATTAAAGGCACAATTGGAAGAATTGGTGCATAAGGGCTTTATACGCCCGAGTTTCTTGCCATGGGGAGCTCCAGTTTTATGCGTTAAGAAGAAAGATAGTTCACTAAGAATGTGCATTGACTACAGAGAATTGAATAAATTGTCAATCAAGAATAAGTATCCACTTCCCAGAATTGATGATTTATTTGACCAACTTCAAGGTGCATGTGCGTTCTCAAAAATTGATTTAAGATCTGGGTATTACCAACTAAAGGTCAAAACAGAAGATATTCCGAAAACTTCGTTCGGAAGTAGATATGGACATTATGAATTTCTAGTGATGTCTTTTTGATTGACCAATGCCCCAACAGCTTTTATGGACGTGATGAATTTCTGATACCACTTGTTGGGAAATACAACCCGAATATCCACCTAAATATTATTTCTTTAACCACAAAAAAAAAAACGTGGAGAGTACTGATCAGGTTAATTCCCAGGAAATCGCTCTTGGCAATTTCCTAGACAGAATTACCTTTCCAAGTATGTTCCGAGGAAAGGCTGAAGGGTCACAAACGGACCACTTAAATACCAGTCTCCTTAGCCAGAACTACTTACACAGTACAATTACACCACTAACCAGGCAGTATAAGAAACGATAACAGATGTGATCCAAAAAATACCAGGAATATTTTTTTGCTCCGTAAAAATATAACGGCCAAGAAGTAAAGGAAATAATGCAAAAACTGCACACCGAGAATTTTACGTGGAAACCCAAATCGGGAAAAAACCAGGGGACTGAGTCCAAAAAGATGTCACTATGAAAAATAGGATTTACAATATTTTTCTAGAATCAAATATTCTAGAAAATATTCACTAAGAGAAATCACCACTCTTAGAACTCACAATGTGCACAAAAGCACCACACCTATTTTTCTCTAACACTCTTTCTTTTCTCTCCCTCCAAAAATTCTCTCTACGAATTCTTTCCAATTGTCGAATGGAATGAAGATTGAGGGATGATTTCTTTCACTCCCTCAAGCCTCTATTTATAGGAGGCTTGAGGGAGAAGCCTACCTTAATTTGAGGTAGGCTACCGTTAATGGAGACTTTTAAGTCTCCATTCACATTATGTGGGTCCCTTACTATTAAGGAGGTTTTTCAATCCTGCTGAGTCTCTACAGTATTCATGTTTGCTTCTCGGCAAAATTTTTGTCATCATGTCTGAGCCATTGTCATCTGTGTGAACTTTCTCAAGGTACACTTGTTTGTTCTCAAGGACATCCCGTATCCAATGAAACTTGACGTCTATATGTTTTGACCTCGAATGAAAGCTTGGATTCTTGCTCAAGTGTATAGCACTTTGGCTATCACAATACAAGACATATTTATCTTGTCGATGTCCCAATTTTGTGAGAAATTTTTGCATCCACAAAATTTCTTTACAAGCCTCTGTAGCTGCAATAAACTCAGCTTCTGTCGTAGATAATGCCACTGATTTTTGCCTCTTAGATTGCCATGATACAACTCCCCCTCCAAATGTAACCAAATACCTTGATGTTGATCTTCTAGACTTGATATCTCTAGCCATGTCGGCATTAGTGTAGCCTACTAACAAAGGCTCTTTACTTCCAAGACATAAACTGAATTCAAAAGTACCTTTAAGATATCTCATAATCCACTTTACCGCATTCCAATGCTCTCTGGCCGGATTTGATAAAAAGTGACTGACTACTCCAACAGAATGTGCAATGTCACGTCTCGTACAAACCATAAAATACATCAAGCTGCCAACTGCTGAGGCATATGGAATTCTCTGCATTTCTGCTTTTTCTTCTTCAGTAGAAGGACTTTGTTTGGAAGTAAGTTTGTAATGATTGGCAAGTGGAGTGCTGATCGACTGCGCCTTATCCATATAGAATCGGGTGAGAACTTTCTTAATTTATTTCTCCTGCGATAGCCATAACTTCTCGGACAATGGTACAAGAAGTTTGACTCATTTATGGTCAATCAAGGATATAGGAAAACTTCTTCAAACCATTGTGTGTTCTTGAACCGGTTCACGGACAATACATTCATATTTCTCCTACTTTATCTCGACGACATGCTGATTATGGGCTAAGACAGTGAAAAGATTGCTACGTTAAAGAAAGAACTTAGCAAGTCTTTTTCCATGAAAGATTTAGGACCGGCGAAACAGATACTTGGGATGAGTATCAAACACGATAGAAAGAGCGGGAAGTTATGGCTACACTGAAAGAACTTAGCAAGTCTTTCACGTGATAGACAGTGAAAGATTTAACCTTTAATTCCCTTATTTATTCGCGTTTGTTTTGCTCTGATACCATAATTGTAACGACCCGATTCCCAGGGCGCCGCTTGCTGCTGTACTTACTTACTTTCTTTAGTTTATCAAAACAGTTTACAAGAAAAACCATCGAATAATAAAAACATACATTTGAATTCCACCTTTAATGAAAATACATAAACATTTAATAACTTAAAACATACAGCAGAAGACAATTACTTTAACTTAAATCACATACAGCACACATCAAATGTAATCCTAATCTTTGCAATGTAGTCCCACTTAAGGGCCAAATTATCTTAATACTAACTTAACTTAGCTGCTTTCTTGAATCAATTAACTTGAGCCCCTTTTTAGTCCAATAAATGACCTAAATATATAAATCATATATATTTTTTATCTTAGTATCCAGTATTTTTATTGCTTGCTCCTCTATTTGTTGTAGGCAATCCGACTACANTGCACCCTTTCCTCCATTACATTCCCTACATTGCAAAGCCGAAACTATGAGCCTAAAGCTTAGTAAATAGCATAACTTTAAAATGCAATGCATGAGTATGCTATGCTATTGATAAAACAATGCACATTTCCATTTCGTTCTTTATTGCATTAATCTTGCTTATCAATCCAGCTCTCCACCTTGTGGTTCCACCCAGTCCTCGAGACCGAGCACTCCACCTCGTGGTTCCACTGGTCATTTCTTTATCGATCCGGCTCTGCACCTCGTGGTTCCATCGAGTCCTCGAGACCGATCTCTCCACCTCTTGGTTCCACTGGTCATTTACATGTTCTTATATTCAATTTCTTAGTTCATCGGAGACGAAACATAATTAGTGTCCCATACCACCAATTATATCTCGTTGACCTCCAACTACATTGTAAAACCATGCATGAAAATAGTTCGTAGACATTTTGTAAAACTATGATGCATGACCACGTGACTATGAAAAACATCACTTAAATCACATCACATAACATGAAAATAAGCATACATGACCAAACATGTCATGAAAACAAACATACAGCACACATCAAATGTAATCCTAATCTTTGCAATGTAGTCCCACTTAAGGGCCAAATTATCTTAATACTAACTTACCTTAGCTGCTTTCTTGAATCAATTAACTTGAGCCCCTTTTTAGTCCAATAAATGACCTAAATATATAAATCATATATATTTTTTATCTTAGTATCCAGTATTTTTATTGCTTGCTCCTCTATTTGTTGTAGGCAATCCGACTACAAAATCCTAAGTAACAAAAATATTTCCTACATTTTTTTTTCTTTATTATTTCATTCAAAGTTTCTATCCCTCCTTTTCCGTAGCATTTTAATCATCTCCTTCAATCCCAATTGCATTAAATAACTCAACTACTCCACCTATACAAACCCTTCATCTCTCTTTAATCTAACATCACAGCTAAAATTACCAAAGTCACTTCATCTTTCTCCAATCTAACATCAACCCTTCTTTCCATTCATTAAAAAATCATCATCAAACATAACTCACATTCTATCATTTTCTAAGTCATTCAATTGTATTAAACTTTTGATTTATTTTCATCCTTCTATATTTGTATCCCAATTTAACCTTTGTCCACCCTCAAACATTTAAATTTTACATAAAAATTTATATTGCAATTAAACTTTTTGGATGATTTGGAGCCCGAACCCGACGTTAAAAAAAGTTTACTTGGTGACCAAGTAATCAAAATGCCTTGCTATTACCTTGTCATTCCCACGTCTTCACATAGCGACCGAAGTTTCCGATTGTTATTTTTTCTTACTTGTTTTCCCTCATACATACACTTGACATCGAAGGACGAAGATTGGCTCCTCTCGGAACCTGGAACGGCTCCATTAAGACAAGTAAACAACCCCTAAAATTAGTGCAAAAAATGTCTTTTTCCCTCTTTCTCTTATCTGTACTCCTTTTAACACCAGATACATCCGTAAAAGAACCAACCACTGTCGTTATAACATTTTTATGTTGCAATTAAACTTTTGGGACGATTTGGAGCTCGAACACGACGAGGAAAAAAGTTTACTTGGTGACCAAGTAATCAAAATGCCTTGCAATTACCTTGTCATTCTCACGCTTTCACATAGCGACCAAAGTTTCCGATAGTTATTTTTTCTTACTTGTTTATCCTTATACATCCACTTGACAGTCGATGACGAAGTGTGGCTCCTCTCGGAACCCTTAACGGATCCATTTAGACAAGTAACCAGCCCCTAAAATTAGTTTGAAAAAATGCATTTTTTTCCCTCTTTGTTTTAACACCAGATACGTCTATAAAAGCAACAACTACTCTTGTTATATCTTTTTGATGCTGGAATTAAACTTTTGGTACGATTTGGAGTCCGAACCGGATGTTGAAAAAAGTTTACTTGGTGACAAACTAATCAAAATGCTTAGTTATTACCTTGTCATTCCCACGTCTTCACAAGGCGACAGAAGTTTTCGATGGTCATTTTTTCTTACTTGTTTCCCCTTATACATACACTTGACATCCGAGGATGAAGATTGGATCCTCTCGCAACCCGTAACAGATCCATTCAGACATGTAACAAGCCCCAAAATTTAGTTTGAAAAAATGCCTTTTTTTTCCCTCTTTCTCTTATCTGTACTCGTTTTAATACCAGATACGTTCGGAAAATCACACTCTTGTAATAACATTTCCATGTTGCAATTAAACTTTTGGGATGATTTGGAGCCCGAACCTAACGTTGAAAAAAGTTTACTTGGTCACCAAGTAATCAAAATGCCTTGATATTACCTTGTCATTCCCACGCCTTTAAATAGGGACTGAAGTTTCTGATGGTTATTTTTTCTTACTTGTTTTCCCTAATACATACATTTGACATCAGAGAACAAAGATTTGCTCCTCTCGGAACCCGGAACGAGTCTATTCAGACAAGTAACCAGCCCCTAAAATTAGTGCAAAAAATGCCTTTTTCCCTCTTTCTCTTATCTTTACTCGTTTTAACAAAAGATACGTGCATAAAAGCACCAACCACTCTTGTTATAACTTTTTTATGTTGCAGTTAAACTTTTGGGATGATTTGGAGCACGAACCTAAGGTTGAAAAAAGTTTACTTGGTGACCAAGTAATCAAAATGCTTTGCTATTAACTTTGTTATTACCTTGTCGTTCCAACGTCTTCACATAGGGACAGAAGTTTTCAATAGTTATTTTTTCTTACTTGTTTCCCCTCATACATACACTTGACATCCGAGGACGAAGATTTCCTCCTCTCGGAATCCGTAACGTATCCATTCAGACATGTAACTAGCCCCTAAATTTAGTGCGAAAAAATGCATGTTTTTCTCTTTTTCTCTTATTTGTACTCGTTTTAACACAAGATACGTCCGTAAAAGCACCAGCCACTCTTGTTATAACATTTTTTATGTTGCAATTAAACTTTTAGGACGATTTGGAGTGCAAACCTGATGTTGAAAAAAGTTTACATGGTGACCAAGTAATCAAAATGCCTTGCTATTACCTTGTCATTTCAACGCCTTCACATAGCGACTGAAGTTTTCCGATAGTTATTTTTTCTTACTTGTTCGCCTCATACATACAATTGACATCGGAGGACAAAGATTAGCTCTTTTCAGAACCCGGAACGGGTCCATTCAAACAAGTAACCAACCCCTAAAATTAGTGCAAAAAATGCCTTTTTCCCCTCTTTCTCTTATCTGTACTCGTTTTAACACTAGTTACGTCCGTAAAAGCACCAACCACTCTTGTTATAACTTTTTTATGTTGCAATTAAACTTTTGGGACTATTTAGAGCTCGAACCTGACGTTGAAAAAATTTTTCTTGGTGACCAAGTAATCAAAATGTCTTGCTATAACCTTGTCATTCTCACGCCTTCACATAGCCACCTAAGTTTCTGATGGTTATTTTTTCTTACTCGTTTCCGCTTATACATAAACTTAACAGCCGAGGACGAAGATTGGCTCCTCTCGGAACTCGAGAGGAGCCAATCTTCGTAAAAGGCATTTTTTCCTTCTTTTTCTTATATGTACTCGTTTTAACAACAGACGTGCGTAAAAGCACAAACCACTCTTGTTATAACTTTTTTATGTTGCAATTAAACTTTTAGGACAATTTTGAGCCTGAACTCGACGTTGAAAAAAGTTNCCTCTCGGAACCCATAAATTTATGGCAAAAAAATGTCTTTTTCCCTCTTTCTCTTATCTGTACTCGTTTTAAATCCAGATACGTGCGTAAAAGCACCAACCACTCTTGTTATAACTTTTTTATGTTGCAATTAAACTTTTGGGATGATTTGGAGCCCGAACCCGACATCGAAAAAAGTTTAGTTGGTGACCAAGTAATCAAAATGTCTTGCTATAACCTTCTCATTCCCACGCCTTCACATAGCGTCCGAAGTTTACGATGGTTATTTTTTCTTACTTATTTCCCCTCATAGTTACAATTGACAGATGAGGACGAAGATTGGCTCCTCTCAGAACCCATAACTTGTTCATTCAGACAAGTAACCAACTCCTAAAATTAGTGAGAAAAAATGCCTATTTTTTCCTCTTTCTCTTATCTATACTTGTTTTAACACCAGATACGTGCGTAAAAGCACCAAAAATTCTTGTTATAACTTTTTAATTTTGCAATTAAACTTTTGGGATGATTTCGAGCCCGAACCCGACGTTGACAAAAGTTTACTTGCAGACCCATTAATCAAAATGCCTTGCTATTACCTTCTCATTCTCACATCTTCACATAGCGACCGAAATTTCTGATAGTTATTTTTTATTACTTGTTTTCCCTCATACATACAGTTGACATCCGAGAACAAAGATTGGCTCCTCTCAGAACCCAGTACGGGTTCATTCAGACAAGTAACCAACCCCTAAAATTAGTGTAAGAAAATGCATTTTTTCCTTCTTTTTCTTATATGTACTCGTTTTAACAACAGACGTGCGTAAAAGCACAAACCACTCTTGTTATAACTTTTTTATGTTGCAATTAAACTTTTAGGACAATTTTGAGCCTGAACTCGACGTTGAAAAAAGTTTACTTGGTGACCAAGTAATCAAAATGCATTGCTATTACCTTGTCATTCCCACGTCTTCACATAGCGACCGTAATTTCCAATGGTTATATTTTCTTACTTGTTTCCCCTCATACAAACACTTGACATCGGAGGACAAAGATTGGCTCCTCTCGGAACCCGGAACGAGTTCATTCAGACAAGTAACCAGCCTATAAAATTAGTGCAAATTTTTTTTTCCCTCTTTCTCTTATTTGTACTTGTTTTGACACCAGATATGTTCGTAAAAGCACCAATCACTCTTGTTATAACTTTTTTATGTTGCAATTAAACTTTTGGGATGATTTGGACCGCGAACCTAAGGTTGAAAAAAGTTTACTTGGTGACCAAGTAATCAAAATGCTTTGTTATTACCTTGTCGTTCCAACGTCTTCACATAGCGACAGAAGTTTCCAATAGTTATTTTTTCTTACTTGTTTCCCCTCATACATACACTTGACATCTGAGGACGGAGATTGGCTCCTCTCGAAATCCGTAACCTATCCATTCAGAAAAGTAACTAGCCCCTAAATTTAGTGCGAAAAAATGCATGTTTTTCTTTTTTTCTCTTATCTGTACTCGTTTTAACACAAGATACGTCCGTAAAAGCACCAACCACTCTTGTTATAACATTTTTTATATTGCAATTAAACTTTTAGGATGATTTGGCGTGCAAACCCGACGTTGAGAAAAGTTTACATGGTGACCAAGTAATCAAAACGCCTTGCTATTACCTTGTCATTTCAACGCCTTCACATAGCGACTGAAGTTTCAGATAGTTATTTTTTCTTACTTGTTCTCCTCATACATACACTTGACATCGGAGGACGAAGATTGGCTCTTCTCAGAACCCGGAACGGGTCCATTCAAACAAGTAACCAACCCCTAAAATTAGTGCAAAAAAATGTGTTTTTTCCCCTCTTTCTCTTATCTGTACTCGTTTTAACACTAGATACGTCCGTAAAAGCACTAACCACTCCTGTTATAACTTTTTTATGTTGCAATTAAACTTTTGGGATGATTTGGAGCCCGAACCTGACGTTGAAAAAAGTTTACTTGGTGACCAAGTCTAACAACCCTCATTTTTATTGTAGAATTTGTGACCTTAAGATTTGAGTGTTAAAAGATTCTTTTTATTTTAAGTAAGTTGGGTTAAATATACTAAAGGACTACCTTCAAGTAAGTTTTGGTCGAGGAAGGGTCGACACAGTTGGAACTTTTGGTCGACCCCAGGATTTAAGAGGGTTCGACACAATGAATAATTTTGGTCGACCCCAGGATCAGGGATGGGTCGACACAATCGTAATGCTTTCGGTCGACCCCAGGATAGAAGAGGGGGTGACACTTTTTTTACCGGTCAACCAAGGATTTAGGAGGGGACGACACAATAGGACCTCCGGAATGCTTTCGGTCGACCCTAGGATCGAAGGGGGGTCGATACAACTTGAACTTTTGGTCGACCCCAGGACCGAGCGGTCGACAAAAGTCATTTTTGGGAAACACTTTCGGTCGACACAACAGACGAGCGGTCGACACAAGTCGCTCAAGGGAACACTTTCGGTTGACACAAATGGACGAGCGGTCGACACATTCGTACATGCCGTTGAAAAGTCAGCCAAAAACATGGAGAATCTGATCAGTGGACGTAAAGCAAAGGTTGATTTTGTTTAATTAAGAGATAAAAAGGCATGGTCTGCCATTTCCCTACCAGTATGGCTTCTTCTCCCTATTTACTCATAGTTAGAATTCTCACGTCTTGATAAGGGAAAAAGAGTAAGAAAGTAAATTATCCCGTGGGGAAGAGGAAAACTCTAGAGTTTCCGTGAAGGCTGAGGATCAAGGTAATTTTCTATCCTCTTAGTTTCTTTTAGGTTTAGTAAGAATAATATGATTGTATTGGATGAACTGGTGGATAAATATGAATGATTTCATGTTAATTGCTGTGAAATTAGTGAATTATCTACAAAGTTAGAGTTTTGGAGAATCAGTCAATATTTAATGCGAAATAGAGTTTATGTCCTTCATAAGAGTTAAAGTAAATTCTTATAGTGATTTATAGCCATTTAAATCACTCAGTTCAGATCTGTGTAGAAAAAGTTATGGACGTCCTAAGTCAGTGTACGGAAACTGGGGAGAGTTTTGGTCGACCCCTTGTAGTTTGGGTCGACCGATTCTCGATGTAAAAATGCGACACCTCTGTTTTGTCAACATGGGTCGACCTTTAATAAGTTGGGTCGACAGGTCCATGATTTCCAGAGAAGTATGCTCACTAATATGTCCCGATACCTAATACTGCGTTAGTTTTCTGAAATTGGTGTCTTCTAAGAAGTTATAGTAGATCCTTAAGGAACAATTTGACACCTTAATCATTCGGAATTGATCATTAACGAGGAAGTTATAGTCATTTAAAGTTGGAATAGAAAGTTAAGACTTTATGCAAATTCTGATCCGTATATGATTTATATATTCAGGTCATTTATTGGATTAAAAAGGGGCTCAAGTGGATTGATTCAAGAAAGAAGCTAAGGAAAGTTTGCATTAAGATGGTTTGGCCCTTAAGTGGGACTACATTGCAAAGATTAGGATTATGTTTGATGTGTGTTGCATGTTTGTTTTCATGACATGTTTGGAGATGAATGCTTATTTTTATGTTATGTGAAGTGATGTTTTCATAGTCACATGGTCAGACAACATAGTTTTACAAAATGTCTATGAACTATTTTCATGCATGGTTTTACAACGTAGTTGGAGGTAAACGAGATATGATTGGTGGTATGAGACGCTGATTACGTTTCGTCTCCAATGAATTAAGAACTTGAATATCAGAACATGTAAACGACCGGTGGAACCACGAGGTGCAAAGCTCGGTCTCGAGGACTGGGTGGAACCACTAGGTGGAGAGCTAGATTGTTAAGTAAGAATAAAAATGTAAATGACCGGTGGAACAACGAGGTGGGGAGTTCGGTCTTGAGGACTGGGTGGAACCACAAGGTGCAGAGCCAGATCGATAAGGAAATGACTGGTGGAACCACGAGGTGGAGAGCTTGGTCTCAAGGACTGGGTGGAACCATGAGGTGGAGAGCTGGATCGATAAGTAAGAATAATGCAATAAAAAACAAAATGAAACTGTGCATTGTTTTAACGACATAGCATACTCATGCATTGCATTTTATAGTTATGCTTCTTACTGAGCTTTAGACTCATAGTTTAGGCTTTGCAATGTAGGGGATGTGATGGAAGAATGGGTGCAAATGACTAATCAAAAAGGTAGAGCAGAAAAGTGTTCAAAATGATACGGTTTATTGAGCGATGACCGACGGGGAGTGATGTATGACACACACAGTTAGAATATAAAATGTTTTGAATTTTTTGAATCTTTTAAAGTTGTAATTAAGATGTATACCCTTATTTTGGTGTGATAGATTACCAATGTTTTGAAATGAATGTATTTGAACTATATGCTTCCACTGTAAGTTTAAGTTATTAAATGCTTATGTATTTTAATAAAAGGTAGAATAGTAAATTGTTATTCTCAAAGAGTGTATGTACGTTTTTAATTCAACGGTATTTCTTTTTTTTTCCTCTGTCTCTTATCTATACTCGTTTTAACACTAGATACGTCCGTAAAAGCACCAACCACTCTTGTTATAACATTTTTATGTTGCAACTAAACTTTTGGGACAATTTGGAGCCCGAACCCGGCATTGAAAAAAGTTTACTTGGTGACCAAGTAATCAAAATGCCTTGCTATTACCATTTCGTTCCCAGGTCTTCACATAGAGACCGAAGTTTCCAATGGTTATTTTTTCTTACTTGTTTCCCCTCATACATAGACTTGACATCGGAGGACGAAGATTGGCTCCACTCGGAACCCATAACGGATCCATTCAGACAAGTAACCAGCCCCTAAAATTAGTGCAAAAAACTGCCTTTTTCCCTCTAATCTTACCTATTCTCGTTTTAACACCAGATTTGTCCGTAATAGCACCAACCACTCTTGTTATAAAATTCTTATGTTGTAATTAAACTTTTAGGACAATTTTGAGTCCGAACCAGACATTGAAAAAAGTTTACTTGGTGACCAAGTAATCAAAATGCCTTAAAATTACAATTTCTTTCCCACGTCTTCACATAGTGACCGAAGTTTCCAATGGTTATTGTTTCTTACTTGTTTCCCCTCATACATACACTTGACAGCAGAGGACGAAGAGTGGATCCTCTAGGAACCTGGAACGGGTCCTTTCAGACAAGTAACTAGCCCCTAAAATTAGTGCAAAAAAATGCCTTTTTCCCTCTTATCTTACGTATTCTCGTTTTAACACCAGATATGTCCGTAATAGCACCAACCACTCTTGTTATAAAATTCTTATGTTGTAATTAAACTTTTAGGACAATTTTGACTCCGAACCAGACATTGAAAAAAGTTTACTTGGTGACCAAGTAATCAAAATGCCTTGAAATTACAATTTCTTTCCCACGTCTTCACATAGCGACCGAAGTTTCCAATGGTTATTTTTTCTTACTTGTTTCCCCTCATACATACACTTGAAATCGGAGGACGAAGAGTGGATCCTCTAGGAACCTGGAACGGGTCCTTTCAGACAAGTAACCAGCCCCTAAAATTAGTGTAAAAAATGCTTTTTTTACCAACGACTCTTGTTATCACATTTTTATGTTGCAATTAAACTTTCGGGATGATTTGGAGCCCAAACCCGACGTTGAAAAAAGCTTACTTGGTGACTAAGTAATCAAAATGCCTTGCTATTACCTTGTCATTCCCACGCCTTCACATAGCGATCGAAGTTTCCGATGGTTATTTTTTCTTACTTGTTTCCCCTCATACATACACTTGACATCCGAGGACGAATATTGGCTCCCCTCGAAAACCGTAACCGATCCATTCAGACAAGTTAACAGCCCCCAAAATTAGTGCAACAAAATGCCTTTTTTTCCCTCTTTCTCTTATATGTACTCCTTTTAACACCAGATACGTCCGTAAAAGCACCAACCACATTTGTTATAACATTTTTTTGTTGCAATTAAATTTTTGGGATGATTTGGACCACGAACCCGACGTTGAAAAAAGTTTACTTGGTGACCAGGTCATCAAAATGTCCAGCTTTTACCTTGTCATCCCCACGTCTTTAGATAGCGACCGAAGTTTCCGATGATTATATTTTCTTACTTGTTTCCCCTTATACATACACTTGACATCGGAGGACGAGGAGTGGATCCTCTAGGAACCCGGAACGGGTCCTTTCCGACAAGTAACCAGCCCCTAAAATTAGTGTAAAAAAATGCTTTTTTCCCTCTTTCTCCTATCTGCACTCGTTTTAACACAAGATACGTGAGTAAAAGCACCGATGACTCTTGTTATCACATTTTTATGTTGCAATTAAACTTTTAGGACGATTTGGAGCCCAAACCTGACGTTAGAAAAAGCTTACTTGGTGACCAAGTAATCAAAATGCCTTGCTATTACATTGTCATTCCCACGTCTTCACATAGCGACCGAAGTTTCCGATAGTTATTTTTTCTTACTTGTTTATCCTCATACATACACTTGACATCGGAGGATGAAGATTGGCTCTTCTCGGAACCCGGAATGGGTCCATTCAGACAAGTATCCAGCCCAAAAAATTAGTGCAAAAAAATGGTTTTATTTCATATTTCTCTTATCTGTACTCGTTTTAAAACCAGAGAGGTGCATAAAAGCACCAACCACACTTGTTATAACTTTTTTTTCTAGCACATAATCTTTTCCGACGATTTGGAGCCCGAACCCGACGTTGAAAAAATTTTACTTGGTGACCAAGTAATCAAAATGCCTTGCTATTACCTTGTCATTCCCACTCTTCACATAGCGACCGAAGGTTCCGATGATTATTTTTTCTTACTTGTTTCCCCTCATACATACACTTGACATCCGAGGACGAATAGTGGATCCTCTAGGAACCCGGAACGGGTCCTTTTAGACAAGTAACCAGCCACTAAATTTAGTGTAAAAAAATGTTTTTTTCCCTCTTTCTCTTATCTGCACTCGTTTTAACACCAGATACGTGAGTAAAAGCACCAACGACTCTTGTTATCACATTTTTATGTTGTAATTAAACTTTCGAG
The DNA here is from genome assembly GCA_003255005.1 of Begonia fuchsioides. Taxonomy (NCBI): domain Eukaryota; kingdom Viridiplantae; phylum Streptophyta; class Magnoliopsida; order Cucurbitales; family Begoniaceae; genus Begonia; species Begonia fuchsioides. Next base: position 61,590 of record QAOC01016848.1, read on the forward strand.
ACGATTTGGAGCCCAACCTGACGTTGAAAAAAGCTTACTTTGTGACCAAGTAATCAAAATGCCTTGCTATTACCTTGTCATGCCCACGTCTTTACATAGCGACCGAAGTTTCCGATGGCTATTTTTTCTTACTTGTTTCTCCTCATAAATACACTTGACTCGAACAAGTAACCAGCCCCTTAAAATTAGCTTAAAAAGTGCCCTTTTTTCCTTCTTTCTCTTATTTGCACTCGTTTTAACACAAGATACATGAGTAAAAGCACCAACGACTCTTGTGATCATAATTTTATGTTGCACATAAACTTTTGGGATGATTTGGAGCTCAAACCCAACGTTGAAAAAAGATTACTTGGTGACCAAGTAATGAAAATGCCTTGCTATTACCATGTCAGTCCCACGCCTTCACATAGCGACCGAAGTTTCCGATGGTTATTTTTTCTTACTTGTTTCCCCTCATACATACACTTGACAGCAGAGGACGAAGATTGACTGCTCTCAAAACCCATAATTGGGTTCATTCCGACAAGTAACCAACTTCTAAAATTAGTGCGAAAAAATGCCTTTTTTCTTTGTTTCTCTTATGTGTACTCTTTTTAACACCAGATTGGTGCGTAAAAGCACCAACAATTCTTGTTATAACTTTTTTATGTTACAATTAAGCTTTTGGGATGATTTGGAGCCCGAACCGGACGTTGAAAAAAGTTTACTTGATGATCAAGTAATCAAAATGCCTTGTTATTACCTTGTCATTCACATGTCTTCACATAGCGACATAAGTTTCAAATGGTTATTTTTCTTACTTGTTTCCCCTCATAGATACGCTTAACATCTGAGGTCAAAGATTGGCTCTTTTCAGAACCGGTAACGGATCCATTCAAACAAGTAAGAAATTGATAGTGCAAAAAAATTTGTTTTTTCCCTCTTTCTCTTATCTGTACAAAAAAAATTGTGCGTAAAAGCACCAACCACTGTAACGACCCTCATTTTATGTTAAGAATTTATGAATTTAATGTTTTATGTTTAAGGAATGAGATGTACTAAGAAAAGATGAATATGGAGACGAATTGGAAACAATTTTGGTGTTTACCTAATTCTGAGGTTTTATGGTCATTACATGGAGTAGTTTCTGTGTTTCAATCATAACATGCCTTATAAGAGCATAAATGGCAAAGTATTCCTCTAAAAAGTTGTAGTAGATGTAAAGATAAGAAGATTGATAGGTAGGTCATTCTTATTAAACTTTCTAAGAGAAAGTTATGTTTATTTGAAGTTGGTGAAGCAAAACCGGACTATAGAATTATGGATTTTGAACATTGTTTGGTACTTCGTATTTTTTATTATGTTAAACTCAGAATTTAAAGTTTATGTCTTCTTTAGAGTTGAACTAGATTCAATAAGAAAAATAATGGCGTTTGAATTATAGAAATCTAAATTTTATAACAAAAGTTATAAAAGTTTTAAGTGACCAGTCCAACTACGAACAGTGCCCCGGTCGACCCAATTTGCAGTCTGTCGACATAGAATAGCTTTCGGGAGTTTATTCGGTCGACCGCATGGTCAAGCGGTCGACACCTTCAAGTTCGGTCGACACAATAGACGAGCGGTCGACATAGCATAACTTTCGGGAATTCATTATGTCGACATAAGTTGGAAAAGTCAGCAAAATCAGCAGAATTTTGATTGGTGGACATAAAAGGAATATTGATTTTATTTAATAAAGTGGCTTTAAGTGGGTCTTTGCTGGCATTTTCCCCTCCCAAACACGATCTCCTTCCCCCATTTTCTCCCTAGGGTTCGTGCTCCAAATCAAAGGAGGGTGAGATTGAGATTGAGATAGAGAAGAAGTTTCGTGAGGAAAAGAGTGAAAAAGTGAGTGACTTCAAGAGAAGTGAAGTGAAGAGCTTTGATATTTCGTGGAGGCTGAAGCTCAAGGTATTTTCATATCCTTTAAAGTTCTTGTAGGTTCAATAATGATAAAAAGATGATGTTGGTTGAATTAGTAGATAAAAATGAAGGAGTTTGTGTCAAGTGTTTCGAAATTAGTTATTTACGTACAGGGTTTGGGTTTTTGGATATTCGGTCGATTATTGTTACGAATATGAGTTTATGTCCTTCATAAGAGTTATAGTAGACCTTTATCGTAATCTATAGCCGTTGGAATCACTTGATTCGGAGTTATGTAGGAAAAGATATGGACATTGCAAGTTGGTAGACGGAAACTAGGAGAGCACCGGTCGACACATGATCGACCGGTCGACACAAAATAACTCTCTTGAGTTCCAGAAATGTATGCTCTCTGTTTTGTCAACATAGGTCGACATCTGAAAGTTTATGTCGACCGAACCACTGTTCAAACAGTGAATGCCCTATGTTTTGTCATCGTAAGTCGACATGCGTTGGTTTTCTGAATTTAGTGTCTTCTAAGAAGTTATAGTAGGCTCCTTAAGGAACAATTTGACACCTTAATCTTCAAGAATGGATCAATATAGTGGAAGTTATAGATGTTCAAAGTTGGAACAGAAAGTTAAGACTTGATGCAAATTCTGATCCACATATGATTTATAGGTTTAAGCCATCGATTGGATTGAGAAGGAGACTCAAGTGGATCAACTCAACCTAGCTGCTAAGGTAAGTTAGCATTAAGATTATTTGGCCCTTAAGTGGGGCTACATTGCAAAGATTAGGATGATTGTTTGATGTGTGCTGCATGTATCCGACATCGAAGCGTCGCCTCTGGAAGAACATGTAGAGAACATACAGCTCCATGTTGCTGATATGGTCTCTATCTCCCCCTTTGGGCAGCAGGTTATAGGTGATAATGTGGTGTACTAGACGTGCAGTGATGTTAAGATCACTTGCCTTTGGTTTGTACGGAACATTTGTTGGATCCTTGGCAATTAATTTCAAGAAATCTCGATAATCTGAGCACTTAACTAGAGAGGGTTCCTTCCCTTGCTCGTAGTATTTNTGCAGTTTTAAGTTATGAAATGATCATGTATTTTTGTTTAAAGGTGGAATTCAAATGTAATGTTTTTATCATTGACAGTTTCCTTGTAAACTGTTTTATGAGTTAAGAATAGTTTTCAGAAAATAAAGTAAAAAGTTTTCCACCAAAGTAATGTAAGTAAGTAAGTTAAGAAAAGTAACGGACCGGTTCTCGGGCTGCCCGCGAGTAAGCAAAGTAAAGTAAGGTGAAGTAAAGTAAAGTAAGTAAGTAAGTGAGGAAAGGCAAAAAGCGGCGGCATGGGAATCGGGTCGTTACAATCACTTTTCTTATAACATTTTTATGTTGCAATTGAATTTTTGGGAGGATTTGGAACCCAAACTTGATGTTGAAAAAAGTTTACCTTGTGACCAAGTAATCAAAATGTCTTGCTATTACCTTGTCATCCCCATCTCTTTACATAGCGACCGAAGTGTCCGATGGTTATTTTTCTTACTTGTTTCCCCTCATACATACACTTAAAATCGGAGGACGAAGAGTGGCTCCTCTCAGAACCCGGAACGGGTCCATTTAGATAAGTAACCAGCCCTTAAAATTAGTCCATTTAGACAAGTAACCAGATACATGCGTAAAAGCACCAACAACTCTTGTTATAACTTTTTTATGTTGCAATTAAACTTTTGGGATGATTTGGAGACCGAACCCGACGTTGAATAAAGTTTACTTGGTGACCAACGAATCAAAATGCTTTGTTATTTCTTTGTCATTCCCACGTCTTTACATAGTGACCGAAGTTTCAAATGATTATTTTTTCTTACTTATTTCCCCTCATACATACACTTGACATCCGAGGACGAAGATTAGCTACTCCCGAAACCCGTAACCGATCCTTTCAGACAAGTTACCAGCCCCTAAAATTAGTGCAAAAAAATACATTTTTCCCCTCTTTCTATTATCTGTACTCGTTTTAACACCATATACGTCCGTAAAAGCACAAACCACTTTTGTTATAACATTTTTATGTTGCAATTAAACTTTTGGGATGATTTGGAGCCCGAACCCGACGTTGAAAAAAGCTTACTTGGTGACCAAGTAATCAAAATGCCTTGCTATTACCTTGTCATTCCCAAGTCTTCACATAGCGACAGAAGTTTCCGATGGCTATTTTTTCTTACTTGTTTCTCCTCATACATACACTTGACATCAGAGTATGAAAATTGGCTCCTCTCGGAACCTGGAACGGGTGCATTCGGACAAGTAACCAGCCCCAAAAATTAGTGGAAAAAACGGTTTTATTTCCTCTTTATGACCAGATATGTGAGTAAAAGCACCAACCACACTTGTTATAACTTTTTTTTCTTGCACATAAACTTTTGGGACGATTTGTAGCCCGAAGCTGACGTTGAAAAAAGTTTACTTGGTGCCCAAGTAATCAAAATGCCTTGTTATTACCTTGTCATTCCAACGCCTTCACATAGCGACCGAAGTTTCCGATGGTTATTTTTTCTTACTTGTTTCCACTCATACATACACTTGACATCCGAGGACGAAGATTGGCTCCTCTCGGAATCCGTAACGTATCCATTCAGACAGTAACTAGCCCCTAAATTTAGTGTGACAAAATGCATGTTTTTCTCTTTTTCTCTTATCTGTACTCGTTTTAACACAAGATACGTCTGTAAAAGCACCAACCACTCTTGTTATAACATTTTTTATGTTGCAATTAAACTTTTGGGATAATTTGGAGCCCGAAGCCGACGTTGAAAAAATTTTACTTGGTGACCAAGTAATCAAAATGCTTTGTTATTACCTTGTCATTACCACGTCTTCACATTGCGACCGAAGTTTCAAATGATTATTTTTTCTTACTTGTTTCCCCTCATACATACAATTGACATCCGAAGACGAAGATTGGCTACTCTGGAACTCGTAACAGATCCATTTAGACAAGTGACTAGCCCCTAAAATTAGTGCAAAATTATGGTTTTTCCCTCTTTCTCTTATCCGTACTTTTTTAAACACTAGATACGTGCGTAAAAGTACCAACCACTCTTTATTTAACTTTTTTATGTTGTAATTAAAATTTTGGGGGGATTAAGAGCCCGAACCCGAGGTTGAAAAAAGTTTACTTGGTGACGAAATAACCAAAATGCCTTGTTATTACCTTGTCATTCCCACGTCTTGACATAGCGACCGAAGTTATGATGGTTATTTTTTCTTACTTGTTTCCCCTTATACATACACTTGACATCCGAGGACAAAGATTGGCTCCTCTCGGAATCCGTAACGTATCCATTCAGGAATGTAACTAGCCCCTAAATTTAGTGCGACAAAATGCTTGTTTTTCTCTTTTTCTCTTATATGTACTCGTTTTAACACAAGATACGTCCGTAAAAGCACCAACCACTCTTGTTATAACATTTTTTATGTTGCAATTAAACTTTTGGGATGATTTGGAGCCCGAACCCGACATTGAAAAAAGCTTACTTTGTGACCAAGTAATCAAAATGCCTTGCTATTACCTTGTAATTCCCACGTCTTAACATAACAACCGAAGTTTTTGATGATTATTTTTTCTTACTTGTTTCCCCTCATTCATACACTTGACATCGTCTGACGAAGAGTGGCTCCTCTCGGAACCCGGAACGGGTCCATTCAGACAAGTAATCAAAATGCCTTGTTATTACCTTGTCATTGCCAAGTCTTCACATAGCGACAGAAGTTTTCAATGGCTATTTTTTCTTACTTGTTTCTCCTCATACATACACTTGACATCAGAGTTATGAAGATTGGCTCCTCTCGGAACCTGGAACGGGTGCATTCAGACAAGTAACCAGCCCCAAAATTTAGTGGAAAAAATGGTTTTATTTCCTCTTTATGACCAGATACGTGATTAAAAGCACCAACCACACTTGTTATAACTTTTTTTTCTTGCACATAAACTTTTGGGACGATTTGTAGCCCAAACCCGACGTTGAAAAAAGTTGACTTGGTGCCCAAGTAATCAAAATGCCTTGTTATTACCTTGTCATTCAAACGCCTTCACATAGCGACCGAAGTTTCCAATGAGTATTTTTCTTACTTGTTTCCCCTCATAAATACACTTGACATCGGAGGACGAAGAGTGCCTCCACTAGGAACCTGGAACGGGTCCTTTCAGACAAGTAATCAGCCCCTTAAAATTAGCTTAAAAAATGCCATTTTTTCCCTCTTTCTCTTATTTGCACTCGTTTTAACACAAGATACGTGAGTAAAAGCACCTACGACTCTTGTTATCACATTTTTACGTTGCACATAAACTTTTGGGAAGATTTGGAGCCCGAACCTGACGTTGAAAAAAGTTTACTTGGTGACCAAGTAATTAAAATGTCTTGCTATTACCTTGTCATTCCCACGCCTTCACATAGCGACTGAAGTTTACGATAGTTATTTTTTCTTACTTGTTTCCCCTCATACAAAAACTTGACATCGGAGGACAAAGATTGGCCCCTCTCGGAACCCAGAACGAGTTCATTCAGACAAGTAACCGGCCTATAAAATTAGTGACAAAAAAAATCCTTTTTTTCGCTCTTTCTCTTATCTGTAATTGTTTTAACACCAGATACGTGCGTAAAAGTACCAACCACTCTTGTTATAACTTTTATATGTTGCAACTAAACTTTTCGGATGATTTGGAGGACGAACCTAAGGTTGAAAAAAGCTTACTTGGTGACCAAGTAATCAAAATGCTTTATTATTACCTTGTCGTTCCAACGTCTTCACATAGCGACAGAAGTTTCAAATAGTTATTTTTTCTTACTTGTTTCCACTCATACATACACTTGACATCCGATGACAAAGATTGGCTCCTCTTAGAATCCGTAACGTATCCATTCAGATAGTAACTAGCCCCTAAATTTAGTGCGACAAAATGCATGTTTTTCTCTCTTTCTCTTATCTGTACTCGTTTTAACACAAGATACGTCCGTAAAAGCACCAACCACTCTTGTTATAACATTTTTTATGTTGCAATTAAACTTTTGGGATTATTTGCAGCCCAAAGCTGACGTTGAAAAGAGTTTACTTGGTGACCAAGTAATCAAAATGCTTTGTTATTACCTTGTCATCGCCACGTCTTCACATTGCGACCGAAGTTTCAAATGATTATTTTTTCTTACTTTTTTCCCCTTATACATACACTTGACATCTGAAGACAAAGATTGGCTACTCTCAGAACTCGTAACGGATCCATTTAGACAAGTGACCAGCCCCTAAAATTAGTGCCCCTCTTTCTCTTATCCGTACTCGTTTTAACACCAGATACGTGCATAAAAGTACCAACCACTCTTTATATAACTTTTTTATGTTGCAATTAAACTTTTGGGAGGATTTGGAACGCGAATCCGATGTTGAAAATAGTTTACTTTGTGACCAAGAATTCAAAATGCTTTGCTATTACCTTGTGATTCCCATGTCTTCACATAGCGACCGAAAGTTTTGATGGTTATTTTTTCTTACTTGTTTCCCCTCATACATACACTTGACATTAGAGGAAGATGATTGGCTCCTCTCGAAACCCGAAACAAGTCCATTTTGACAAGTAACTAGCCCCTAAAATTAGTGCAAAAAAAATGCCTTTTTTCTCTCTTTCTCTTATCTGTACTCATTTTAACACCAGTTACGTGCGTAAAAGAACCAACCAATCTTGTTATAACATTTTTATGTTGCAATTAGACTTTTGGGACTATTTGGAGCCCGAACCTGATGTTGAAAAAACTTTACTTGGTGACTAAGTATTAAAAATGCCTTGCTATTACCTTGTCATTCCCACGTCTTCACATAGCTACCGAAGTTTCCGATGGTTATTGTTTCTTACTTGTTTCCCTTCATACATACACTTGACATCAGAGGACGAAAATTGGCTCCTCTCGGAACCCAGAACGGGTCCATTCAAACCCGGAACAAGTCAAATTTAACAAGTAACCAGCCTCTAAAATTAGTGCAAAAATATTTATTTTTCCCTCTTTCTCCTATTTGTACTTGTTTTAACACCAGATACGTCCGTAAAAGCACTAACAACTCTTGGTATAACTTTTTTATGTTGCAATTTAACTTTTTGAATGATTTGGAGCCCGAACCCGACGTTCAAAATAGTTTACTGGGTGACCAAGTAATCAAAATAACTTGCTATTACCTTGTCATTATCACGCCTTCACATAGCGACCAAAGTTTCCGATGGTTATTTTTTCATACTTAATTTCCCTCATATATACACTTGAAAGGCGAGGACGAAGATTGGCTCCTCTCGGAACCCATAACTTGTTCATTCAGACAAGTAACCCGCTCCTAAAATTAGTGCAAAAATTTGTCTTTGTTTCTTTCTTTTTCTTATCTGTACTCATTTTAACACAAGATTCGTGCGTAAAAGTAGCAACCACACTTGTTATACCTTTTTTATGTTGCAATTAAACTTTTGGGACGATTTGAATCACGAACCCGAAGTGAAATTTTTTTTACTTGGTGACCAAGTAATCAAAATGCCTTGCTATTACCTTGCATTACCACGCCTTCACATAGCGACCGAAGTTTTTGATGGTTATTTTTTTTTACTTGTTTCCCCTAATACATAACCTTGACAGCCGAGGAAGAAGATTGGCTCCTCTCAAAACCCATAACTGGTCCATTCAGACAAGTAACCAGCCACTAAAATTAGTGCAAAAAAAATGCCTTTTTTTCCTCTTTCTCTTATCTTTAATTGTTTTAAAACCAGATCCATGTGTAAAAGTACCAACCACTATTGTTATAACTTTTTTATGTTGCAATTAAACTTTTGGGAAGATTTGGAACCCGAACCTGACATTGAAAAAAGTTTACATGGTGACCAAGTAATAAAAATGCCTTGCTATTACCTTGTCATTACCACGCCTTCACATAGCGACCAAAGTTTTTGATGGTTATTTTTTCTTACTTGTTTCCCCTAATACATAACCTTGACAGCCGAAGAAGAAGATTGGCTCCTCTCGAAGCCCATACCTGGTCCATTCAGACAAGTAACCAGCCCCTAAAATTAGTGCAAAAAAATGCTTTTTTTTCCTCTTTTTCTTATCTGTAATCATTTTAACACCAGATCCGTGTGTAAAAGTATCAACCACTCTTGTTATAAGTTTTTTATGTTGCAATTAAACTTTTGGGAAGATTTGGAACACGAACCCGACATTGAAAAAAGTTTACTTGGTGACCAAGTAATCAAAATGCGTTGCTATTACCTTGTCATTACCACGCCTTTACATAGCGACCAAAGTTTTTTATAGTTATTTTTTCTTACTTGTTTTCCCTAATACATAACCTTGACAGCCGAGGAAGAAGATTGGCTCCTCTCAAAACCCATAACTGGTCCATTCAGACAAGTAACCAGCCATTAAAATTAGTGCAAAAAATGCTTTTTTTTCCTCTTTCTCTTATCTGTAATCATTTTAACACCTAATCCGTGTGTAAAAGTACCAACCACTATTGTTATAACTTTTTTATGTGGAAATTAAACTTTTGGGTCGTTTTGGAACCCGAACCCGACATTGAAAAAAGTTTACTTGGTGACCAAGTAATCAAAATGCCTTGCTATTATTTGTCATTCCCACGTCTTCATGCATCGACCAAAGTTTTCGATGGTCATTTTTTCTTACTTGTTTCCCCTCATACATACAATTGAAATCGGAGGACGAAGATTGGCTTCTCTCGGAACCCGTGTCCATTCAGACAAGTAACCAGCCCCTAAAATTAGTGCAAAAAATTCATTTTTTCCCTCTTTCTCTTATCTGTATTCGTTTTAACACCAGATACGTCCGTAAAAGCACCAACGACTCTTGTTATAACTTTTTTATGTCGCAATTAAACTTTAAGGATGATTTAGAGTCCGAACCCGACGTTGAAAAAAGTTTACTTGGTGACCAAGTACCATGCCTTCATAAAGCGACCGAAGTTTCCGATGTTTATTTTTTCTTACTTGTTTCCCCTGATACATCAACTTGACGGCCTTGGACAAAGATTGACTCTTCTCGGAACCCATACCTAGTTCATTCAGACAAGTAACATGCTCCTAAAATTAGTGCAAAAAGATGCCTTTTTTTTCTTTCTTTATGTTATCTGTACTTGTTTTAACACCAAATTCGTGCGTAAAATCACCAACCACTCTAGTCATTACTTTTTTATATTGCAATTAAACTTTTGGAATGATCTGGAGCCCGAACCCGACGTCGAAAAAAGTTTACTTGTGACCAAGTAATCAAAATGCCTTGCTATTACCTGGTAATTCCCTCGTCTTCACATAGCGACCGAAGTTTCCGATGGTTATTTTTTCTTAGTTGTTTCCCCTCATACATAAATTTGACAGCCGAGGACAAAGATTTGCTCCGCTCAAAACCCATAACTTGTCCATTGAGACAAGTAACCAGCCCCTAAAATTAGTGCAAAAAAATGTATTTTTTTTCTTTTTCTCTTATCTGTAATCGTTTTAACACCAGATCAGTGTGTAAAAGTACCAACCACTCTTGTTATAACTTTTTTATGTTGCAATTAAACTTTTGGGAAGATTTGGAACCCAAACCCGACATTGAAAAAGTTTACTTGGTGACCAAGTAATCAAAATGCCTTGCTATTATTTGTCATTCCCACGTCTTCATGCATCGACCGAAGTTTTCGATGGTCATTTTTTCTTACTTGTTTCCCCCATACATACAATTGAAATCGGAGGACGAAGATTGGCTTCTCTCGGAACGCGGGTCCATTCAGACAAGTAACCAGCCCCTAAAATTAGTGCAAAAAGTTCATTTTTTTCCTCTTTCTCTTATCTGTATTCGTTTGAACACCAGATACGTCCGTAAAAGCACCAACGACTCTTGTTATAACTTTTTTATGTTGCAATTAAACTTTAAGGATGATTTAGAGTGCGAACCCGACGTTGAAAAAAGGCTACTTGGTGACCAAGTACCATGCCTTCACATAGCGACCGAAGTTTCCGATGTTTATTTTTTCTTACTTGCTTCCCCTGATACATCAACCTGACACCCTTGGACGAAGATTGACTCTTCTGGGAACCCATACCTAGTTCATTCAGACAAGTAACCAGCTCCTAAAATTAGTGCAAAAAGATGCCTTTTTTTTTCTTTCTTTATGTTATCTGTACTTGTTTTAACACCAGATTCGTGCGTAAAATCACCAACCACTCTAGTCATTACTCTTTTATATTATTAAACTTTTGGAATGATTTGAAGCCCGAACCCGACGTCGAAAAAAGTTTACTTGTGACCAAGTAATCAAAATGCCTTGCTATTACCTTGTATTTCCCTCGTCTTCACATAGCGACCGAAGTTTCCGATGGTTATTTTTTCTTAGTTGTTTCCCCTCATACATACATTTGACAGCCGAGGACAAAGATTTTCTCCTCTCAAAACCCATAACTTGTCCATTCAGACAAGTAACCAGCCCCTAAAATTAGTGCAAAAAAAGGTATTTTTTTTCTTTTTCTCTTGACTGTAATCGTTTTAACACAAGATTCGTTCAAAAAAGCACCAAAAACTCTTGTTATAACATTTTTATGTTACAATTAAACTTTTGGGAAGATTTCGAACCCGAACCCGACGTTGAAAAAAGTTTACTTGGTGACCAAGTAATCAAAATGCCTTGCTATTACCTTGAAATTCCCACGTCTTCACATAGCGACAAAAGCTTTTGATGGTTATTTTTTCTTACTTGTTTCCCCTCATACATACACTTGACAGCCAAGGGTGAAGATTGGCTCCTCTCAAAACCCGGAACGGGTCCATTCAGACAAGTAACCAACCCATAAAATAAATGCAAAAAAATGTCTTTTTTCCCTCTTTCTCTTCTCTGTACTCGTTTAACACCAAATACGTCCGTAAAAGCACCAACCACCTTTTGTTATAACTTTTTTATGTTGCAATTAAACTTTTGGGAGGATATGGAGCCCAAACTTGCGTTGAAAAAAGTTTACTAGGTAAGTAAGTAATCAAAATGCCTTACTATTACCTTGTCATTCCCACTTCTTCACATAGCCACCAAAGTTTCCGATGGTTATTTTTTCTTACTTGTTTTCCCTCATACATACACTTCACATCTGAGGACAAAGATTAATTCCCACGTCTTCACATAGCGACCGAAGTTTCCGATTGTTATTTTTTCTTACTTGTTTCTGCTCATACATACACTTGACATCGGAGGACAAAGATTGGCTCCTTTTGAAACCCATAACTAGTCCATTCGGACAAGTAACCAGCCACTAAAATTAGTGCAATCAAATGTCTTTTTTCCCTCTTTCTCTTATCTGTAATCGTTTTAACACCTGATACGTCCGTAAAAGCACCAACCACTGTTGTTATAACTTTTTTATGTTGCAATTAACCTTTTGGGAACATTTGGAAAACGAACCCGACGTTGAAAAGAGTTTACTTGGTGATAATCAAAATGCCTCGCTATTACCTTGTAATTCCCACGTCTTCACATAGCGACCGAAGTTTCCGATTGTTATTTTTTCTTACTTGTTTCCCATCATACATACATTTGATGGGTGAGAACGAAGATTTGCTCCTCTCGAAACCCATAACTTGTCCATTCAGACAACTAACCATCCCCTAAAATTAGTGCAAAAAATGTCTTTTTTTCCCTCTTTCTCTTAACTGTAACCGTTTTAACACCAGATACGTCCGTATAAGCACCAACAACTCTTGTTATAATTTTTTTATGTTGCAATTAAACTTTTGGGAATATTTGGAACCCAAACCCGACGTTGAAAAAAGTTTACTTGGTAACCAAACCCGACTTTGAAAAAAGTTTACTTGGTAACCAAGTAATCAAAATGCCTTGCTATTACCTTGTCATTCCCACGTCTTCACATAGCCACCAAAGTTTCCGATGGTTATTTTTTCTTACTTGTTTCCCCTGAGACATACACGTGACATCGGATGACGAAGATTGGCTCCTCTAGGAACCCAGAACGGGTCCATTCAGATAAGTATCCAGCTCCTAAAATTAGTGCAAAAAACTGCATTTTTTCCTTCTTTCTCTTATCTATACTCGTTTTAACACAAGATACGTCCGTAAAAGCACCAACCACTCTTGTTATAACTTTTTTATGTTGGAATTAAACTTTTGTGAAGATTTAGAACCCGAACCTGACGTTAAAAAAAGTGTACTTGGTGACCAAGTAATCAAAATGCCTTGTTATTACCTTGTAATTCCCACGTCTTCACATAGCGACCGAAGTTTTCGATGGTTATTTTGTCTTACTTGTTTCCGCACATACATACACTTGACATCGGAGGACAAAGATTGGCTCCTTTTGAAACCCATAACTAGTCCATTCGGACAAGTAACCAGCCCCTAAAATTAGTGCAATCAAATGTCTTTTTTCCCTCTTTCTCTTATCTGTAATCATTTTAACACCCGATACGTCCGTAAAAGCACCAACCACTCTTGTTATAACTTTTTTATGTTGCAATTTAACTTTTGGGAACATTTGGAAAACGAACCCAACGTTGAAAAGAGTTTACTTGGTGACCAAGTAATCAAAATGCCTTGCTATTACCTTGTAATTCCCACGTCTTCACATAACGACCGAAGATTCCGATGATTATTTTTTCTTACTTGTTTCCCCTTATACATACACTTGAAATCAGAGGACGAAGATTGGCTCCGCTCGGAACCTGAAGACGGTCCATTTAAACAAGTAACCAGCCACTAAAACTAGTGAAAAAAATGTATGTTTTCCCTCTTTCACTTTTTGTACTCTTTTTAACATTAAATACGTCCGTAAAACCAACAACCACTCTTGTTATAACTTTTTTATATTGCAATGAATCCTTTGTGACGATTTCCCGATGTTGAAAATAGTTTACTTGGTGACCAAGTAATCAAAATGTGTTGCTATTACCTTTGCATTCCCACGCCTTCACATAGTAATCAAAGTTTCCGATGGTTATTTTTTCTTACTTGTTTCCCCACATACATAAACTTGAAAGACGAGGACGAAGAGTGGCTCCTCTCGGAACCAAGAACGGGTCCATTTAAACAAGTAACCAGCCCCTAAAATTAGTTCAAAAAAATGCATTTTTTCCCTCTTTATCTTATTTGTATTCATTTTAACACCAGATACAAGCGTAAAAGCACCTACCACTCTTGTTATAACATTTTTATGTTGCAATTAAACTTTTTGGATGATATGGAGCCCAAACCCGACGTTGAAAAAAGTTTACTTGGTGACCAAGTAATCAAAATGTCTTACTATTACCTTTGCATTCCCACGCCTTCACATAGCGATCAAAGTTTCCGATGGTTATTTTTTCTTACTTTTTTCCCCACATACATAAACTTGAAAGCCGAGGACGAAGAGTGGCTCCTCTAGGAACCCAGAACGGGTCCATTCAGATAAGTATCCAGCCCCTAAACTTAGTGCAAAAAAATGCATTTTTTTCCTTCTTTCTCTTATCTATACTCGTTTTAACACCAGATACTTCCGTAAAACCACCAAGCACTGATGTTATAACTTTTTTATGTTGCAATTAAAATTTTGGGAACATTTGGAATCTGAACCCGACGTTGAAAAAAGTTTACTTTGTGACCAAGTAATCAAAATGCCTTGCTATTACCTTGTAATTCCCACGTCTTCACATCGCGACCGAAGTTTCCGATGGTTACTTTTCCTTATTTGTTTCCCCTCATACATAAACTTGACAGCGGAGGATGAAGATTGGCTCCTCTCGAAACCTAGAACGGATCTATTCAGATAGGTAACAAGCCCCTAAATTTCATGCAAAAAAATTCATTTTTCCCTCTTGCTCTTATATGTACTCGTTTTAACAGCAGATACGTGCGTAAAAGCACCAACCACTCTTGTTATAACTTTTATGTTGCAATTAAATTTTGGGATGATTTGGAGCCCGAACCTGACGTTGAAAAAAGTTTACTCAGTGACCAAGTAATCAAAATAATTTGCTATAACCTTGTCATTCCCATGTCTTCACATAGCGACCGAAGTTTCCGATGATTATTTTTTCTTATTTGTTTCCCCTCATACATACACTTGACAACCGAGGACGAAGATTGGCTCCTCTTGAAACCCAGAACGGGTCCATTCAGATAAACCAACCCCTAAAATTAGTGCAAAAAAATGTTTTTTCCTCTTTCTCTTATTTGTACTCGTTTTAATGCCGATACGTGCGTAAAAGCACCAACCACTCTTGTTATAATTTTTTTATGTTGCAATTAATCTTTTGGGAGGATTTGGAGCCCGAACCCGACGTTGAAAAAAGTTTACTTGGTGACCAAGTAATCAAAATGCCTTTCTATTACCTTGTCATTCCCACGTCTTCACATAACGACTGAACTTTCCGATGGTTATTTTTTCTTACTTGTTTCCCTTCAAACATACACTTGACATTGGAGGACGAAGATTGGCTCCTCTCGGAACCAGAAACGGGTCCATTCAGACAAGTAACCAGCCCCTAAAATTAGTGCAAAAAAATGGCTTTTTCTGTCTTTCTCTTATTTGTACTCGTTTAAACAGCAGATACGTCCGTAAAAGCACCAACCACTCTTGTTATAACTTTTTTATGTTGCAATTAAAGTTTACTTGGTGACAAAGTAATCCAAATTCCTTGTTATTACATTGTCATTCCCACGTCTTCAAATAGCGTTCGAAGTTTCAAATGGTTATTTTTTCTTACTTGTTTCCCCTCATACATACACTTGACATCCAAGGACGAAGATTGACTCCTCTCAAAATCTGTAACGAATCCATTCAGACAAGTAACCAGCCCCTAAAATTATTGCAAAAAATGCCTTTTTTCCTTTTTTCTCTTATCTATACTAGTTTTAACACTGGATACGTCCATAAAAGCACCAACCACTCTTGCTATAACTTTTTTATGTTGCAATTAAACTTTTGGGACAATTTAAATCACGAACCCGACGTTGAAAAAAGTTTACTTGGTGACCAAGTAATCAAAATAATTTTCTATTACCTTGTCATTCTGTAACAACCCGATTCCCAGGATGCCACTTACTTGCTTTTCTTACTTACTTCACTTACTCACTTACTTACTTCGGCGACCCGAGAACCGGTCCGTTACTTGCTTCTTACTTACTTACTTACTTACTTACTTACTTAGGTGGAATACCTTTTTCTGTAGTTTATAAAAGAAACTAAAACTGTCTTTATCTTATAAAAGATATTCTATCGGAAAAACCGCTTACTTTAAAAAAAAACATACTCTCTTTATATATAACAATTCCAGTTCCACCTTCATAAAAATTGTATAAACATTTCCTATTTAACTTGCAGCGGAAGACTATAGTTTAAAATACATTCATTTCAAAAGCTTTGTAATCTATCACACCAAAATAAGGGTATACATTATAATTACATATTCAAAATATTCAAAACATTTCTATATCATAACTGTGTGTGTCATACATCACTCCCCATCGGTCATCACTCAATAAACCGTATCATTTGGAAACCCCTCTGCTCTAACTTCTTGATCAGTCATTAGCACCCTTTCTTCCATTACGTTCCCTGCATTGCAAAGCCTAAACTATGAGCCTAAAGCTCAGTAAGAAGCATAACTATAAAATGCAATGCATGAGTATGCTATGTTGTTAGAACAATGCACATTTTCATTTCGTTCTTTATTGNGAAAAATGCACATTTTCATTCACGTATCTTAGGTTTCATAACTTCTTTATCTTTGGAAATATTACAGGATCTCAAGAACACTCCCTCCACCTACTTCAAATTCTACTGATCTTGGGCCTAGGCCCACTTACTTACTACTTGGAGTGCTTAGGCATGTAATAACCATTTACTTTACTTTTCTGCTTTTATTCAAGTTCTTAATTCATCAGAGACGAAACATAATTGGCATCCCATACCACCAATCACACATCGTTTACCTCCAACTACATTGTAAAAACATGCATGAAAAAAGTTCGTAGACATTTTGTAAAACTATGATGCATGACCATGTGACTATGAAAACATCACTTAAATTGCATCAAACATAACATGAAAATAAGCATACATCACCAAACATGTCATGCAAACAAACATGCAACACACATTAAACATACATATTATTCTTTGCAATGTAGTCCCACTTAAGGGCCAAATAATCTTAATGCTAACTTACCTTAGATGCTTTCTTGAATCAATCCACTTGAGTTCCTTTTTAATCCAATAAATGACCTAAATATATAAATCATACACGGATCAGAATTTGCATAAAGTCTTAACTTTCTATTCCAACTTCAAATGACCATAACTTCCCCATTAATGATCCATTCCTCATGATTAAGATGTCAAATTGTTCCTTAAGGAGTCTTCTATAACTTCTTAGAAGACACCAAATTTAGCAAACTAACGCATGTCGACTTAATTGGAAAAAACAAAGGGCATTCACTATTTGAACCCTGATTGGGTTGACCCAAACTGCAAGGGGTCGACCCATGTCGACCAAACAGAGACCGTGTGCTTTTAAATTTGAGGATCGATCGACCCAAACTTGGAGGGGTCGACCCATGCTCAAAAATAGAGAGTGGGTATTCTGAAAATTGGGAATCGGTCGACCCAAACTACAAGGGGTCGACCAAAACTCTCCCCAGTTTCCATACACTGACTTTCGACGTCCATAACATTTTCTAAATAGCTCTAAATTGAGTGATTGTAACTGCTATAAATTACTCTAAGAGTTTACTTTAACTCTTTTTAAGGTCATAAACTCTAATTCCTACTACTTATCGACCGAATCTCAAAAACCGTAACCTTGCACATAATCAACCGTATTTCTAACAACCTACATGAAATCCTTCATTTTTATCCATCAATTCAACCAATACCGTCATATTATCCTTACTAAACTTAAAAGAAAACTCAGAGGATAGAAAAATTACCTTAACCCTCAGCTTCATGAAAACTTTAGAGTTTCCTCCTCTCCTCTGAGATATCTCTCTTTTCTCTCTACTTTCTCTCACAGAACTTCTTTTCTTTCTCAATCTCCCTCTCCCTTATCAGACGAGAGAATTCTGAGTAAATAGATAGGGAGAAGAGGTCGTGCTGGTAGGGAAATGGCAGACCATGTCTTCTTATCTCTTAATTAAACAAAATCAATCTTTCTTTTATATGCATCAATCGAATTCCTGCAAGTTTTGGCTGACTTTTTAACGGTATGTATAAATGTGTTGACCGCTCGTCCAATTGTGTCGACCCAATCTATTCTCGAAACTGACTTATGTCGACCGCTCGTCTGTTGTGTCGACCGAAAGTGTTCCCAAGAGTGACTTGTGTCGACCCCTCTTAATTCCTGGGGTCGACCTAAAGTACACATCCTAAATCTTGGGGTCGACCTAAACTACACATTTGTGTCGACCCCTCCTAAATCCTGGGGTCAACCTAAAGTACACATTTGTGTCGACCCCTTCTAAATCCTGGGGTCGACCTAAAGTTCCAATTGTGTCGACCCCTCCCAAATCCTGGGGTCGACCTAAAGTACACAATTGTGTCGACCCCTCCTAAATCCTGGGGTCGAACGGATCTTACATGAAGGTAGTCTTTTGGTATATTTAACCCAACTTACATCATTACTTCACTTAAACCTAGCAACCATCAAACAATGGATTTCAAACAAACACCAATCAAACCCAAACACTTGGGCCGGTGCACGGTGTGATACACCCCAAACAGAGTATTCTTCTTCCAATTATTCATCATCGTAACGAACATTCATCAAGAAAAATCTTAAACACTTTTATTTTAAAATCATAACTCTTAAAATAACGAGGGTTGTTAGACACTCCCACGTCTTCACATAGCGACCGAAGTTTCCGATGATTATTTTTTCTTACTTCTTTCCCCTCATAGATACACTTGACAGCCGAGGACCAAGATTGGCTTCTCTCAAAACCCAGAACGGGTCCATTCAGACCAATAACCAGCCCCTAAAATTAGTGCAAAAAAATGTTTTTTTCCCTCTTTCTCTGATATGTACTCTTTTTAACACCATATACGTGAGTAAAAGCACCAACCACCCTTGTTATAACTTTTTTATGTTGCAATTAAACTTTTGGGACAATTTGGAGCCTGAACCGGAGGTTGAAAAAAGTTTACTTAATGACCAAGTAATCAAAATGCTTTCTTATTACCATGTCATTCTCGCGCCTTCACATATCGCCAGAAGTTTCAAATGGTTATTTTTCTTACTTGTTTTCCCTCATACATACAATTGACGGCCGAGGACGAAGATTGGCTACTCTCAAAACCCGTAACGGATCCATTCAAAAATGTAACCAGCCCCTAAAATTAGGGCGAAAAAATACTTTTTTCCCTCTTTCTCTTATCTGTACTCGTTTTAACACAAGATACGTTCGTAAAAGCACCAACCACCCTTGTTATAAATTTTTTAAGTTGCAATTAAACTTTTGGGTCGATTTGGAGGCCGAACCCGACGTTGAAAAAAGTTTCCTTGGTGACAAAGTAATCAAAATGCCTTGCTATTACCTTGTCATTCCCACGTCCTCACATAGCGACCGAAGTTTCCAATGGTTATTTTTTCTTACTTGTTTCCCCTTATACATACACTTGACATCAGAGGATGAAGAGTGGCTCCTCTCGGAACCCGGAACGGGTCTATTAAAACAAGTAACTAGACCATAAAATTAGTGCAAAAAATGCCTTTTTTTCTTCTTTCTCTTACATGTACTTGTTTTAACACCAGATACGTCCGTAAAATCACCAGCCAGTCTTGTTATAACTTTTTTATGTTGCAATTAAACTTTTGGGATGATTTAAAGACCGAACGTGACGTTGGAAAAAGTTTCCTTGGGGACCAAGTAATCAAAATGCCTTGCTATTACCTTATCATTCCCACGTCCTCACATAGCGACCGAAGTTTCCAATGGTTATTTTTTCTTACTTGTTTCCCCTTATACATACACTTGACATCGGAGGACGAAGATTGGCTCCTCTCAGAACCCGGAAAGGGTCCATTCAGACATGTAACCAGCCCCTAAAATTAGTGCAAAAAATGTCTTTTTTCCATCTTTCTCTAATCTATACTCGTTTTAACACCAGATACGTGCGTAAAAGTATCAACAACTCTTGTTATAACTTTTTTATATTGTAATTAAACTTTTGGGATGATTTGAAACTCAAACCCGACATTGAAAAAAGTTTACTTGGTGACCAAGTAATCAAAATGCTTTGTTATTACCTTATCATTCCCACGTCTTCACATAGTGACCGAAGTTTCAAATGATTATTTTTTCTTCCTTGTTTCCCCTCATACATACACTTGACAGCCGAGGACAAAGATTAACTCCTCTGAAACAAGAAACGGGTCCATTCAAACAAGTAACCAGCTCCAAAAATTATTGCAAAAAAATGCTTTTTTTCTTTCTTTCTCTTATCTGTACTTGTTTTAACACCAGATTCATGCATAAAAGTACCAACCACTTTTGTTATAACTTGTTTACGTTGTAATTAAACTTTTGGGGCGATTTCGAGCCCGCGCCTTCACATAGCAACCGAAGTTTCCGATGGTTACTTTTCCTTACTTGCTTCCCCTCATACATACACTTGACAGCCGAGGACGAAGATTGGCTCCTCTCTAAATTCGGAACGGGTCCATTCAAACAGGTAACCAGACCCTAAAAATAATGCAAAAAATACATTTTTCCCTCTTTTTCTTCTCCAAACACATTTTAACACCAGATACATGCGTAAAATCACCTACCAGTGTTATCATAACTTTTTTATTTTGCAATTAAACTTTTACGACGATTTTGAGCCTGAACCCAACGTTAAAAAAAGTTTACTTGGTGACCAAGTAATCAAAATTTCATGCTATTACCTTGTGATTCTCAGGCCTTCACATAGCGAACGAAGTTTCCGATGGTTATTTGGAGCCCGAATCTGACGTTGAAAAATGTTTACTTGGTGACCAAGTAATCGAAATGCCTTGATATTACCTTGTCATTCCCAAGTTTTCACATAGCGACCGAAGTTTCCGATGGTTATTTTTTCTTACTTGCTTCCCCTTGTACATACATTTGATAGCCGAGGATGAAGATTCGCTACTCTCGAAACCCGGAACGGGTCAATTCAAAAAAGTAACCTGCCCCTAAAACTAATGCAAAAAATACATTTTTTCCCTCCAAACTTGTTTTAACACCCGATACATGCGTAAAAGCACCAACCACTGTTATTATAACTTTTTTACTTTGCAATTAAACTTTTACGATAATTTGGAGCCCGAACCCAACGTTGAAAAAAGTTTACTTGGTGACAAAGTAATCAAAATGCCTGCTATTACCTTGTCATTCTCACGCCTTCACATAGCGACCGAAGTTTTCGATGGTTATTTTTTCTTACTTGTTTCCCCTCATACATATACTTGAAATCCGAGGACGAAGATTGTCTACTCTCGAAACCCCTAACGGATCCATTCAGAAAAGTAACCAGCCCCTCAAGTAAATGCAAAAAAAAGATTGTTTTTCCCTCTTTCTCTTATCTGTACTCTTTTTAACACCAGATAAGTTCGTAAAAGCACCAACCACTCTTGTTATAACTTTTTTATGTTGCAATTAAACTTTTGGGAAGATTTGGAACCCGAACCCAACGTTGAAAAAAGTTTACTTAGTGACCAAGTAATCAAAATGCCTTGATATTAACTTGTCATTCCCACGTCTTTACATAACAACCGAAGTTTCAAATGATTATTTTTTTACTTGTTTCCCCTCATACATACACATGACATCTGAGGATGAAGATTAGCCCCTCTCGGAACCCGTAACAAATCCATTCACACAAGTAACCAGCCCTTAAAAATAGTGGAAAAAAAATCCCTTTTTTCCCCTCTTTCTCTTATCTATACTTGTTTTAACACTAGATATGTCCGTAAAAGCACAAACCACTCTTGTTATAATATTTTTATGTTGCAATTAAACTTTTGGGATGATTTGAAGACCGAATCCGATGATGAAAAAAGTTTACTTGGTGACAAAGTAATCAAAATGTCTTCCTATTACCTTTTCATTCCCACGACTTCACATAGCGACTGAAGTCGAGAAAGAAGATCGGCTCCTCTCGAAACTTAGAACGGGTCCATTCAGACAAGTAACCAGCCCCTAAAATTAATGCAAAAAAATGCATTTTTTCCCTCTTTCTCTTATCTGTACTCGTTTTAACACCAGATACGTGCGTAAAAGCACCAACCACTCTTGTTATAACATTTTTATGTTGCAATTAATCTTTTGGGATGATTTGTAGCCCGAATCAAACGTTGAAAAAAGTTTACTTGGTGACAAAGTAATAGAAATGACTTGCTATTACCTTGTCATTCTCACGTCTTCACATAGCGATCGAAGTTTCCGATGACTATTTTTTCTTACTTGTTTCCCCTCATACATACACTTGACATCAGAGGACGAAGATTGGCTCCTCTCGGAACCCATAACGGATCAATTCAGACGAGTAACCAGCCCCTAAAATTAGTGCAAAAAAATGCATTTTTTTCGTCTTTCTCTTATCTGTACTTGTTTTAACACAAGATACGTGCGTAAAAGCACCAACAACTATTATGATAACTTTTTTATGTTGCAATTAAACTTTTGGGATGAAAAAAGTTAACTTTTGAGGACGAAGGTTAGCTTCTCTCGGAACCCAGACGGGTCCATTCAGACAAGTAATCAGCCCCCAAAATTAGTGCTAAAAAATGCTTTTTTTATCCTCTTTCTCTTATATGTACTCGTTTTAACACCATATCCGTGCGTAAAAGCACCAACCACTTTTGTTATAACTTTTTTATGTTGCAATTAAACTTCTTGGGATGATTTGGATCCCGAACTTGACGTTGAAAAAAGTTTACTTGGTGACCAAGTAATCAAAATGCTTTGTTATTACCTTGTCATTCACACGTCTTCACATAGCGACCAAAGTTTCAAATGATTATTTTTCTTACTTGTTTCTCGTCATACATACACTTGATATCCGAGGACGAAGATCGTCTTCTCTCAAAATCTGGAAGGGGCCCATTCAGACAAGGAAGAAACCCCTAAAATTAGTTCAAAAAAATGCATTTTTTCCCACTTTCTCTTATGTGTACTCGTTTTAACACAAGATACGTGCGTAAAAGCACAAACAACTCTTGTTACAATTAAACTTTTGGGACAATTTAGAGCCCGAACCAGACGCTGAAAAAAGTTTACTTGGTGACCAAGTAAAATGCCTTGCTATTACCTTGTCTTGTTACAATTAAAATGCCTTCCAAAGTTTTCGATGGTTATTTTTTCTTACTTATTTTCCCTCATCATACACTTGAAAGCCGAGGACGAAGATTGGCTCCTCTCTAAACCCAAAACGGGTCTATTTGGACAAGTAACCAGCCCCTAAAATTAATGCAAAAAAATGCATTTTTCCCCTCTTTCTCTTATCTGTACTCGTTTAACACCAGATACGTGCGTAAAAGCACCAATCACTCTTGTTATAACTTTTTTATGTTGTAATTAATTTTTTGAGGCGATTTGGAGCCCAAACATGACGTTGAAAAAAGTTTACTTGGTGACCAAGTAATAAAAATGTGTTGCTAATGCCTAGTCATTCCCACGTCTTCACATTGCGACCAAAGTTTAAAATGATTATTTTTTCTTACTTGTTTCCCCTCATACACACACTTGACATTCGAGGACAAAGATTGGCTCCTCTCAGAACCTGGAAGGGGCCCATTCAGACAAGTAACAATCCCCTAAACTTGACATTCGAGGACGAAGATTGACTCCTCTTTCATATTTAATCCTCATGTGATATTTCTTCAACATTCAAGTCATCACCTATGAACATCTCATCTGTGGCTATTCTAATCAACAAAGTCTATCTAATGAGCTTAAAGCTCAGTAAGTAGTGCAAATAAAACATGAATGATATGATTTAAAACCATGTAACTTATTTCATTTTTGTGGTGTGGATCTGCCCCCCATATGACGACCAACCACAAAACTTGATTGTTTACATATCGTATATCGTTAGGAGATAACAACCTACCATCAAACCCCATTGGGCTCATGGTAACATGGACCCATAGCCATTGCCGAGGGTGTCTTTATTCTCCTTTACATAACTTATATCGTTAGAAGATATAACAGACTACCGTCAATCCCCATTGGGCTCACGGTAACATGGACCCATAGCCATTGCCGTGGGCGTCTTTACTCTCCTGTATCGTAGATGTCTTCATCGAATCAATAGAGATATTACGGGGATGAATGTAGGCATCAAAGACCCCCATGGGCAACCTAACACTCAATCCGCCATCCCCTTACGATTCACTTATTATAATTTGTAGTTTTCATGCATGGAAATTCATTTTCGTTGTCATTCGTAGAAAACATGATGCATGATGTTCATAACATATCAATAAAGAAATTTCATAGAAACATATCATGGGGTCGACCAAAAGGTTACATTGTGTCGACCCCTCTTAAATCATGGGGTCGGCTGGAAGTTCCAATTTGCCGTTAAACATTATTCTCTTTATCGCATTCAACCTACTAATTCACTAATATCGACCCAAAATTTATGAAATAACTCTTAAACATTTTTATCGCCTTCGACGTCTTCACATAGCGACCGAAGTTTCCAATGGTTATTTTTTCTTACTTGTTTCCCCTCATACATACACTTGACATCGGAGGACGAAGAATGGCTCCTCTCGGAACCCGGAACGGGTCCATTTAGACAAGTAACCAGCCCATAAAATTAAAGCAAAAAAATGCTTTTTTCCCTCTTTCTCTTATCTGTACTCAGTTTAACACAAGATACGTCCGTAAAAGCACCAACCACTCTTGTTATAACTTTTTTATGTTGCAATTAAACTTTTGGGATGATTTGTAGCCCGAACCCGATGTTGAAAAAACTTTACTTGGTGACCAAGTAATCAAAATGTCTTGCTATTACCTTGTCATTCCCAAGTCTTCACATAGCGACCGAAGTTTTCGATGGTTATTCTTCTTTCTTGTTTCCCCTCATACTTACACATGACATCGGAGGACAAAGATTGGCTCCTCTCGGAACCCGGAAAAGGACATCCAGAGAAGCAACCAGCCCCTAAAATTAGTGCAAAAAAATGACTTTTTTCCTTCTCTCTTATTTGTACTCGTTTTAACACCAGATACGTCCGTAAAAGCACCAACAACCCTTGTTATAACTTTTTTATGTGGCAATTAAACTTTTGGGATGATTTGGACAATGAACCCGACGTTGAAAAAATTTTACTTGGTGACCATGTAATCAAAATGCTTTGTTATTGCCTTGTCATTCCAACGTCTTCACATAACGTCCGAAGTTTCAAATGATTATTTTTATGTTGCTATCAAGAAGATAGTAACTTTTTCAAATGATTATTTTACTAACTAATGAGCTTAAAGCTCAGTAAGTAGTGCAAATAAAACATGAATGATATGATTTAAAACCATGTAGCTTATTTCATTTTCGTGGTGAAGATCTGCCCCCCATATGACGACCATCCACAAAACTTGATTGTTTACATATCGTATATTGTTAGGAGATAATAACCTACCATCAAACCCCATTGGGCTCATGGTAAGATGGACCCATAGCCATTGCCGAGGGCGTCTTTATTCTCCTTTACATAACTTATATCGTTAGGAGATATAACAACCTACCGTCAATCCCCATTGGGCTCACGGTAATATGGACCCATAGCCATTGCCGGGGGCGTCTTTACTCTCCTGTATCGTAGATGTCTTCATCGAATCAATAGAGATATTGCGGGGACGAATGTAGGCATCAAAGACCCCCATGGGCAACCTAACACTCAATCTGCCATCCCCCTACGATTCACTTATTATAATTTGTAGTTTTCATGCATGGAAATTCATTTTCGTTGTCATTCGTAGCAAACATGATGCATGATGTTCATAACATATCAATAAAGAAATTTCATAGAAACATATCAGTCAATCAATACAAGGCACACAAACAATCCTCAAATGACTTGAGGTTGGTGTATTGTCCATTACACCCCAACCAGTTTATCATAAATCATAAGAATATATAACCTTTGCAATGTAGACCTCTAATAGGCCAAACGTATACAACACATACTTACTTTGATTTCTGATGTCTTTTGTTTCAACTTGGCAATGCACACTAGAAGCTTGAGGACCTATATTGCCAAACCATTCGAATAAGTTTTTATACCATAAGTAACTATTTTCACTATTACTTCCAAAAATCGTAACTTCCTCTATATTGATCCATTCCTAATACTTAAGGTGTCAAATTGTTCCTTAAGGACTCTACTATAACTTCTTAGAAGATACCAAATTCAGAAAACTAACGTATGTTGACTTATGTGGACAAAACAGAGGGCATTCACTGTTTGAACCACGTTTGGGTCGACATAAACTTTCTGGGGTCGACCCTTGTTACAAAACAAAGACTGTGTGCTCTTATCGGTCGACCCAAACTACAAGGGGTCGACCCAAACTCTCCCCAGTTGTCGTACGCTAACTTGCGACGTCTATATTTTTTCCTACATAGCTTCAAATCGAGTAATTCTAACAGTTATAAATCACTCAAAAGTCTACTTTAACTCTTATGAAGGACATAAACTCAAATTCGTGCTACAAGTTTACCGAATCTACAAAACCCTAACTTTGTTCATAATCAAACGATTTTCTATTAACCTACATGAAATCCTTCATTTTTATTCATCAATTCAACCAATATCATCATATTATCCTTACTGAACCTAAACAAACTTAGAGGATAGAATAATACCTTGAACTTCAGCCTTCACAAATTTACATGGGATTTTCTACTTCACCTCTCTTGAAATAACTCACTCACTCACTCAAGGACGCCTAAACTCACCCTTTTTCTTTCTCAACACCTCTCTTCTTTGACAAATCTCACTCTCCTTTGAGCTTAGAGCAACAAAACGAGAGAAAATGGAAGAGAATTCGTGGCTGGGAGAAAGATATGGCAGCCCATGCCTTTTAAGTCCTTTATTAACCATAAACAATATTTCCTTCAAGTCCCCCAATGAAAACTCTACATGTTTTGGCTGACCATGCCTTTTACTTTCTTAATTAAAAAAAATCGACCTTCTCTTTACGTCCACCGATCGGATTTGACTACGTTTTGGTTGACTTTTCAACGGCATTTATGAGAATGTGTCGACCACACGTCTATTGTGTCGACCGAAAGCATTCCCAGAGAACAACTTGTGTCGACCGTACGTCTATTGTGTCGACCGAAAGTGTTCCACAGAGCAACTTGTGTCGACCGCTCGGTCGTGGGGTCGACCGAAACTATACTAAAGAACTGTTTTGTGTCGACCCCTCTTCGATCCTAGGGTCGACCGAAACTATATATTATGTCGACCCCTCTTAAATCATGGGGTCGACCAAAAGGATACATTGTGTCGACCCCTCTTAAATCATGGTGTCGACTAGAAGTTCCAATTTGCCATTAAACATTATTCTCTTTATCGCATTCAACCTACTAATTCACTAATATCCACCCAAAATTTTTGAAATAACTCTTAAATATTTTTATCGCCTTCGACGTCTTCACATAGCGACCGAAGTTTCCAATGGTTATGTTTTGTTACTTGTTTCCCCTCATACATACACTTGACATCAGAGAACGAAGATTGGCTCCTCTCGGAACCCGGAGCGGGTCCAGTTCGACAAGTAACCAACCAATAAAATTAAAGGAAAAAAATGCTTTTTTCCCTCTTTCTCTTATCTGTACTCGTTTTAACACAAGATATGTCCGTAAAAGCACCAACCACTCTTGTTATAATTTTTTTATGTTGCAAATAAACTTTTGGGACGATTTGGAGCCTGAACCCGATGTTGAAAAAACTTTACTTGGTGACCAAGTAATCAAAATGTCTTGCTATTACCTTGTCATTCCCAAGTCTTCACATAGCAACCGAAGTTTACACATGACATCGGAGGACGAAGATTGACTCCTCTCGAAACTCGGAAAAGGACATCCAAACAAGTAACCAGCCCCTAAAATTAGTGCAAAAAGATGACTTTTTCCTTATCTCTGTTATTTGTACTCGTTTTAACAACAGATACGTCCGTAAAAGCACCAACCACTCTTGTTATAACTTTTTTATGTTGCAATTAAAGTTTTGGGATGATTTGGACCCCGAACCCGACGTTGAAAAAAGTTTACTTGGTGACCAAGTAATCAAAATGCTTTGTTATTGCCTTGTCATTCCAACGTCTTCACATAATGTCCGAAGTTTCAAATGATTATTTTTTCTTACTTATTTCCCCTCATACATACACTTGACATCCAAGGACGAAGATTGGCTTCTGCCAAAACCCGTAACGGATCCATTCAGACAAGTAACCAGCCCCTAAAATGACTCGAGGTCGGTATATTGTGCATTACACCCCAACCAGTCTATGATTAATCAAAAATCATAAAAACACATAATCTTTACAATGTAGACCTCTAATAGGCCAAACGCATGCAACACATACTTACCTTGATTGATGATGTCTTTGGTTTCAACTTTGTAATGCACACTAGAGGCTTGAGAACCTATATTGCCAAACCATTCAAATAAGTTTTATACCATGAGTAACTATTTTCACTATAACTTCCAAAATCCATAAATTCCTCTATATTGATCCATTCGTGATACTTAAGGTGTCAAATTGTTCCTTAAGGAGTATATTATAACTTCTTAGAAGACACCAAATTCAGAAAACTAACGCATGTTGACTTACATGGACAAAACAGAGGGCATGTATTTCTGGAACTCAAGAATCGGTCGACATAACCTATAGGTGTCGACCTAACTTAGCATAATGTGTCGACCGCTTATTCATGCGGTCGACCGAATCATTTACAAAGAGTTATTTTGTGTCGACCAATCGATAATATGTCGATCGGTGCTCTCCCAGTTTTCGTCTACTAACCTGTAACATCCATAATTGTGTCTAAGTAGCTCAAATTGGAGTTATTCAAACGGCTGTAGATTAATCTCAAGGTCTACTATAACTCTTATGAAGGACACAAACTCAGATTCGTAACAAAATTTGACCTAATCTCCAAAAACTCTAACCCTATACGTAAATAACTGATTTCGAAACACTTGACACGAACTCCTTCATTTTTTATCAACTAATTCAACCAACATCATCCTTTTATCATTATTGAACCTACAAGAACTTTAAAGGATATGAAAATACCTTGAGCTTTAGCCTCAACGAAATATCAAAGCTCTTCACTTCACTTCTCTTGAAGTCACTCACTTTCTCACTCTTTTTCCTCACAAAACTCCTTCTCTATCTCAATCTCACCCTCCTTTGATTTAGAGCACGAAACCTAGGGAGAAAAAGGGGGAGCAAGATTGTGGCTGGGAGGGAAAGATGCCAGCCAAGACCCACTTAATGTCCTTTATTAAATAAAATCAATATTCCTTTTATGTCCACCAATCAGAATTCTTCAGATTTTGCTGACTTTTCAACTTATGTCGACACCATGGTCAACTTATGTCGACACAATGGTCAACTTATGTCGACACCATGGTCGACCGAAGAAATTCCCGAAAGTTATTCTATGTCGACCGACTGTCAATTGTGTCGCCCGAACCTTACGTGAAGGTAGTTCCTTCGTATATTTAACCCAACTCACTTCATTACTTTACTTAAACCTAGCAACCATTAAACAATGGACTTCAAACAAACACCAATCAAACCCAAACACTTGGCCCGGTGCATGGTGTGATACACCCCAAACAGAGTATTCTTATTCTAATTATTCATAATCGTAGCCAATTCACGTGTTTCTAATTTGCTAATATTTCCTAATAACTTCGTCTAAATGGCCCTTAAACATTATTCTCTTTAGCACCTTCAGCCTACTAATTTACTAATATCCATTATACTTTAATACTCTAACATTTAAGCATCATTCATAAAAATGTCTTAATCGCTTTCGTCTTAAGGTCACAAATTCTTAAAATAAAAATGAGGGTTGTTACATTCTACCCTCCTTAATAAAAATTTTGTCCTCAAAATTTAGACCTCAACCCATTTTCTAGATACTTTTCCTTCTGTCCAAACCTCATCATACCCTTAAACGCCGATGGTCGTGTTCGTGTCCTTTGAAGATTTATTCGTGCGAGTCTTGATTTTCCAGTTGGGTTAGCCTTCTTTAATAGATAGCAGAGTCCTCTAGGTTTTTGGCACGGGTAAATATGCACTCGGGCCATGGTTGGCCGAGTGGGTCTTCAAATGTGTCAACTCCGGATTCTTCGGGATTTTCCTCGGCGAATCTTCTTCTTATAGCTGTAAGGGATCTCTTCTGATCTTGTCTTTATGTCCGAGGAGTTTGGCACGGGACATTTCTCTTAACATTGCTTGATGTTCGAATGTCCAAGATTTGGTCCGCAACGTCCGAGATTCTGTCCTTGTCCGAGAGCGGCGTTGCTGGTCCGGGCTGGTGCGCGCGCGGTGTTGCGCGATCTTGACTTCGTCCGATCATCTCTATGATTTGGTTGACTCCTTGGGCTGAGCTTTCTTCCTTCTTTATTTAGTGGATGTCCTCGCTATTCGGTGACACCCATGTGGCACTTGGCCACTTATTGGCTAATGGTGGCCGAGGCCCTAGTTGGGCGCGGCATGGGCCGCGCCATCTTCCATGAGCCACGAGAGTGAAACCAAAGGCTTCTCTCGATCATCCTCGGAGGGTGTTGCTAAATGTATGGTACCTGCAAAATGAGCAACAATGTTAGCAAAAGCCTCGGTAGCCGAGGGGGTGGCCGTATGGGCCGTGTCATGTGCCGCGGTTGGATCGGATGGCACATCAGGCCCGATGTGGGCGGCCTTGGCGCGACCTGTCCTATCTTGCGCCGTGTCTGTTGGCCCGATGTGGTCGAAGACAGTTTGTTTCACTAATTTTAGGGCTGGTTACCGGTCCAAATGGACCCGCTCAGGATTCTGAAAGGAGCCAATCTTCGTCATCGGCTATCGAGTGCATATATGAGTGGTTTAGGGTTTAGGGTTTAGGGTTTAGGGTTTAGGGTTTAAGGTTTAGGGTTTAGGGTTTGGGGTTTAGG
>QAOC01016852.1:0-24152 GCA_003255005.1 Begonia fuchsioides
TCCGATCGGATCTGTCGGGTTCGGGTCGGATTCGGATTCGGGTGTTTTCGTTTAAAAGGTGTTATCGGATCGGATCCAATAATCCGATAAAATATCAGATTTACAGCAATCGGATCAGATGCCCATGCGTGATATCGGATAAAATATCGGATCCGATAAAAGGTGTTAAAACGTGTTAGCAAGTACACTCTCAACCACCAATTTTCACGTAGACATGGATGATTCGAAGTTGGATCAAGAAATCGATCAAGATCCCGAGCTACATGATATTAAATCGATTTTACAAAAAAATAATATTGGACCTCCAGGTTTTTCCTTACATTCGAATCGTTTGTATTATAAAGGGAGAAAAGTGGTGGCTCAAAATTCCTCATTTATTCCGTATATTATCTGCTTATTCCATGACAGCCCGATTGGTGGCCATGCTGGTTTTTTAAAAACATTTCATCGCATTGCTGCAAAATTATTTTGGTATGGAATGCGCAAGACAATCAAACAATATGTTCATCAGTGCGAGATTTGTCAACGGACCAAATATGAAGCTTTTACATCCTGCCGGTTTAATTCAACCACTTCCAATTCCAAATGATATTTGGGAAGATATTTCAATGGATTTCATCGAAGGGTTACCGAAATCGGATCACTTTGATACCATATTTGTGGTGGTGGATCGCTTAAGTAAATATGCTCATTTCTTAACTTTAAAGCATCCGTTTTCAGCTTTTACGGTGGCTACCCTGTTTTTCAACCATATTTTTCGACTCCATGGTATGCCTTCAACTATTGTGTCTGACAGGGATAAAATTTTTGTCAGCAAATTTTGGAAAGAATTGATGTCAATGCATGGCGTATCATTGAAATTTAGTTCTGCTTAACACCCTCAAACAGATGGACAAACGGAGGTTGTAAACCGTACTGTTGAGGCATATTTAAGATGTTTCATTGGCGACCAACCCAAGACTTGGAGTAAGTGGATTGCTTGGGCAGAATATTGGTATGATACATCATATCATTCAGCAATTCGGATGACGCCGTTTAAAGCAGTTTACAAGAGGGATCCACCAAAAATTTTACAATTTGATGCACCATCTCCAGCTACGGTTTCTTCAGTTGATATTCAGATTCAAGAAAGGAATCAAATCATATCTCTATTGAAAAATCATCTAAGCGAAGCACAATCCAGGATGGTAATGGCAGCTAACAAAAAACGTCGTTTCCTCGAATTCCAAGTACGAGATTGGGTGTGGCTACGTCTCCAACCTTACCGACAGAAATCAGTAACTTCGCGGATCAATTTGAAATTATCTCCTCGATTCTATGGACCTTTTCAGGTACTGCAACGCATTGGAAAAGTGGCCTATAAACTTAAACTGCCGGACAATTGTTTCATTCATCCGATTTTTCATGTATCATTGCTGAAAGGAGTTAAAGGTGATGTATTAACTTCCAATCCGTTACCTGAGGCCATGACAGATGTTTCTACCACAGAAGTGGAACCAGAAAATTTACTTGAAGTTAAACAAGATGGTAGGGATGCAACCAAACTTCTGGTGTTAATTAAGTGGAAAAATTTCCAGCCATTTGAAGCAACATGGGAGGATTTCGACGTTATTCGTCTCCAATTTCCAGAATTTAACCTTGAGGACAAGGTTCGTCTTTGGGCAGGGAGTATTGATATGAATAAACCGATTATACGGTTTACATATCAAAGGAAAAGAAATAATAAAGCAAAAGCAAAAACAAATGAAGAAACTGTCATTGACAGTTTCTCACATTAAATGGACGGTTTTCACCAGGAAAGTGGGGGAGGGGAGAAGTTTGGATGGGAGACAACAGGGTCTCGGAAGTCTGTATCTTTGCTGTTTTTCTCATGTGTTGTTGTGGTGTTGTGATTTGTAACAGACAAGTTTCGTTGTTGTATCTAAATTATATATTTTGTTAACAAGTCTTTATCAAACTATTAGGAATGATTTAATTAAAACTTATTCGGATACAAAAGTACGAGTACTTTTTGACGTCATTATTCAAATGTACTTATAGCGCGGGATATTATTTAAATTTGATTACATTTAGTTGAACTATCCTTACTCACCAGTCTAAAAATGAAGCAATCTCATCCCTTCCAATGACTACAAAGAAAGTGATGGCTATATATTTATTTATTTATTTAAAACACTAATATTTTTGAACGACTCCCCTTTTTGGGGTTTTTTATAGCTTGGGCCCAAAGACAGAGTCCCGTACTAGCAAAGCAGGGACGACGGGCCACGAACTATGCAAACCTATGGATTCGATCCACCGTACATCCTCAGGAACCGCAGCGCAGGATTCTATTTTTGTCTTAATAAGTTTAGGATCCCCCAAAAATATATCTTTTTTTTTGTATTTGTGCGTGTGGTCTGTATGTTATTGCCCGATAGATTTGGTAGGACATGTATAATAATGTCTCTTTTTAACATTCACATTTATAAATTGCCTAAAGTCAAGGGAAACTCCGAGATTTCAATCGGGGTCTTCCTGTCTTAATGACTTGGTCCCGTTCTTTTTTTATGTTCCCTCTTTGCAGCTACCACCACTTGCTAGGGTCCTCCTCCATTCATCAACCTTTCGGGTTTCATCCAAGAAGGTTGAGATGCTGCTGTAATTCACCGAATTTATGGGTTTTAGAGACTTAAATTAATGGAGGACGGTGAGAGTTTTGTACGAAACGTGTTGTGAAGCACCTATGATATTGACACCGATGGAGCCGGTTGATAGTTATGGTGGCGTGGGATAACAGTCGGGTCGTCGACTTGCTAGGTCAAGTTTTACTATGAAGGACATCATGTTTCCCATTTGCTATTTCGTCATCTTAGTATCTTAATCGTTCACACTCAAGTGATTATATCTTCAAACAAAATGTCAAAATTTGCAGTGTTGAATCAAAGTTAATGATCTAGTTGATCAAGGCTCGTTCCGGTGGATCGAATGTTTACTCACGTGATCCCTAACTAGTTTTGTTCTTATGATGATTATCTTCAAGGCTCGTTTGAAAATCCATTTTAAACCAAGTTTTCTTCTAGTTATTTTCATAGATCTCTTAATTAGGTCCTATACATCGTTATTTTTATAAATCATTGATATTGATTCGACTATGGATACTAAAGTTTTGTAAAATTTGGACACTTGAATTTTAAATTTTAGTAGCGCCACAAGATGCATTCCTGTTGCTATAACCCTGTTTGGTGGTACATCTCGGGCATGTAACATGTCATGTGTTATCGTAACTGTCGATGTCGCGTTTATTTGCCATGTCTTTGTTGATTTTGTTGATCATATCATTTGTACACCAAATTTGATCAAACCCGGAAGGGGGTCATTGTTTGATATTGACATTCCTTTGTTCAAGTAGGTGTTGACATATTTGATGGTACATGTGACCTTCAACATTAAAACTTTACTTTGATTAGTTATAGATTTTTTTATCGTATATGTTAACATGTCTAATCTTAATTGTTACTGTAAATGTTATAAATATTTATTTAAATTTTAATACATTGATATTATTTTAATTGAAGCAATTAATATTTAATAGGTCACCGTAATAATAAGAATGATTCTTTTGGACTGCAATGTAGTTGAGTTTAAGAATAATTCTTTTCTAGGGCGATCTTCTTGGAAAAACAAACCCTAATTGGCCCTCCCCTGCAACTTTACTCCATACCTACCACTATTTTTTTTACGGAGGGAAAGTACTATGGGCCACCTTCATCGTCCTTGCAAATTATCATCCATTTTTCAATCATAAAAGTTGTATTTTTCTTCGTGCAAGAAAATGAAATTGCATGAATTGAAGAATGGTAGTTGCAGTGAGTGGAGGACCGAACCCGAAGCAATTAAACCTTTGTAACAAAAGCCAAAATTCATCACCTCGTGATCTCATACTCTAATCCGACAACATATGAGAATGTAATTCACGATAATTCAACAACATAGAAATGAGAGTTCCATACCTGACATCACAATGATCAACCTCAACATTAAAAGATTAAACTCTTCGATACTGTAGTAGTGTAGACTTCGAACCTTGACTCTTGTACAAATTCTATCCACACGAGTTAAGAGAGTGCGTGCACAGAAGCAATTAAACCTGTCTTCACTTCACCGTCTTCCATGGAGACCCCGTAACTGCCCCTCTTATTCCGCATAAAAGCTCAGAAAGAAAGAGAGATGGTAGCCTCATCTTCTACGCCATTAAGATCCTCACGCATAACATCGCTGATCATCTTCAACGCTAGTTTTTTCGTCTGGTTTATTCGCTTAATTATTTGGAATAAGCATCTGGCATTCCGGGACAAAAAGCAAGTCGTGGATGAACATGAGAGAAAATCACAGTTCATACTACTAAAGCTCTGATTAGATTACCCTCCGGGACCCAGAATTGCGGTCATCAAACAGCAGGGAATCCCATTAATGGAAGAGAGAGAGAGAATGTGATTTGAGACATACCCACATGAATATCTCTGTAATTAAGAACTAGTCTCAGTTTTTTCTGCTGGATATACGTACTGTAAAAACGTATAATAATCTGGAAGATTAAAATAATGGAGGGTTTTCGAGACACTTGCATCTGGTTTCTGCAAATAGCGAATAAACTAAGGAAGAAGAGAGGAGTAAGTGAAGTCAATCTCGTTGTTAAGTGGAGTTTCTGCCATTGAAGGCTTTATCTGCTTGTCTCGTAGCAGAGATGCCATTGAAGAACCCTTTCATGTTTCTTAAATGTGGACAGTGGAGCTGAGATCAGCTCTACGGTGTAAAGCCATTCATCATCCCAACCAAGACTCCATTTTTTTATATATTTTCTGGAATTAAATCATACTGTTTACAGAAATTTGGGTTTGCTGAGCTGTGGTTTCTTCTTCCCCCTTTTTCTTCTCTATTTTCGATCCCGATTCTATAAACTGAACTCCAGTTTTTCACTCTTTCTTCACTTGGCCACCATGGCGTCATAATTCTAACTTGCCACCACTAAACCCACTGTCTCTGTTTCTCTCTCTTCTCTCTCTCTCTCTGCTTTCTATTTGCAGAGATGAATGGCGAAGCTGTGAAATGATGGTTTCTCCGAGTCTGCGTCTCCATTTATGGAGGGCAATTCTCGCTGTTCTTCTGCTTGGAGTTCGATGCTTTGGTTTGAATAGAGATGGGATTCTTTTACTTTCTTTCAAGTACTCTGTTGTTGAAGATCCTCTCGGCGTTCTGGGGAACTGGAATTACGACGACGTTCATCCTTGTTCGTGGAACGGTGTCGAATGTCAGGATCAACGGTCGGTCAACTCGAGCTCCCCTGTCACCGGATTATCTCTGCCGCATTCTCAGCTCGTTGGTTCCATTCCGGCCGATTTGGGTCTGATCGGAACTCTTCTAAATCTCAACCTCGCTAACAACTCCTTCAATGGGTCTCTGCCTGAATCTCTCTTCAACGCTACAACGCTTCGGGTTTTTGATTTGTCCTATAATTTGATTTCCGGCGAGCTGCCGGAAACCATAAGTCAGCTCAGTAGTCTCCAAAATCTCAATCTTTCGGATAATTCGTTGGCCGGGAACGTGCCCACCAATCTCACTGCTCTGATTAATCTGACTGTTGTATCTTTGAAGAATAATTACTTCTCTGGTAGTCTCCCTGTTGGGTTTCGATCAGTTGAAGTTTTGGATCTATCATCCAATTTATTGACCGGATCTCTGCCTCCCGATTTCGGGGGCGAAGGTTTGATTTACTTGAACATCTCTTACAACAAACTGTCCGGCCAAATTCCACCGGAATTCGCAGAGAAACTCTCACAAAACGCAAGCGTTGATCTTTCATTCAACAATTTCACCGGACAAATCCCCCAGACACCAGCGTTTCTCAACCAAGAATCGACGTCATTTGCCGGGAATCCTTCTCTATGCGGGGAGCCGACCAAGATTTTGTGCCCTATTCTTTCTTCGCCGGCGTCCTCCTCGAATGCTTCTTCGCCAACTTCTCCTCCAGCGATCGCCGCCATTCCAAAGAGTCTTAATCCAAACCCTGATACGTCGTCTTCTCAAGCTCATATCCAGAAAAGGCTTACAACAGCAACAATTATAGCTATTGTGGTCGGAGATTTCGTCGGATTTTGTATCCTGTTTTTGATTTTCTTATACGTATATCAACTAAAGAAGAAGAAAAACAAAGTTGAAACGGTGACGAAGAATGACAGCATCGTTGCAAAGGAAACCTGTTCCTCGGAGCCGAGAGGGTTTAGACAGTGGGTTTGCTTGAGAAAAAAAGGGAACGAAGAAGAAGTTTCAGAAAGCTTAAGCTCCGACAGCGAAGAAGAGAACGGTAAAAACGGCGAAGCAAATCAAGGGCTGAAACTGGATGAGGAGCAGCAGAGCAAAAAAGGAACTCTGGTGACCGTCGACGGTGAAAAAGAGCTAGAGCTTGAAACCCTGCTCAAAGCTTCGGCCTACATTCTGGGCGCCACGGGCTCGAGCATAATGTACAAGGCAGTGCTCGAAGACGGAAGCGCGCTCGCCGTGCGTAGGATCGGCGAGAGTAGCGCCAACCGGCTCAAGGAGTTCGAAAACCAGGTGCGCACCGTAGCAAAGCTGGTGCACACTAATCTGGTTCGCATTCGTGGCTTCTACTGGGGGCTCGACGAGAAGCTTATCATTTACGACTTTGTCCCCAATGGCAGCCTCGCCAACGCCCGTTTCAGTAAGTCCACTCCTCTCTTTTACCTTTTCCTGCGTTCATTATAGCAATCTGGATACCAGTGCTAAACTGCGCCGAAGACGCCATTGAAGACTGAGTAGGTAAAACTGAACGTCTAAAGCGTTATTTTCAATGCATGGGAAATAAGTCAACCTTCAGGGGCCTGACAGCATTAACGTACCCCATTTAAAGCTTCATACTTTCTCTTAATCAGCGTTTAATTAATATAATAATTTTGACTAGCAGGGAAAGTGGGATGTTCACCTTGCCATCTTCCATGGGAGGCGAGATTGAAGATAGCAAGAGGAGTGGCTCGAGGACTATGTTATCTTCACGACAAGAAGCATGTTCATGGTAATTTGAAACCAAGCAACATTCTTTTGGGCAGCGACAATGAGCCCAAAATGGGAGATTTCGGCATCGATAAGCTTTTGTTCGGCGAAACAAGCTACAAAGGAGGGTCAACTCGAAATTTCGGTAGTAATCGGTCCACGGCCTCTCGAGATAGCTTCCAAGACTTTGTTGGTGGGCCCAGCCCAGTCCCGAGCCCGAGCTCGATTTCGGGTTCGTACGTCTATCACGCACCCGAGTCACTACGCAGCTTGAAGCCGAGCCCGAAATGGGATGTTTACTCTTTTGGGGTGATCTTGCTCGAACTTTTGACCGGAAAGGTCATTGTTTTGGACGAGATGGGGCAAGTTCTAGGGCTCACGGTGGAGGACAAGAACCGGGCTTTGAGAATGGCTGACGTGGCGATTCGAGCTGACTTGGAAGGGAAAGAAGATGCCCTGATGGCACTTTTCAAGCTAGGGTACAGCTGTGCATCTCTATCTCCTCAGAAGAGACCTTCTATGAAAGAAGTTGTGCAAGTTTTGGAGAAATTCCCGTCGTCTTCACCTTCTTCATCGTACTTGTACGGCCACTAAAACCCGAAAATTTGGGCTTGTTTTTCTTCTGTAAAGAAACCTGTTTTACGATTTGACTTTTAGGTGGTGTCAATTTCAATGTTTTAACGGTGGTCTTACGTTAACAGAGGATGATTAGCTTTGGACAGAGTCGTATGTCAATTTCATGGCTTTGTGTTGATCTAATTGCGACAAAATTGAAGCTTCCTTTCAGCTTTATTGACCAACAAAAAAGTGAGACATGTTACATGAATTATTGATGTTTCCATAAGTTTTGGATTACACTCGTCCAATGATCGAGTTCGATCTTTACTTTTATATTGAAATGATTGATCTACACTTGGGACAACCCGATCCTTATCCAATTTGGGATCTAACTCCGGAAAGAGGCTCAGCTGGTAGACTTAATCCGAAAGACCGACCCGAACCACACTTTTATGAACGTGACATAAGAGTTTTGGTTTCTAAGACAAATCTCACAATAAGTTCTCTAATCGGGCTCATCAACTTTCTAAACTCGAGCTTCCTCGGCATCCGCATCAACAAAATCACCAAAATAAAACGATCAAACCAAAGGCCGCCGTGCAATCAAGATCATCAAAAAGACGTGCCATGTCTATTATATAAACGAGTACGATAACACGACCAAAGGCAACATCGAGACAAAAGACAAGATTATCGAGGAGGACTACCAATTGCATCCTTGAACAAGCCAAATAGCAATGGTGACTCGGTTTGTTGTTGCATGCCCAACCGTCTGGTCCTTTTCATTTGAGCTTCGGGTGAAGTCGTCAAGACTCCCGATGATGCCACATCCCATGATTCGTTCGATGTCTCGCAACTGAAGATCGGGTCATTTATGCCGTTTGGGCTGTTGGGTGCACAAATTTGCTTCCTTTTATTACTCTGCCTGCTTCCCAGATGTTCTATGATAAGCTCACAGCACTCGTCCAATTTATCCTATCACAAAACGTTATAACCTCAAAGAATTAAAGATTGTTCTATATATTTATTAATCCTTCTGAGCTATTTTATGGATCAAAACATCGTATACCTTACTGATCATCATAACACTTAATAGCCAATTTTGATAATCCAACATATTATCCGCTTTAATCTCGTCAATAACATGTAGCATTATTGCAGTGGCCAAGACAGATGGTCTCAGGCACATCACTTCGAAATCTGAAACTTAAAAAACCAACAAGAACCACTTCAGAAGCAACAAACGCCTTTTGTGAAAGTTTGATGCATAATTCTGATATCAAAAGACAAAATAAACATGAGGATGAACGAACTAAAGTAGATAAACATGTATAAGAGTCAAAATACAGATTTCTTTGAATGCTTACCTGCAATGATAGAGAGGAGCAGACGCTCACATGTCCGAAGAAATTCGGATTGGAAATTTGTAGACAAACCAAAGCTCCAAGTAACATGATGAAAGAAGGAAACTGGAGTAACAGGATGCATCTGCCATTGAAGGGCCGAGAGAACCAGAAGCTCCATTCTCTGAATAGTCTTCACTTCAAAAATATATTTTGAATCCTCCACCTGAGCATGTAAATTGCAGCATTAGTTAAAGACGATTAATGAGGGAGGCATTTTGACAAACAGCTACCCTGCAGAGATTTGCATACTTGAAGGTCTAGCAGAGGTGGCACTTGCGTTTCCTCAATCTTCGCGGCAAGGGAGAGACAGGCGACAGCGGCGAGGTGACTCATCCATGGCTTTTCTTTGTGGAACCATTTGCTAAAAATGAACCGATCAAAGTAGTTCACAGCTAGAACAGTGGTCAAAGGAGTGAATCCAAACTGAGCCTTGGCTCGAAAAATCCAAACCAATGCCTCTTTTCTTGCTTCCAAGACAAACCCATCATACAAGCAGGGAGTGTTAAGAACAATATTTTGTTCTTTCAAGATTAGAGATCTCAGCTCACCGTCTTCATCAAACAAGTCATGTTCTTTCAAACCCAAAGAGAAAAACTCGTGTTTTCTAGGAATATTTTGGACTAAGTTGTCGCTTTCTTCCCTAAAATCTTCTTCAAAGCACTGTTCCTCACAGAAGAGAGCATCGAAGACCAGTTGAGCGGCTTCTCGACCCTGATCCTCTTCTAGGATAGCCATCTCCGCCGTCTAAAAGAATGTAGAAATTTCTAACCATTTTACCATCGCAAAAAACGTACCACTCACCTCGATCCCACACTCCTTTATGAATCGATCGCCTGCTCCACGTAAAACATCAAGAAACGGAGAGGGAGAAGAGAGACAGACCTTTTATTTCTACTCTCTTCAGACAAACTCTCTCTCTCTCCTCTTTTTCTTTCCGCTATAAGCCAACGGTACAGTTCAGAGATCGAGCTGAAAGAGTGAAGACCCAAGAAATCGAATCCGCTACCCAAATAAAAATTGATCCACTGCACACTTTTCTGCAAAATAAAATAAATTTACCCTTTTGAGAGTCACGATCCCTAGCCGTTCATTCGGTGTCTGATCGACGGCTTGAAATAGGAGCGTAAGCCGACGTGGCTCATAGGCGTGATGAATAGAGTTGACCGTTACAGAATCATTTGGTCTTGTAGGTAATTTCCCCCCACGACATACGTACATCGTACGGTCGACAGATACTATCCTCACGCTTCCCAATAAAACAAATTTTACTCATTAATTATTTTAATTGTTAAAATACTAACTAATAATAAGTTAATTTGACGCGTCATTCTCACATTAATTAATTATGATTGATAAATAAATTATAATTCATTTTATTATATTAAAATAAATACACTATTATATGAAGAAAATCAAAATAAATAGTGGGATATTGATGGAAGAGGCTGGCTCTGTTTGTGCCGTAAATGGCGCCGTCTCGTCGGCCTGAACCAGACGCCGTACGTTTTCTGTATTGTCTCCTGATTTTCTCATTCAATACGCTTGATTCAAACACACCAAATGTTAACACTAAAAATTAAAAATTTTGATTTTAATTTTCTTATTTATTTAAGCTTGAACCTTAGAGCTAACTATGTATTGATCTGGTTCTCTGTTGTATTCTATTGGAAATGATATCTCTATCGTTATCAGGGGTAAGCCATTAGCTAAGATGGTACATAAAAATTAATCTCCTACCAAAATTTTAAAAGAGTTACCAAATCTCACACTAAACTATCAAGTTTCGAGCGAACTAGCTATCGACTTCGAAAATTGACGAATTAATCACTCGCAGACGGTAGGACTTGCTGCACTACCCAAAAACCACCGTTAATGGAACATGTTGTAGGGCGCCAAGTGAACGCGTCATGTCGTTCGAGCCATATTTTAGTTTTATTCATTTTTGTTTAATTTATCTAACAAATATTTTCAAATTAACTTGAAACAAATTTAGAATATTATAAGATAATATTTTACACAGTTTAGTGAATTTTTCAATAATTATACAATATATTATAATTTTTCAAATAAAAAAACTAAATAAATTCATTAAAAGTTAATTTGTATGTTGAACTACAAATCTTTTGCATGAACTTTATGAAGTTTGTTATGTGATTCATTGTCCATCGGACTATATTTTAAATATAGACATTTACATGATTTTGTATTAAAATTTAGTGGAGCCATAATTTTACTTTTGATACATTTTATGTTATAGCTCATTGCAATCTATTTGATATAGATTTACATTTTATGTCATTTTCACGTAGCTCATTGCAATCTATGTGATATCGATTCATACAACTTTTTTTCAAAAATCTCTTTTGATGCCTCAATTTTGCTTATCCGATGAAAATTCAAAAAGTTTTGCATGTCAAGATCACGA
The DNA here is from genome assembly GCA_003255005.1 of Begonia fuchsioides. Taxonomy (NCBI): domain Eukaryota; kingdom Viridiplantae; phylum Streptophyta; class Magnoliopsida; order Cucurbitales; family Begoniaceae; genus Begonia; species Begonia fuchsioides. The sequence goes on from QAOC01016852.1 coordinate 11,437, forward strand.
TTTCTCTGTGTTGCATTATTATATTTTAGCACAGGTTGCATTGGTCTTCTTCTAATATATTTGCGGATTCTGTACTGTGAATGTTTTGGTTTTATATATTTCAAAAATTTAATAAATCATACAAATATAGAAAATTTAAAAATCTTTTAAGAATATTGTTTTGCAATATTATAAATACGTTGTAAAATTTAAAATTATTCAAATAATATTTTCTTATATAAATTAAATAAAAATAATTAATTTTAAAAAAAATATTAACATCCGTGCGTGAACGATGTGCTTGTTCAATAGTTCTACCAATAATTTAATGAAATATTTAGTTGATACCCTTTTGAAAAATATGAATGAGGCTTGCCAAGTTTTACTGTGNTGATGAGACATGTCATAAAAAAGTAACTCTAGATTATTTCTAATTTATTTAAGGGTAAAACCAAATTAACTATTATGAACAAAACAATTTGATAGGAGCCCACACCAAGCGTAGAGTGAGAAGAGAGTAAATTACTAAATTTGATATTTTTATCTGTTTTATTGTCTAAACTCTTAAGCCTTGACAGGGAGATCATATCCCAAGACAAGCAACAGGATGGTTTATTTCTATTTCCATGAATAAATTGAAAACAGTAAAGATAAAAAGAAAGCAGAAGGCCAAATCAGACCCGTCTTCCTTTTTGGCAGTCAGTGACGCTGTTTGAGCTCTGAGACACTCTTTGTTTCTCCGCCACAACTTTCCCAATTTCTTTAGAGAGAGAGAGGATCTTCTTCGTTGCCGGTAGACAGTCAAATTTTAAAGTAATCATGGAAATAAAATATAAATTATGATCAACGCTTTCTATTAAATAAATCAGAGCTTACTTAATTGTAGGAGTTTCAAAGATTCTATATGTTCATGTGTACAGTTTTATTGCTAGATTCCGGTCTGGCTTTGAGTTCAGTCTGTATGAGTCTCCCGATAATTCTATCGTATTAAATTGATTGGTTGGATCATTCTGATCTTGTTGAGATAGTCAATAGTAAGCATTTTTATCTTTTGTAAAGTCATTTTCTAATTTAGATGATGGCATGAATCAAATTAAAGGATTTGAAAATAATCAATTGTTGGGTTCATCCATAGTTAGGTTGACTGGAAAAACAACGACGCTGATCCTATCAGCATAATTCCCTAAAGCATCTGTGATAAAAGATAATTTCTATAGTTTCCATCCCCTCATAACTTAATTAATTTTGTATCTAAATAAAATAAATTCAAATTATTATGATTTTTGGGCAAAAACGGTTTTTGAGCGTGAATTTTGGAAAAATAAGTGAAAAAGACATGAATTTTGAAAAAAATATTTTAAGGTTCGTTGAACGGTTGAACCCCTTACAACCTATATATTTGCTTAGTTTGGATTCATTGTTTCTACAGTAATTTGGTACAAAATTTTTCCAAATTTTTTTTACCAAAATTGCATTCTGATCGTGAGAAGCGTGCTAGATTCGCTGGGCAACTAACATGATAAGGGTGAGAGATCATCTCGGCCGTTGGATACTAGAGATCGTTGACGTGTGCCGCAGTCACCAGTGACGACTCACCTTGGAGAGTTTTGATTATCTATGCAAGAGAGAGTATTTACAACATGTTCGCATTGCACACTTTGATACTGCTCAAGCTAGTTATATTTGTATCTTTCGAGGGCTTGAAGATTAGAGGTATGGTCGATGATATTAAATTGCTCAATTTTTTGAGCTATATGGCCCATCTATGTATGGGAGGACATTTATCTTTGACCAGAAATGTTGATTAAACCAACTACATCAACCGAGTGATCAGATACGCAGATGATTTAGACAATAGTGAGAGAGAGATGTATTATGATTCTAGTCATGCTGCACTTTTAATATGGATGGTCTATAGCATATTTCTTAAGGTCGATTCGGGTGTTCGATAGCGGACTTGAGACTTTGGTGAAACTCAAAGTAAATGAGCTCAACGTGGTCTCTTGGGTGATGCACACATGATTTTTCAAACTATTCTTTCCTACAACGGGCATTATGAGCTCGTAACTCATATGAATTTATATATTATATGTTGCCTTTATACCAGAACTTGATTTACCTCAATCTATTTAGTTTTGTGTCACATGTTAGAGATACATAAGAGAATTAAGAAAAACCTCTCATATGAAGTTTTGAAAACGAAACTCATTAAGAGTATTTGAGGAGAGATTCTTTGTGATGAAAAGATGAAGAGGACATGGTCGCAAGATGCATTTGATCACCTTCAGCTTAAGAGAATGAGTTTGGTAGAGTTTGGCGGCACGTGAGTTATCAGCAGAGATGCACTAGTCGCCTGTATGAGCTTAGATCCGGACGTTGATCACATCAGGATGACCCGCTAGATTTTGATTAGATGTCAACTCCTCCATATGCTGACATGACAGTGTCTTGCAAGGATCAGATGTCGAGATTTTCCTATAATCATATGTCAGAGCCTCTATGCATGATCCACAATTGGCATTCATGCCCATCATATGCAAATGATAGCTGCCTATTATACTTAGTATATGACGATAATTGATAGCTATCATACTAAACAGATGACTAGAATTGATCGCTTAGAGCGCAAAGTGAATGAGATGCGACGCACGATGGATACAACTGAGCTCTTTTGGATTTCTCTTTTTGACCAGAGTCATCAACAACCTCTACTCAATTTTGGTAATTTTCAGTAATATTTTTTTTAAATTGTTAATTGATTGTACTTTTTTAGTTGATAATGCTATTTGACATCACAAAAATTGCTCAAGTAATCAAGTAAAATTACACACATCAATTTCGGATCCCCATCTTGACCAAGCTGGCCACCTTCGGTGAGGTTCTAGATTTTGGACTGGTTCTTGCACTGGGGGGTTGGTTAGTTTGAGACCCTTGTGTGCCAATGTTGAATATCATGAACATTTCTTCATCTGCATTCGATCGGCGTGTGACTAAGGTAGATGCTCTTCTGGGACATGATTTATTGTTATGTCCGCTCATACCACATGTCCCACAATGTACCGTTTCGATTCTTTGGCTCATGGAGGTGCTACTACGTTGGGACTCATCCATGTCTTTGGTCATTTACTTTTTTGGTCGACCATGTTTACATCTAATTTTTGGAGGCATTAAATACCAACTTGTCCAGCATTGTAGAGCCACATGTCTCGTCACTCTTGTAAAATATAGAATGAATATATACTTAAGTATGTATCCCGATGATAAAATCGATGAACGTAGTTATCGATGGGTGCTCGCAAACACTATAAAATGGAGATAGCATACACACATGAGATCTCTATCAGTTCCCATTTATAGCAGTTGCAGGTCGTATTGCACATATTAATGATGTTTTGCTTTCTTCTGCTACTGATCTCATACATGACATTTCTTGAAAAAACAACACTTTAATTCCTTATATCTCGGATCAATTGATTTAATATCCCCAATATTCTCAGGCATAGCATAAATGACGATCTAAACATATATTCATGTTTTTTCACAATACGTATTGAGATCAATTTTCTTATGATTGTTTATCTCGAGTTGGAAGGATAACTGTAACAACCCTCATTTTTATTTTAGAATTTTATAATCTTTAGGATGTAAATGTTTAAGAGTTATTTCATGAATGTTGGGTAGTTATTGAGGAATTTAAGTATTGTGGATGTGAGCAATTTCGTAGGTTGAAGGTGATGAAGAAAATAAAGTTTAAGGGGTATAAGTAATGGTGTTATTCGGAAAAGTTAGAAAATCTTCTAAGTGTTTTGGAACACTTTCGGTCGACCCCAAGATTGAGGAGGGGTCGACACAAATGAATACTTTCGGTCGACCCCAGGATTGAGGAGGGGTCGACACATTTGTCTATTTTAGGTCGACACAACTTTGTGTTAAGTCGACATAACTTTGAAGAATCCGTCTTTGGAAAATTTTAGGTCAACACAACTTTGTGTTAAGTCGACATAACTTTGAAGTTATCCAAAAACGTTTCATCTTCCACCGTTCCACGCATGATATTGTTCATTATTTCAGCCTTAACTATGACTCAAGCTCACCCTCTTCCAAAGTTCTCTCTGATCTAACGTGAGAAATTTAGGGTTTTGTGATAAAAGTGTGAGGTTTTAGTGTTTTGTTCAAGAAATTGTGGTGTTTAAGAGCTAGAAGTGCAAGAGAAAGAAAAAGCCTACGAATCAAGCTCTAAGGTACTAGGAAATACCTTTAAGATGTTTATTTTGATGCTGTAATGACTTATAAAGGATGAAATTTACGTTACAGGATTAAGAATACATGAAATGGTGAAGGTAGTTTATGAGTATACACTTTATAAGTCATGTGAACCAGTTTCTGGAATGTGAAATTTATGAAGTCTTAGACTTACAATTTGGTCATGATCTCTTCTAATAAAGTGTAGCCAACATCCTAGGTTTTGATTGGTACCTTATGCGTTCTGATCCGATTAGTGTAGCGAAAGTTGTATATATCGGAAGTTGAGGTAAAAACAGGGTATGAAATAATATGGTCATGTTATACTCGATTTTCAAGATGTAAAATTTATGAGAATTGTAAGTAAGAATCTGATCACAACGTCTTCTAAAGAAATGTAGTAGACAGAATAAGAAAGAGATTGATAGCAATTACATGGAATTTGGATAAGTATAACAAAAGTTATGAGCCCCGAAAGTTAGGTCAAAAACAGAAATAAAATATTGAGTACTTATTTTAGTTAATTGTGATTTTTAAGGTGTTCTTGAAGACAAATCAAGAAAATTAAAGGAAAGTGAATAGAAATTCAGCTTGGAAACGAGGTAAGATTATGATGCATGTGATTGGCCCTTAAGTGGGACTACATTATAAAGATTAAGATTATTGTTNTGAGTTCATGTATTTCAGTCTTCCGCTGTAATTGAAAATGAATTTATCATTGTTTATGAGTTTTAAAAGAAATAAGGTATATAAAAAAAAAATTTCTAAATGTTTTAAGGATTTTCAAAATGGGATGTTACAATAACGTTGTTTAATGACTTGCCAATGACGAACGGGTTATGGAAGTGCAACCTTGTTGTGTGTCTTTTGAACCTGGCTTTAGTCGAGACATGTGCTATGTTCCGCAAAAAAACTTTGTATATTTCAACATGAAAGCTTTTATTAAAATTGGTGCATAAATGTTTAAGACAATTTATGATAGATAATACTAAACTTCTCATGAATTGCATTCATAAGCTCCTTTTGTCTGTATGATATTACACTTTACCTAAATTGACTCGGACTATTGAGGTATTGTGTTAAATGATGGAGAAACCAGCTCCATGAATCTTCACACTCCGACTCCACTACCGCATATGCAGCATGATATAGTCTATCATCGGAGTCAATATCGATTCTCGCCAACAAATGACCTGGATACGCACCTTGGGATGACAACCATCGAAACATATAATTGATCTGACAAATTCAACAATTGCTCGCATTCATTCAAACATTCATACATATATTCTTTCAAATTCAGAAGCGACATCTTCACGTGTGTCGTATAACATTCGGGCTTGATGCCGACTTTGTTGCAAGGGTTAGATCGTCTTAGTTCCTCCTCATACTACTGAAGAAATTGAAATTGCTCCTCGTCAAATCCTTCATTCAACTTACGTGCTTCTAGCCGACTTCTAATCGTAACATTCGTAGTTATGGTAACATTGTTATCCTTCCTTACAATCTCGATAACAGAGAGAATCTCTTACGTAGGCTGACTCTTGAACCTATCACCATAATTAGTAGTCACTCATCTTGTCCATACAAGTCAATTTTCTAAGACTCGAGCACAAGTATGACTATCAATGAATATTTTTATTTGAATCATTTATTCATTGTTCATTTTTGAAACATGAAGGCATTATAGACATCCATCTAACTTGCTGTTGTTAATCGCTTACGATCACTTCTTTTGAAATTTTTAGAAATTTTATCTTTTAAATCCTTTATAAATTTATACATTTTTCAAAGATAAAGCTTGTCTCGTGATGCAGATCAAGTGATGACACAAATCAATCCCAAGAAAATAGACCAATTGCAAGGAATTGGAGGCCTAATGATAAGGTCAAGAACCAAGAAAATGCATGAAGCGCTATGTTGTTTAGTGGAAGAAATTGAAATGAAAGAATCTGTTCAACATCAAAATAAAATGCTTATTATGTTAAATGTTGAAGAAAATATTGACATCATACAAGGTGGTCAAGCACACAAGCCCAAGAGCCCAAGCCAATAAAATATATTGAATGGACAAAGAAAATAAGAAAGTACATGCAACTTTCCTTAAATCAAACTTTTACTTGACCAGCAGGAATATATTGGCAGATTCGACAATCTTCCTAAAGTTGTAGCTGCTTTCAAGACATTTTCGGAATGGGCTGGATCATAACAATCACACGTCGTTTGCCTGGCAAAATACACAACTTACCGAAACAGAAATGCCTTGCAACAATTTCAAAAATTCTTTATTTTATTTTATTGAGTTTCCTAATTACTTTCTATTTCCTAATTTACTTGTTGTTAGTTTAGAAAGTGTGTAGCCTATTTAAAGGCAAACTATTGTAATATGGGACAACTTTTATGATTAATTCACTTTGAATGTTTTGGAGAGATTTTCTCTTTGGTTCTCTTCGAATAACTCGATCTTCATCAAATTAATTTTTGATAAATCAAATTTGATAGCTTTGGTTCTTACCGACAAGTTCGGTCTGGGTCAAGCTCCTTGTTTGATAACTTAGGTTCTGTCGGCAAGGTTTGATTGGGGTCAAGATCCTCGTACTTGATTCAAAGGCGATCGAGGTATCTTTTTCCGCATTGTTGAAGGGTCTCGGGTTTGATATACCCGTGGTTCTCATCATTTTGTATCAGAGCTTTGGATCATTTATTCAAGTTTCTATTTTTATTTAAGGTTTCTTATTCTTTTTTATTTTCTNACACATTTTCCTTGAATCGCATTATTTCTCCAAAATAGTTTGACTTTGACGATCTTGGAAGTTTGAATTTTGGCTTAAAAGTCTGATCTTGATTGTTTTTACTTGCTGAATATTTCTCCTAAATTGAGTTCTTACATAAAGAACTACAAGAGAAAATTGAGAGAAAAAAGGCAAGAGTGTGAGACTATTTTATAAAAGCCATTAATTGAGAGAAATACGAGTGTGAGTGACATTAATTGAGTGTAAACACATGAGGGAGTGAGTGAGGTCCTTATATTTTTTTATTTATTCGCTAACAGTTTATTTTGCTTCTTATATTGAGAAATGAGTATGGATGAAAGCTGAATTATTGTCGATCCAGAGGCATACGCCAAAGCCATACAAGGAAAGATAAAAAAAATTGAAATGAGATTGAATATGTTAGAGGCTCAAACTAGTAGCCTTGCACGATGAAATATTAAAGAAATAGAGCAAAAAGTTGAGTCCGAGAATGAGAGCAACAATTACAAAAAGGAGCGATATCCAAGAAAAAACCAAGAAAATGGCAACCTAAGCAACATCAAGCTGACGATTCTTTCTTTTTATGGTAAAAGTGATCCCGAATCATATTTTGAATGGGTAAGAAAGGTAGATCATATTTATGATTGTCACAACTATACCGAAGAAAAGAAAATCAAGTTGGCCTCAATGAAATTCATAGACTATGCAAGTACATGGTGGGATCAACTAGTGAGAACTCTGAGAAGGCACGACAAAAGAGTCATTTCCACGTGGGAAGATATGAAAACATTTATGCGTAAGAGATTTGTTCCTAGTCATTATCATCGAGATCTTTGTAGGAAATTGCAAGTACTAAAACAAGATTCCAAAAGTGTGGAAGATTATTATAAAAAGATGGAATCAACCATGATGAATGCCAATATAGAGGAAGACGAGGAAGCAACCATGGCACGTTTTATTGGAGGATTGAATAGAGAAATTTATAACATAGTGGACATGCAGCACTATGTAGATATAAAAGAATTATTACACAAGTATATCAAGGTGAAACAACAATTGAAATCAAAGGGAAATTTAAAGGGTGGTTCTTTTTCAAATTCAAATTGGAAATCATCTTGGAGACACGAGAAACAAACTATAAAGCCTAATGAAGATTTCAAGGGAAAGATAACAACTACCTCAAATAATGCTTCTATAAAAGATAAGGCTGAAACTACTCCAACAACTAGAGCTCAAGAAATTAAATGCTTTCGTTGTCAAGGATTCGGCCACTATGCTTCGAAATGTCCGAATAAAAGAATAATGGTAATACGTGATAATGAGGATGTTGAAAGTGAGGACTCAAGTGATGACGAGATGCCCCTACTAGAAGACTGTAGCAATGTGGAGGTAGAGGAACCCGTGAGAGGTGAACTTTTAGTCACTAGACGCGTGCTTAACGTTCAAGCCAAGGACGATGAAGATGAAGTACAAAGAGAACACATATTTCATACTAGATGTCACGTGAATAACAAAGTATGTAGTTTAATAATTGACAGTAGGAGTTGCACTAATGTTACTAGTACTTTGTTAGTGAAAAAGTTGGGATTGGAAACCGAAAAACATCTAAACTCCTCTATAAGTTGTAGAGGAGTTTAGATGTCCGAAGGAGTATTATTGCATTTGTATTATATGCATTTACTTTTGAGGAGTTTTAAAATATTTTTTTTTTAAATTCAAATATTTTTTTCTAAAACTTCTTCAAAAATAATTTTTGTCCCGAGAATTAGTATTGGTTCGTAAGCGAAGGAATTCAAGGGTAAGGATTTGAAATATCCCATCACACGCGTCCAGAGCCGACCCATTCACTGAAGAGGATTACACGCGGCAGCATCTGAGTGGCAGAAGCATGGCGCATGATGTATGTGCATCCACCGTAACACCACTGAAACCCACAACATATTTATTTCCTTCCAACTTTCCAACGCATGCTTGTTCACTGGAACTCCAGCAATCATCTAATCTCTTCCAACCGGTGGCGCGTGCAGTCCACTCCCTAATGGGCCAGTTGCTTTCTGCCGCGTCGGATTCTCCGGTGCAGGTTGACCACGATATCCAGTCGAGTAGTCGGTTCGTGTTGTTCGACCTCTCATCCCCGGACGAGAAGGGCGGCGGAGAGGGCGCGGTTGGGGATTACCTCGACTACACATCCGTTCTCCCCGACGAATGTTTGGAGTATATTTTCCATTTCATCAGCTCTTCTGATCGGCAAAACTGCTCTTTAGTTTCCCGGAGATGGTTCCTTGTCGACGGTCGGAGCCGTTACCGGTTGTCTTTGAATGCTCAGAGTCAAATAACCCCCGTTTTGAATTCCATCTTCGCTCGGTTCGACTCTGTCACGAAACTCACTCTCAGATGCGACCGTAAATCCCCAAGCGTGACCGACGAAGCTTTGCTACAGATCTCGCTCCGGTGTCGGAATCTGACGCGTTTCAAGATCCGTGGCTGCCGAGAAATCACCGATACTGGTATTGCAATTTTCGCTATGAATTCCAAGGGCCTGAAGAAGCTCTCTTGCAGTTCCTGTATGTTCGGAGCCGCGGGTTTAAACGCAGTCCTTCAATTCTGCACAAACCTCGAAGAGCTCGCTGTGAAGCGACTCCGAGGAGTCCACGATAGCGCCGAGACGATCGAGCCAGGCCGCGAAACGGCTTCATCGCTCAAATCAATTTGTTTGAAGGAGCTCATCCACGGACAGTGTTTCTCACCCCTAATTATTCGTTCCATAAATCTCAAGAGTTTGAAGGTTTTTCGCTGTCTGGGAGATTGGGATAGCATTTTGGAGCTGATGGCGGAGAAACACCGAAACCTCGATCTGGTCGAAATTCATCTAGAGAGGCTGCAGGTAAGTGATTTGGGACTTTCAGCGATTTCCAAATATCTGAATTTGGAGATTTTGCGGATTGTGAAGACACCCGAGTGCTCCAATTTCGGATTAGCCTGCATTGCTGAAAACTGCAAACAACTGAAGAAGCTGCACATCGACGGGTGGCGGACTAATCGGATAGACGATCAGGGTTTAATTGCTGTGGCTAAACAGTGTACGAATCTAGAGGAACTAGTTCTAATTGGGGTGAATCCTACTCTATTGAGTCTAGCTCCATTAGCATCAAATTGCCAAAAACTAGAAAGACTGGCCCTCTGTGGGAGTGGCACTGTCGGGGACCTCGAGATTGCGTGCATAGCTGCCAAATGCGTGGCGCTGAAGAAGCTCTGCATCAAAGGATGCCCCATTTCTAACATTGGGGTCGAAGCTCTGGCATGGGGCTGTCCCAATTTAGCCAAGATCAAGGTGAAGAAGTGCATTGGAGTCACCGGAGAAGTCGCCGGGTGGCTGCAGGAGAAAAGAGGATCACTAACCATAAACTGCGAATCGTACGAAACTGATGGTTTCGATTCCGCCGGTATCAACGTCGAAGCTCAAGAAAATGGCATGCCAGCAGACCCCGACGAAGCTACGGGCAATGCACGGGAGGTTGCCAATGGTCGAAATGGCCAACTTTGGACGCAATTTGGACTTCAATTGGGGAGAAATTTCATGAGTAGGACGGTTAGGAGGTGGTATAACGGAGATTCTAGCTCCGGTGGCTTACAGTTGGGTGATTCTCGATGATTTCAGCTGTTGATTGATTTCTACATAATTCTTGATCTCCGACGACGATACTCATCGAGAGTCACACTAGCTTGCTCACTTCTATAAGTCAATAATTACACATTTCTTAATTTACAAGCATTGTTTTTAATCATTTGTTGTTGTTCATCAAAATGTTTAATGTTTATGGATTCTGCACATGATTGAAGAAGATTCAATCATGCAAAGAAGATGAGATTCCTGGTTCTTTCTATCTGATTTCCTTTCATTGCTCGTGTTCTTGCTTTCAGTTTTTTCAAGATTAAATGAATCAATAATTTGATCACCGCATCTAAACGTTGTGGGAGACAATAATAATCCGAATGATCACCGCAATAATGAGGCTTGGCTAGGGTTTGAGAAGATCGCGGATCTGGAGAGAGCATGGAAGATGAAGAAATGTATTCTGTAAGATTGTTTCTCGAGTAAAAACCAACAAAAAGTCCGAATTACATGTAAATAGGGGCATGAGTTTTAAAAAAAAATTACGATCTTTGGATATCCAATATGGACGATTCAACCCTCATTGGATGCACTATGAGTCCGTATCGAACACAGTTATTAGACGCACTAACTTTCATTCAGACGCAGTTTATAAGGGGGTTAAGAAAAGACATGAGATGTCTTTATACTGTAATATCAGACAAACATAAAGAACTTGTCAATGCAGTTCATGAAAAGTCTTTATATTGTAATAAAGCTTTTTGTCAATGCAGTTCATGAGAAAAGACTCGAGAAGTCATTATACTGTAATATCAGACGGACCGCGTGATAGACAGAAGATGTCTTTTCTTAATCTCGTTATAAATATCTATTATGTGGTGCAAAACTTAATATCTCATGTTAAATCGAATTCCAGTATAAAGACAATACAAAATATACAAGTCCATGTGAGTTATCAGCTCGCAGTGCCCGGGAAAGAATAATATGAGATATCATATTTTGCATCACTCGAACGACCATGTTGAGCTCGTTTGCTATGAGCTTTGTCAAAGACTCATGTCGACTATCCGACTCTCGAATAGACCTAAAAAATAATACTCTGAACTCATCTGCAATACAAGGTGTCACCTGACTTGAGTTATAATATATTTCTCCATGGCCATTATCCAAATCATCTGCGTAATCTATCACGCAATTGATGTGATCCAATATAATCAGTACCTCTCACCCAAACATGAACGTCCTTCCATGGTCGCTCTCCTCATATACCACAAGGTTAGCGTAAAAGATACGCACTAACCGTTCTGCAGATGGGCTAGATAACTCAAAAAAATTGATCAAGCATATGTCAGCGGCCATCCGCCGAACACTCAGGCTCTCAAACACGAAAAATACAACTAGTATGAGCGGTATCACTGTCTGTAACAAGAACACGTCGTGAAACATCTTCTCGTGCGAAGATGAGCGAAATTCACCTCGACGTGCAGGACCGACAACAGCGACTCTAGAGCACGTGAACGGCCGTGATGATCTCTCACTATCATCACGATGTTATCCAACGATTCTAATACGTTTTCCACGATCGATATGCATTTTCGTAATACTAAAAATTTTTGACAGAATTTTACAACAATTTACTTTGATAAATAGAAAGAAAAAATAAGTCAATTTATAAGTTTTTCGAGAGTTCGAACTCACTCTGCGTCCGTATAAGACATCTATATCGGATGCAGGATGCATCCGATGGAGGGTCAATGCCTCATAGTGAGAGTTACTGCTTTCGATACAGAGGCATAATGCATCCGATACAAATGCAACTTGCGTCTGATGAGAGGTTGGATCGTCCTTATCGGATGTCCGATGAACACAAATTTTATTTTTTTGAAACTAATACTAGAATAAACTAATTTAGCTAAAACTCAAACTTGATTTTAATTTTTACCCTTGTTTCCTTTATGATGCATATTAATGAGAATTGACTGTCTTCACCGTGGATGTAGGACTGCTGTCCCAGCTGATCTGAACCACGTAATCTAACGTCTCCATATTCATTCCAGCATTGTTAAATTCTGATCGTAGATAGTCTTGATCCACGTAATTGTCAACGATTCAACGCGTAAAATTTACAA
>QAOC01016864.1:0-10141 GCA_003255005.1 Begonia fuchsioides
TTGGAATTCCTTTTATGGAAACAAGTGCCAAAGATGCTATAAACGTGGAACAAGCTTTCATGGCCATGGCTGCTGAGATCAAGAATAGGTATTAACTGCGTACACTATCATATGGTAAACACGATCTAGGTGAAATTAGGTGTTACGAGCATACTTGGTTTCATGGGACTATTTATCAAAGCAAGAACATGTTATATGCACATATCTTTCTTATTTTTCATTATTGATTTATATTTATTTGAGTAATACAATTCAACTTGATTTCTATTGCACTGTATATATATTGATCAGAGGAATAAGATTGGCTTAGACTTAACTAAAATGTAATCTTATTCAACAAGTTATTCTGTTTTATTCTGTAGGATGGCTAGTCAACCCATGAACAATGCAAGGCCTCAAACAGTACAAATTCGAGGACAGCCAGTGAACCAGAAGTCAGGATGCTGCTCTTCTTGAAGAAAAAGAAAAGGAAAAATAAAAGGATCTGTCGACTACCATTTATGTTCAAGTGTGCTACTGCTAGATGACATGTGTAAACTGATCTCTATGCTCCGATATTGAAGACTGCTAATCGCTTCATGGTTTTCCTTTCTTACTTGTTCAGCTCAGTTTCTCGCACGAGGGGCAGCCATATTATTTGCATTTGTGTTTCTATTTCCAAACGACTCTTGTACAATTTAGGATCCATAGTATTGGAGTTTCTGCCTCTGAACTTTTAAAGCTACTTTCTAGGAATAGACTTAGCTGGAGTTCTCTGAATAAACTGGAGTAAGTTGGATGTCATTGCTGTGTACGTTGATTGATATCACACATTGATATTGGAATGTGTTATGCTATAGTTGGAGGGCCAGAGACAGTAAGTGTTGATCGATTTGGAAATAATTTGTACTGGAAATGGCGAAGCTTTTGTGTAAAAAATTGCAATTTGAACAGCTCGTGACTCGGGAGCATATGTTTTAGAGACGTAAACTATGCAAAAATAGCTAGTAGTTGGAATATGTAGTTTGTTTTGTTAATAAAAATAATCTTTTAATACATGTAATAATTATCAATAGGAGAGATACGTAGAATTAGGAACTCCACAATTGCACAAAAATCTCACTTAGCACCCAATGAAGGAACTGGCCGGGATCCTCGATTGATGGAACTTGTCTGGTGATGGCTGGTGCACTGCCACCAAAGCCACCTCTGGAACCACGGCCACGACCACCAGGGCTATAGTATTTCTCCCATCAGCTGCCTTTAGGATGCTGGTTATGCTAACAGGCTAAAACCAAACAAAGAATATCCTTTCATTATAAGAACGTATCAGAAAAAATGGAGGAAGATTTTTCATGAAGGAAAATAGAAGGGTTCACAGAGAAAAGTGTACCTTCTTAGCTTTGTCTTCCTTTTCAGAGAGATCCTTGCGCTTGTCCTTTTTGATCCTGATAAAGATGCTAAAATTTAGTGTCCTAAATTACAAATAGAATACAAGTATTCGGAAGTCTAGCGTACAAGCAAGATTGAAAAAGTTGCGTTTCTCTCCAATTTGANACAAAAAGAAGGGTTCACAGAGAAAAGTGCACCTTCTTAGCTTTGTCTTCCTTTTCAGAGAGATCCTTGCGCTTGTCCTTTTTGATCCTGATAAAGATGCTAAAATTTAGTGTCCTAAATTACAAATAGAATACAAGTATTCGGAAGTCTAGCGTACAAGCAAGATTGAAAAAGTTGCGTTTCTCTCCAATTTGATAAAAATGTCATCGTTCCTTTCTTACTTGAAAGTTGCTGCATGGACCCAAACTCTTTATCAGCATCGAACTTCATTTCCTCGGTCTTCAGGGCTATCAGAGCTTTAGTTTTCTCTTCAAGTACCTTTTCATACTCCTCCAATGTCATCTCCTACAATCAAAGGCAAGAACAACATTAGGCCATCGCAGATAGTACTAGGACTCTAAGACCAGAGACCATGCAAGACGAACACTACATCGAAATATGGAAAGATGAAGACCATTGAACATAAACAACGTAGAAAAATAACTTTATCTTCAGGTTCCTTCTCTTCCGCCTCATTATTTGATTATCCAGTACGCACGCAGTGATATTCTTTCGAATGTTCGAGAAACTTGAATTTTTTTTCTAAAAATAAAACTCAGGCCAAATTTAAATTTTTACCCTTAGTATTTTTACTGTGGCCTAGGCAGAAGTCCATGAGGAGTTGATTTTGTCATAGTTTTTGTTGATTGAAAGAGGCAGTCTTTGCCTTATCATCGGCCAGCATTCGCACCGGCACATTAATGACAAGGAGGACCATGCGTGCGATGAGGCTCAATATGCTTATTTTAAATCTTTTTGTTTGGTTTACTTGCAATAAATGCACCAGTGACCTATTTTGTTTTTGTCCTTTAAAAAATCTAAATAAAAGTGGATTTTCACCACCAAAATTTCACATATTTTCTGCTAATATTTTAAACAAATATTTGTGTGAATAACCAAATGAATTTTTTTAAAATAATTATTATAGTCAGAAAGTTGTCGTGAAGGTAAGCCGAAAAGGCAACTTACGAAAGCCTCAAGCAACATCCTATTTTGTTACGTGCAAAAATGAAAATTTCCTACTACGTTGAAGCAAGTTGGGTGCTGCTTACTGCTGTCGTTTGGATACGCAGATAGCGTGACCCTGAACCAAGGATTGCTGCTGTGCCACGTGCCACGCACGCAGAATTGAGGAAGCCCAAGCCAGATTTGGTTTTGCTTCAGAGTTTTCAACGGACTGAAATTCAAAGAAGACCAAGACTTGTCTGACTTAGACTTTTGGTGACGTGGCTCCCGTTGCTCGAATTTGAAGTTTAGTAAAGTTGGCAAAATCAGGGCAGACCGATAATCTTGGTTAAGGTTCACATAAACTCAAAAGAATCCAGTCAACTCAAGGCACGAGATAACAAGCCAAAACCAAACCCGAAAACAAATGAACCAACACTGGTACAAAGCTGACACTTGAAACCTATCTCAAGACCATGTTGAAACGAGTCCCACAATAAAGTAGATGTATCGCCGTGAAGCTTAGTCCTAGGAGGACTTAACTAGATGGTTGAATTAATTTGGATAAAAAAGTGAAAGCCATCTTGCATAATCATCTGTAGTAGGAATAAAAGAATGATGCACCTTCCAAGAAGGGATGCCATTTGAGAAAGCCAAGCGGGTGGGGTTCATCCTCCACTACCACATTAATGGGCTTCACTCTTTTCCATTAGTTTTATTTATATTAATATTAACTCCGAAACCTTCTAAATAAATCGACTCAATTTAACTGTCTTAGTTTTGGAAATGAAATACATTCAAGGGTGTGACATTATCGTTGCAAAAGCTAATGAGTAGGCTCGTATATTTGGACCTCCGAAGCGGGATTGAAACTACTGCGTAACATAGACTTATGTCATTACGATAATAGGCAAAACGACAAACACGAAGACAGCCATCAAGGCAATGACGTCATCATACTTCTAATCAAGAGGAATTTCATCACGTGGTTTATTGGAAAAACCAACCCTTCCCCTGCCCGCATACTCGAACCACTTTCCTAGAAGCCGAGCCTCCAAGAAAATCGAAGGACGGAAGGTTAAATCAACTAAAATATTATTATTTTTTGTGTCCAAGTGCATGAACCCAATCATCCTTTATATATACTTTTTATTCCAAATTCGACTGTCACTCAGAACCCACGCAGAACCCCGAGATGTCGGATTTCGGTTTGTTCGAAGTTGTTCGCCGGCATTTAATCGACGACCCGGAAGCTCGGCGAGGCTATGAACCAGGGGTTGCCCCGGTTTTCTGCCGGAGCTCCAGTTTTGGAAGCGTGTACCCGTGTTTGACTGAGAGTTGGGGCATGTTGCCGTTGAAGGAGAACGATTCCGAGGATATGGTGCTCGCCGGAGTGCTCCGAGATGCTGTCAGTTTCGGGTGGGTTCCGACGCTCAATTCTGCGTCAATGGGGAGTGGCGTTTTTGAAACTGCGCGAGTAGACCCCCAAGCTGAACTGGAGAGTCTTTCGGTGCTTTTTGGGGAAGATCGGTCGCCGGCGCCAGCGCCAGCGCCCCCGTCTGAGAGTAAACACTACAGAGGAGTTCGGCAACGACCTTGGGGAAAGTTTGCGGCGGAGATTCGTGATCCGGCGAAAAACGGCGCCAGAGTCTGGCTCGGGACGTTCGAGACGGCAGAGGATGCGGCCCTGACGTATGACAGAGCCGCCTACAAGATGCGGGGCTCCAAAGCGCTTCTCAACTTTCCGCTTCGGGTCAATTCAGGGGAGCCCGACCCGGTTAGAGTGACCTCCAAACGATCCTCATCGGCGCGATCCCCATCATCACCAAAAGGGTCGCCGAAACGCCGGAAGACGACCGAGAACGCAGTAGCTCAGCCAGTTTTGGCGACTCCACCGCCGTTAGAAGAAGGGAACTAGTCTGGATGAGTCCTCGTCGCTTGTCTAAAACAGACGAGCCCATTTGTTGATGAGCGAGGGAGAAAGACCTGTAATTATGTTGAGATTGTTTAGCGTATCCACTTTTTTGGGCATTGCAAGAAAGATAACGTTTAGTAAAGTTTAATCAATCTTCAGAAGAAAGGGACGCACAAACAAACAGTTGATAATGTGTTACACTTCTCCATCATCCTTAACGTCGTGGCACCCTAAGTAAAGATTTCGAGTGGTTCGGAAGTAATCTAATATTCTGTCTTGAAAGTGCTCACTTCAGCCTGGTTTACCCTTGAGCCTGGATTAGTTGTTTTAAAAGAATCAGGTTGATTCTGTAACTATTAATTGTTTTAACTCACCCCCTCATTCACTGACATCTTTGGTCGACTACCATCATCAAAGCATGTTTTTCATCCTCTTTATTTTAATTCTATTTTGTTTTTTTTTAAGAGTAAGTCTAAGTTTATTCCATTGTCGTATGTTTTAACGTGTCATCATCGCGTGATTAAATCAATTCAAATATATTTAATAAACAAAATATAAATAATTATTTATTATTTGAATTTATCAAATCATGTAAGATACGTCAGAATATAAGATAAGAAAGTGTGACAAAAAAGTAAGTTTAGATTAATTTTTTTTCAAAATAGTCTCATCTCATAGATCCGGTTCACGTGTCTACCAAGTACCTCACCAATTTGGAAATTCAATGTACCAGAAATCCTGAAAATATAACCCAAAATTTCTTGGCATTCCAAAACAATTACCGTGCAAATTTTATCAGAACAATGATGGAAAAAAGTGTACTCTTTCATTCGATAACAGGGGCTTAATCTTCATCTTTTAGTTTGTATTCCTTTAGTTGTTAAGATAAATTTTAAGAAAAAAAGAATATTAAAGGTTTCAACAAAAATTAAGAAAATTTTCAAATATTTCATAGAACTTGAATAACATGTCATCATCAATATTAATAACATGCCACACTTGATATTCTCGCTAGTCAAACCTTAGGGAGGTACAACATGAGTATTAAATATGCATTTCTAAAGGATATTTCTAATAAAAATATTAATAATTAAATTAATCATCAAATAATAAAAATTTATTAGATACTCAATAAGTCAGCAATCTCTTCCTTTTTATGATGACAAACATATGCATATTTAATCCATATATTTCTAACTAAACTATACACTCCCTCATTTGATATGCATGTTTAGAATTCAAGCTCTCTCTCATAATGTATGCATTCAACTCCTCATTTATATGTATGTCTAAAATAATTATTTTAAGTCACTCTTTCTTAAATTATGGATGATTCTCTCCTTTTGGCATTATCAAAAATAAAATGGGCTGAGTAACCATTGTATGTATAAAATTCCCTAAAAAATTCCCATCAAAACAAGAGGATTTCACACTCAAATTTAATCCAAAATACTTCAAGAAGCATATCCAGTCATAAGTCACACGAAAAAGCACAAGCCTCAATTTTCATAAATTTCAATTATCCTATTGAAATGTTATATTTGGGTGATTAATTAGGCACAAAATAAATCATAGAATAATAGTAAAAATCCATAAAATGTGACCAAAGCATAAATCTCTAATAATGGCTAAATAAAATAGAATAAAATCTAAAATGGCAAAAATGAAAATATTCAACTATCAAGTGGGGTCTACACAATCAACCATTACTATTATTAATTTGGATCTTGATTCTCTATTGCTTATTTATCTACCATTAATATTATTAAGGCTTTTTTTGTACTATGTTAGTAGTGGTGGCATTCGAGCGAGTCGGCGGCTAGCTCGGTATTGTAGTAGTCCGAGCCCGGCTCGTTTTGTTACAGTGCCAAGCCGAGCCTGGCTCAAGCCAAAGCTTGAGCCCATACCGAGCCCGGCATGTCGGCTCGCTCGAGCTGGCTAGTGGGCTCGACAATACCGAGTCAACCGATCTAGCTCTCAAGCCAGCTCGCGAGCTGGCTCGGTAGGCTCAGAATACCTGAATTGCGGTCGACACTTAGTGTAACAGCGGTCGACATTTAATCCACCGGTAATGACAAAGTGTCGACCGCAGATAGCAAAGAGTCGACCGGTAGACGACAAAGTGTTGAACGACGTTGTAAAAATGGTCGACCGGTATAATGTAACGGCTAGAATTTTCATATTCAACAGTAACATCCGGTCGACCTTGGAAATACTGCAGGTCGACCAGATGTAGCTGTTATGAGTGAATTCTATAAATTGTAGGAGTTAGCACAGAACTTCTTACCTGAAACTCTTTGTGCAAATCGCTGTAAAGTCATCGCGCTCAAAAGCCTTCTAGCTGTTGACACTCTGTGCTTCCATTAACAATCCTCAACAAATCGGTTAACGGTATCAAAGTATGAGTTTTTTTTTAAATACTTCATTGTTTGTTATGGATTCACCGTCGAAATACGTAGAATTTGAAACGTTTTCATATTCTGACGATGAGGTGCAAGAAGTTGCACCTATGAATTTGGCATTTTCAGTCGGATTGACACACACATCTGCACAAGCATCCACGTCTGCCCCTCGAGCCAAGAAATCAAAAACGTCGGAAGTATGAAAACATTTTGAAATCGTAGAAGTTAACGTAGGAACGAAAATAGAAAATATGGCATAATGAAATTATTGTGCCAAACATTATGCTTATGAATCCACCACTAGCACAATGAATCGACATTACAAAAAATATCACTAGCACTTGCACTCCAAAGATCGTATGCTATTGCAATTAAACACTCTTGGTACCAGAAATTTTGTTTATTCGCCTAATAGAATGTGATAAGGTACTGCAAAATATGTGGCACAACTAGAGTTACCTCTCTCAATGTTTGATCACGAGGGAACCGTAACATTTATACAACAATATATTAATCTAAGTTTTAAGCGAATTCCTTGCAGTACATTGCGAGGCGACATAATAAAATTGTATGAGAAAATGAAAAATGATTTGCTTCCTTTATTTTTGCATGCGCTCACGATGTCAATATGTATTACTTCTGATTTGTGGAATGCACCCAATGCACTCGGCTATATTGTTGTGACTTCGCATTTCATTGATGTGAATTGACGACTTAATAAACGCATTTTAGGTTTTTGGAGTTGTAAATACCTTCATAGTGATATCACAATTTATCGATACATTGTTGGTATTTTACAAGTATACAATATAAGAGATAGAATTTTTAGTATTACATTAGATAATATTTTAGCTAATGATATTTGTGTTAATCAATTTAAAAAATATTTTCATTTCGATAATACTCAGTCTTCCCTTTTTCATATGCGGTGCGTTTGCCATATTTTAAATTTTATTGTTAAAGATGACATGCAATTTGTATCACCGCATATTGATGCAATTAGAGATGTAATTTCGTTTATTTCTTCGTCAAACGCCCGACAACAAGAGTATCGAGAATTTTGTAAAGCGGCCAACCTCAAACCTAGAAAACTAAAAACCGATGTTTCAACTCGGTGGAACTCAACATATCTAATGTTAGAAAATGCTAGACCGTATTGGAACATCATTTGTGATTTCATTAGTCAAAAGACACAATTTTTTTCCGACGACTTCCGACGCCCCACTCCAATTTCATCGTGTTTTCGCCATTGTCTATGCCGAATCGTTAAGTGTAGAGGTAACTATCACTTTTACTCTTCCATTTTACCTAATCGTTTGAAATGACATAGGCATCGCGTACAAAAAAGTGTAAATTGAAGGATCGAGATTAACCTAAGTGGGGTGGGGGGTGAATTAGGTTAACTAAACTTTTTCGATTACTAAGATAAGTTCGTGCGAATTTTTTTAGTTATATCTAAAACTCTAATGCTGAATAATTAAACAAGTAAATAAGAGTTTAGAGTAAGAGAAATTGACACCGGTTTGGTAACGCGGTTCGGCCAACCTTGCCTACGTCCGCGCTTCAAGGTACCTCCTTGAAGATCCTTCTCGCTCAACCTTGAGCTTTACTCCGATTGACTTACGGGTGTCAACCAAACATTTTGACTCTTTTCTTGAAGGAACGTCATCCCTTTTTACAATGATCGTTCAAAGAGTAAAATACAATTTGTACGGTTTTTAATAAACCGACTCACTCAATCTCAAAGATGATATACAAGTTTGGGTACAAGGATTTGAGAGAGTAAAAAATGAGACCGCTTCATCTATTTATAGATTGCTGCAAAATTGTCCAGTTGGGTCGACACAAGTCAATCTGGGGTTGACACAAAGTACTAGCCGGTAGACACATCAAAATATATCCATTGTGAAGTTACTGACCATTGGTGTTGTACTGTCGAATTGGGTCGACACAAATGTTGTTGGGGTCGACACAAAACCTTCTCTGGAAATTGTTGGGGTCGACACAGTGTTGTTCGGTCGACACAATCTTGACGAATCCTTCTCTGGAATTTGCTAGGGTCGACACACTGTTTGTTAGGTCGACACAACCTTGAAGCATCCTTCTCTGGAATTTCTGGGGTCGACACAATGTTAGTTGGGTCTACACAAATTCTAAAGAATTCGTCTCTGGATAAAGCTAGGGTCGACACACAATTATAATGAGGTCAACATAAATAGGTTGAGCAGAGACATATTTCGTGCAGGTGGGGTCGACACACAAATTTTGGTAAGGTCGACACAAATTGATCTCTGGGGTCGACACAAAAGATTTGAATGGGTCGACATATTTATGCACTGTTCTGCCAGTTTAGGTCGACACAATTTTTATAGGTGGGTCGACACAACTTATAGGGCTGAGACTTAGCTTCTGTTTTGGAAAGGGGTCGACACAAGGATTTAATGGGTCGACACAATTGGAAAGTCTTGGCCTCTGTTTGATTAAGGGTCGACACAAATTAGTAAGGCTAAACTTCTGTTTTGAACATGGGTCGACACATATAACTAAGGGTCGACATAAACTAAGTAAGCTATGTTTCCGGATTATCTAAGTGTCGACATATATGACTAAAGGTCGACACAAACATCATATATACATGACTTTTTTGCAACACTTAAACAAAATAGTTAGACTTTAATTGTACCCTTCAATGAGGGTATTTCTCATGAATCATCAAGTTTCCTTTATCAATTTTATCTTTCATGCTCATCTTGCATAGTTATCATAAAAAATAATTGATTACTTTAAACATACTTTTAAAGCTAACATAAATTGTCCAAAAAATCCAAGGTTTCCTCCGTTTCGATTCCGGAGGACCCTATTGTAGGGCCCTTGTTCGATTCTAACTTGTACCTTGATTTAGAATGTCAAAATTTTTTTTTATCTGATTTCCAATGCAAGTCCATTATTTCAAGCCGTGTTTTTCAACCGAATTCCATCTGTAACCTACTGTCACGAGTTATTCGATCATGTTGGTTTGTCTGAGATGTTTCAATTCCGGGGACCGTATTACGAAACCCCAATTCGCATGTTTTATGAAAAACACCTCTCCCGGTTAGGAAAGTCGACACCTATACCGAATCTACCCTTGCGAGGATGGGTATTGTGAAAAACACCGACGACGGTAGATCTTCAAAGCCGATCATCCGGGTTCGACATCACAGCCACTCCAGCACGAGGGCGCTGAGCAAGACCAAGAACAACAAGCTGAAGCAGCTAGTCATCATCGTCAATCAACAACCCGCCGGATCGAGGTATTTTTGAA
>QAOC01016869.1:0-198999 GCA_003255005.1 Begonia fuchsioides
CCTAAAGAGAGCATAAACAATTAATCATAAAGACGACAGTAATTTGTAGGAAAAGGAGTTAGTGAGTGTTGACAGTTAAGTGGTAGTTAGAGAAAAAGAAAGAATTTAAAGCTAGTAAGCAAGAAAGAATTTAATAGGCCCCTACCAATTCGAGCTTATGAGGCCCTTTTGAGAAATAGGCCTATGTTAGAGTAATAATAAATAAGCTAAGATTGTGTTTTGGGAAGTTATCAAGGAAAATTTTAGGTTGTATTTTGGGGTAACGAGCCATCATTAAGGTGCTGGAGGAAGCAAACTACTAAGTGTTTATAAGTTCCGTTTATCGTTTAATCCAACATCCTTATTGTTTCGTTCTATTGTTCTTTGTTGTTCTTCGAATTGGGCATGTTATGAGTCCTATAATAATTGTGAAACTTGTAAAGCATATTGGAGTGCTGAAACATACTTGGGTGAGCCATGTCAAAATAGTGTAATTCTGGCGCGAATGAATGAAGTGATGCCTAAGTAAATGTTATGTCTTGAGAACTCTCTTTTTGGATAGCTTGAATTCAAACTCATCTAAATGTTTGAATTGTCTCTTTATAATATTCGCAGGTCATTGTTCAGAAAAAAATCGCTATTCTCCAAAGGGCCTTCCATTGATTCTTGCAACTAAGAGTGCACCCCACTTGGATGATACTCTTTCAAATGGGCTTCTGATTTGATTGGTGGCAGGGAACAGTTTAAAAAGCGTGATAATATGTTTTTGGTGTGCTCTGGATCTTTTGCCATCTGCTTCATAGCCATATTATATACTCAAAGAATAATCACACAAATTAGACATTTGAATACGCTGCTTAGAGGGATTTCCAATTAAAGATAATGCTTAGGAGAAAATTTATCATAAAAAATATTTAAAAGTTAATGAGCAAACCAAAACTCAGCTACACTCTAAAAAAGAATTATGAGAATGACGTTGCAGAACTTTATCAAGAAAAAATCTCTTATTTGATCTCTGACCAACTGAAAAATAGCAAATGACATAATCCTTCAAAAGAACAATCATTTTCTATTTACAACCATAAAAAAAAAGTTGTATATTCTTTTTATATAGAGGCACTTTCTTAACCAAAGCTAATCTCATCTCAAGAGTTTGTTCGATCAGCAACACAAAAAATGCCAATGATTATGTATTTTCATTTGAATTTTGTTTATTTTTCATGACGAATTGTCTTGAATTGACTGCAGGACGTGATTCCACACGTGGCAGAAAAATATTCTTTTGATTACGAATTAATCACCTACAAGTGGCCCACCTGGTTGCATAAGCAGAAAGAAAAACAGAATTATTTGGGCATATAAAATTTTGTTCCTTGATGTTATTTTTCCTATTTATTTGGAAAAGGTATTAGCACCTGTAAGTTTCAAGTCATGCATATTGTCACCTTTTACTTACTATATGCTTTGGTTTTTGCTGGTCATTTTTGTTGATGCAGAGCAGATTGTAAGAGCAGA
This sequence comes from Begonia fuchsioides, assembly GCA_003255005.1. Lineage (NCBI taxonomy): Eukaryota > Viridiplantae > Streptophyta > Magnoliopsida > Cucurbitales > Begoniaceae > Begonia > Begonia fuchsioides. The sequence continues at coordinate 1,495 of QAOC01016869.1, forward strand.
CATGGGAGAGCTTTGTGACATGGATTTGAGAGGAAGACCTCTTGCTTATACTCCTTTTTGTGAAAACAAGGATATGGATGGATACCCGTTTTGGAGAGAGGTGCATACCTATGGTTAACTTTTTTGTATTTTTAGAAGTTATTCTTCTTATAGTCAACATCATTCTAAATGAAAGTAGAAGTGAGACGAGAGAAAGATTTAGAGGAAAATTTTGATGAAAACATCCTTCTAAATGAAAACCGAAGTGAGGCGAGAGAAAGATTCAGGGGCAAAGTTTGATGAGGATCGTAAGCATATTCAGGTGTCAACAACACTCATTCTTGAAAAGCTTGACTATTCAGAGATATCAAGAATCGTCAAATTCTGCTGCATGGAAGAGATATAGATGGTAAATGCTTAGAAAAATACACAAAAAGGACTGACTCCAATCCAACTATCTTTCCATGATCAAACTAGGGTTCCATTGCCACCATCTTCAAATCAATGTAGCCTTGAAAAGATGAAAAATATAAGACATACTTCCAATTATTGCAAAATAAGACACAAATAGCAAGACGAGTAATCATAGCAAAAAGTTGTGAGGCCATATTTGTTCATAATCATTGCATCTCTTTTGCAATTGGATTAGAAGACTCAAGACTCCTCAAGCCTCCTGCAATAATCAGTTACATACACACAAAACAATAATCTCCAACAGCAGGGTTGTTAATTGAATGGTCGCTCATTATTATTAATTTGGCAAATTCCTTAGAGCAGATTTTCTTACTTTTCTCTAAATTAATTGTTCTGTTCACGAAATACAACTTATGTTACACCAAGTCAACTTACTATAATATTTTTCTTAATTTTTTCTCTAATCGACAGAAATATTATTTTTCTCCAAATGCTGACTTCTTTATACTATTATCATGCACTTGAGAATTCTTTAAATGTCTACTCTTGGGCTTTTTTGTCTCTTGCTACACTAGACTATATTATTAGATGCTGGAGAAATTATGCAACAGGGAATTTTCTTTTTGGTAAAATTACAATCCTCAAAACATTTTACTGACCTTTATTATTATCATTTTTTATGCAAATTGGAAAGATACTATGTACACCTTCGAGTTGTTTTTTTCTGCTTTCTTGAGATGGGAAGGGAGTTTATCGCCCCTATTATGAAAAAAATAAGGTACTTTAAAGTCTGAAATATTCTTTTCCTCGCAAAACTACCTGTGAGAAGTAAATACCTTTGTTTTCATCTTCTTATTCCTTTTTACTTAATAAGCTTCATGCAGCATCCAAAAGAAGGATAAGGCGGTACCTTTTGTACGTTATGTGCTTTGTGTGGAATTGATGAGAGATTGTAGCATGCTTGATAATAAATGTGCTTCACCTTTTTTTCACTCGTTTTAAGTTTCAGTTTTTTTTTCTATCTTTACACGAGCAGGGTTTTTGGAAAAAAAAACATTTGCGAGGAAAACCATACCATATAAGGTACACCCAAATCTAATTGCATTACTGCACTCTAATATATTTACTCAACTTCATTAAATGATGTTTTCTTTTGTACGAGTTCTAGAAGTGTGAGATTTACTGAAAAAGATATGATTAATATACAATCTACTAAACTCTACAAACAACTAAATGATACACCTTTATCTTGACATTTTATCTTCCCTAGTAAACTTGATTAAAACTCTATATGTTAGCAAAAACTCTCCCTCGTTGTTCATAGTTTATTCTTCAACATGTTATGCTATGAAAATTGCAAGTAATTTGTTGAGAGATTGTGTCATAACATTATCGTTGATTCAGTAGATTGAGCTACAGTTGGATATATAGCTGCAAAATTACTGTGACGATTTTTCTTATAATTTTATCTTTTTTGTAGTGCTTTATATGTAGTTGATTTGAAGAAATTCCGAGAGACTGCTGCTGGTGACAATCTGAGAGTTTTTTACGAGACTCTCAGCAAGGACCCAAATAGTTTAGCAAACTTAGATCAGGCGAGCAAACTTTGTTTGTCTGAATCATTTCATTGACTGGTTCATTCCCAGCATTAATTAAAATTATGAACCTGCCTAATTGTCCTTGATATATGCTTTCCGGATTTTATGCTAACTCTATTGTCCACCACTTGAATTGGTCTAGCGTTTCTGTTACGAGTTGTTGCTATTGCTCTGTAACCCTTTTTTTGCTGAGAATTTGAATTTAATTGCGGTTTGATTACTAATGGCATTGTCCTTTTTTTGGTAGCTTGTGCAAGTGATGTTCTTACAGTTTATTGAAAGATTTTGGTTAGGTCCAACTTTATGGTCTTACACTTCAATGTTTCGGATTTAATTATTGGGGTGTGATTAATTTAATAGTTTCAATGTTATCCAAACAACAAAGGAAAGATTGTAGTACTTGAAAGTAGCAGCCAGGAAATGATTATGAAGTTTGCAATATGACGAAGAATAATCCTCCCAAGAGAAACCTTATCAATATATATTGTCTTTAATTACTGAAGGTAGTCTTGTGTTTGTCGTGAATTTAACACTGTTCCCCAGTAGGGAATCCAAAAATAGTGTTCTATGGAGAGATTATGTATTAATTTATCACATTTGATTTCAGGGCCTTCCTAATTTTGCTCAGCGTGGTGTGCCAATATTCTCGCTGCCACAAGAATGGCTCTGGTGCGGGTCATGGTGTGGTAATGCCACAGAATCCAAAGCAAAGACCATTGATCGCTGTAACAATCCCATGACAAAGGAACCCAAAGCTTCAGGTAGACATTCTTCTCAGTTGAGCTTATGTGGCTGGAGCAATTCCGACTTCAAAAATAGACAAGTTTCCACACAGTTACTCTGGTTTTTCTTCATCGAGAAATAGGATAGAAAAATGTCTGTTATGTAGAAAAGTATATCCCATCAATCGAAAATTTCTAAATTATTGCCCTGGTAAGAGTTTCTCAGCTCAATTCATTTGTTATTTGCTTCTCTTAGGGAGCTAGAAGGATAGTGAGTGAGTGGGTTGATCTGGACTCGGAATCAACAGCAAACTTTGTTTGTGGATGAAGCATCTGAGCAAGACCTGGAATGGAAGGCAGAATTATGAGGATAATATTCAATTTTGAACCGTTTAAGATAGATGAATGCGATGTAAAAGCATTTTGTTCATGCAAGGAAGATATGATCCCGCAGCCAATTATTTCAATGGTTGCGTAGTAGAATTGTTACAAGCAAACGACAGGCATTACTTAGTCTGAGCTACGCTTCAACAGTCTGCCTGCAATGATGATTAAAAGGGTCTCTCTTTAAACTATGTACACTACTGTCCTTTGCCAGGGATCTTATCTGAGCATGTCTGCGCTGCAAAGCCGAGGCCCACTCAGCGCTGGAGATACGCTGAAATTCCTACTACCATCGTAAAAAGAAGGGTGCGCCAGAGGCGGCGGCCGGTCTGGGATTTGAGGAACTTCGATGTCTCCTTCCAACATCTTGAGAGCGTCCAAGATGGTGGGTCGCAGGGCCACCATCACGTGAGCGCACAACACCCCCACCAGCACAAATCTCGCCATTATGGCCTTGGGATTGGAGTTGGAGGAATCCTCTTGGTTCCGGAGCACCGCCGCGTCCAAGGCCTCCTCTACTCTGCCGGACTTCACCAGCGACCAGGCCCAGTCGGTGATCAGGAAAGCCTGGGGCGATTCCGACGATGTCAGATCAAGAGCTCTTCTACCACACATGGTCTCCAGCACCACCACTCCGAAGCTGTAAACGTCGCTTTTCTCCGTGAGCTGTCCGTACAGCGCGTATTCGGGAGCCAAATATCCATGGGTTCCGGCCACCCGGGTCGTGAGATGAGACTGCCCTTCTCTGCTCTGCTTCGCCAGCCCAAAGTCAGCCACTCTTGCTCTCATGTCTGCGTCCAGAAGGATGTTCGTCGCCTTGATATCTCTGTGGTAGATTGCAGGCTTCACTCCGTAGTGCAAATAAGCTAGCCCCTTGGCCACGTCCAATATTATGTTCTTTCTCTGAGGCCACGTCAATGGCTTCGTCGGAGCCGACGAAGGGAACAGATGGTCGTCCAGATTTCCGTTTGGCATGTAATCGTACACAAGATATCTCTGATCCTCATCTCCGCCGCCGTCGATCACGCAACACCCTCTCAGTGGAACGAGGTTTCGGTGCTTCAAATTACTAATTATTTCAACCTCGTTGCGAAATTCCGCCTCTCCTTGGAAGTCCGATTCGACCACTCTCTTCACCGCAACAAGGCTTCCATTTGCGAGAGTCCCTTTGTAAACCACACCAAATCCGCCTCTGCCGATGAAATTTTTCTGGGAGAAATGATCGGTGGCCCTCTGAAGCTCCTGAATTTTGAACCATATGGAACCAGTGTTAGGCTTCACCCCTGGCCTAGACCCCTGATCGTCGAGCTCATACCCCAGCTTTACGCTGGATCTCCCCATCCTCCCCCTCCAACTTCTTCCGTACCAGAAACACAGGCCCAAAAGAAATGACATAGTAAGCAGTGCAATCCCGGCACCAGTTAGACCGTAGACAAGGGCTGAATGCTCCTTTCCTTTGGGACTCAGCTTAGCATTCAACTGCAACCCGAAAATACAGGTCACGACGCCGTTGCTCTGCGGCCCAAACTCGTTAACAACTCCGGCGGCGTACAGCACAGCAAAGTAAAAGCAGTTAATGGAGTGAGATGTGTTCCCATCGATTCCAGTCAAAGTATTTTGGACCCGGAACCCAGCCTGGACGCAGGAATCGCAGTTGGTGAGGTCAGTGAGGTCCGAGCGGCACCCAGTATCAAGAGACGTGCCGTTCCCTAGCTGGGCCACCCAGTCGCGGGTTGATTGAATGTGAGCGCAAACATTAGGAGAGATGACAAAGCGCAGGGGATCAAAACAATAGGAGACGAGATTGTCGGGGAGAGAGAGCAGGGAAAGCTTAGATTGGAAATCACGGAGGCAGGAGACGGAGGTGGGAAGGTCGGAGAGGTGGAACTGATGGGTATCTTTGAGGTGCTGAGAAAGGGCGATCCCAAAGAGGGACAGCAGGGTCTGGCAGCATGGGTTATCGGTGGTGTCGTTTCGAGGGGTTGTTCTGGAGGGAATGAAATTGCGGGCGTGGCAGTCCGTGGAGTTCCATGGAATGGTGAGGGCGTAGTTGAGATCCATTGGGCATGACGATGAGACGTTGGATGCGGCGGCCACTGACGGAGTTGAAGAGAGGGAGAATAGGGAGGCGAGGAAGGAAACAAGGATGGGGTTCATCTTCTGGGTTCCCTGATCCGATCGGGAAAAGGGTCATCGAAGGAGGGAGAATCAGAAAAGGGAGAGAAGATGCGGAGAGGCTTCGCGGGTCAAACCTGAGAAGTTTCGTCGATGGCCAACTGCTTCCCGGCTGCTGCTGCTGGTGCGTGGTGGAGCAATCAGCAATCTACTTTTTTTATATAATTCCAAATACTTTTTTGGCAGACTATTGCAACCACATTTGTTTTTTCGACCTCAGCTATTAAATCTTAAATTCTAGACCTGAAACTTGGGACGGAGTTAGGTGCCGGCGGGACCCTCCGCTCTCCCGCTGCCGAGAAAAAGATGAAGGTTAAGAAGGATGGCTATGCTCTACGGCAATCCCTGCAATCTCAGACCATTCTCGAGAAGATAGAGGCCTTCCTCCGGTAGACACCACTCATTTCTGACCACCCCTGACATTAATTTCAATAAAATAATTGTATGAAAAGAAAGGCGATCTAAAAAGCACGATGGCAATAATACACCACTAAAAAACTAGCCAAAAGGACAAAAAATAGATCCATAATTAAAAAAGGTGACGAACAACGTGCCTTAATTAGAAAAAAAGAGGTGAAGAAGAGAAAAGGGAAAGGATTCATGGGAGCGAAAATGAAAAAAGATAAGGCGGATCCAGTTCTTTGCCGAACATCACATGCACGAGGCTCCGCCGTCGGCAGTGGTCGGTGGGAACTGATGATAGATACCAACTAAATGCACGTTGAAAATGTGTCTCTCCCTTCAAAGTTGGGAGAGGTTTCAACTCTCTCTCTCTCAGACTTGTTTTCAACGTTGGACTTAACTGTGATTTGATTTTGGGAGGAGATATCATAGCCTCATAGGATTGCAGAGAGAGGGAGACGATGGGGAAGTAAAAGCCAAACAGCAAGCAACCCCACCATGTTTGCACACCCAGCATCTTATCGAACATAGCAGTAATCAGTGAGTGGTGGCTTCCGATTCCACTCAGCTTAGCTTCCCACGCAACTCGGTGACACAACTCAGGCTGATTCTCATCACTTTCTTTGCAGATGAGTCGAATCTGGACGAGGACCACCACTCGTCTTAGACTCCCCACCTCCACAAATAATATCCACCCCCCAACTACCATACATGTTGATTCTCTCTCTCCCTCTCCCCCTCTCTCTAGATGTGTGCATGAGTGGAGCAAGTTCCTCGAGTACGGAGATGAAACTCGGAGGAAATGATCTCGACTTGGAGTCCAGCACCATGAAGGAAAATGGAACGGAGCCATGGATTGGCCTCGACCAGAAACAAGAAGAGGAAGAAGAAGAAGAAGAGATGCCATCCTCTCTAAGCCTGAGAGATCTGTCCAAAATCATTCTTCCTCCTCTGGGCGTTTCCAGCTACACCCAAACTCACCGACACTCCAAGGGATGGATCATCCTGCCAATGGATTCCAGATACAGGTAAAAAATAGCGTCGGAGAGAACCAAACAAGTCCTTTTCAACTGAATACTTAAATCTATTTCGATGTAGCTGTTTTTGGTAGCTGGAATCGCAGCTGAGTTTCTCATCGTGTCGATGAAAAACAATCTCTTTCTGTTAAGAAGCCTATGTTTATTGAGATGCTTTGACTCTTTGTCCAATTGGCTTTCATCTTTCGAGTATAAAAGGAGTAACTTGCAGGTGGTGGGGAAGCTTGATGGTGCTTCTGGTTGGTTATAGTGCTTGGAGCTTCCCCTTCGAGGTCGCATTTTTACGCGCATCATCGACCAAAGGACTCTTCATCGCCGACACAACTGTAGACTTGCTTTTCGCCATCGACATCGTCCTCACATTCTTCGTCGCATACATCGATCCGAGGACATTGCTACTCGTTCGTGATTCCAAGAAAATAATTACCAGGTCATACAAATGATTCGATTATAAAGTTGTTGTCGATATTCCAAGCTTTCCACACTTGATGTAGTTGATTTTAGGTACTTGGCAACATGGTTTCTAATGGACGTAGCATCTACAATCCCCTTTGAAGCAATAGCATACTTGTTCACGGGAAAGCGTAATATATGCCTCTCTTATTCTCTCCTCGGATTGCTTAGATTTTGGAGGCTTCGACGCGTAAAGCAGTTCTTCACCAGGTAAGATTGAACGCGTTTACTATATCTTTCCTTCCAATCCCAGCAAAGATGTCCAAAATTCAATATCTTGCCTGCAGGCTGGAGAAGGATATCAGATTCAGTTATTTCTGGATCCGATGCAGCAGGCTTTTATTTGTAAGTTGTTTTGATGATCATCGAATCGAAGTTAAACCTTAAAAGTAAGTCGGACTAGAGTCAATTGACAACACGGGCATTCGACGCAGGTGACGCTGTTTTCGGTTCATTGTGCGGGATGTGTGTACTACCTGTTGGCAGACAGGTATCCGCATGGAGGAAAGACTTGGATTGGGGCGATCAATCCCGACTTCAGAGAGATGAGTCTGTGGATTCGATACGTTTTGGCTATCTACTGGTCTATCACCACCATGACCACAGTTGGCTATGGAGATCTCCATGCCGTCAACACTTACGAAATGGTTTTCAACATAATCTACATGCTCTTCAATCTCGGTCTCACGGCCTACTTGATCGGCAACATGACCAACCTGGTCGTCGAAGGAACCCGTAGAACCATGGAGTTCGTAAGTGAAGAGCTTGGTCTTTTTGGACGATGAACGAGTGGAAAATGAATTAATGTTCTGAGTTTTTTGTTTGGCAGAGAAACAGCATCGAAGAAGCGTCGAGTTTCGTGAAGCGAAACCGGCTGCCCCCAAGATTGAAGGAGCATATATTGGCTTACATGTGCTTGAGGTTTAAGGCCGACAGCTTGAATCAGCACCAGCTGATCGAACAGCTCCCGAAATCCATAAGCAACAGCATTTATCAGCATCTCTTTCTTTCGATTGTGAAGAAGGCCTATCTATTTGCCGGCGTGTCGAGGGAGATGCTTGTGCTCCTGGTTCGAGCTTTTACTTTTTCCTTGCTATGAATCGAAAATTTGCCGATTATGAAAGGTTGATCATTGAAAACCAGGTGGCGAGCATGAAGGCCGAGTACATTCCGCCCAAGGAGGAAGTGATAGCGCAGAACGAGCCACCGAACGACATCTACATTATCGTGTCAGGGGAAGTGGAGATCATCAAGAGTGAGGTGGAGGGGGAGAGATCAGTTGGAACGCTGCACTATGGAGACATGTTTGGAGAGTGGGGAGCTCTGTGCTCTAAGCACCATATGTTCATATACAGAACTAAGACCCTTTCTCAACTCCTGCGGCTCAAGACGACTCATCTGGTGGAAGCCATGGAAACCAGACAGGAAGATCGCCTGCTCGTCCTCGCAAACTTCGTTCAGGTAAGGAAAACCTTCCTCTTTGTGCGGCCAACGTGAAGAGGTGAGCTCAATCGCGTGCGTATGCAGCACCAGAAGAGGCTCAAGGGGCTGGGGAACGGGGAGAGATGCAACGGCAGCGTCAACGAACGGAGAATATACGAGAGTTGGGCGGAGAGCATAACAGATACATACGGAGAGAGCGAAGGGGGAGCGTGGAGAAGAGTGGCGGAGAATAGCTGGGGGGCGAAGAGCTACGGCGGAGCAGACGTTATGAGAGTGAGCATATACAGAGGCCATCCCGCTGCTCGGAAACAAACGTGCATCGACGAAGCAGGAAGGCTCATAAGGCTGCCGAGCTCCATGGAGGAGCTCAAGAACATCGCCGGTGCGTGCATCTCTGTCCCGGCCCTGACACAAAAGTGAAGGGCTTTGAATGATTTCGAGTTTTGGGTTTTGGCAGGTCAAGCGTTCGGAATGGAGAGAGGGCGGGGGAAGAAGGTGACGAACGAAGAAGGGACCCAGATCGACTGCATCGAAGTCGTCAGAGACAACGACAAGCTCTTCATATTTGAAGACCAGAGCTTGTAATTTCTTTTTGCCAAAAAAAAACTCTTCTGCTATGATATCTATACGACAGAATAAAGACTCTATTCTAACGTTCTCAAATCTCAGGCAATGAGGATCAAACCCAAGACATCTCAACATGAATTGAAGAATTTACACCTCAGGCTCACAATTTGGCTGCTTTCCATTTCATCCTTTTTGTATCTCGGCACTTTATTCCTCAGCCAACTGGAGGCTGGAGCTCACCACATTAGAGCAGCAGCAAGAATAGCTTTCTCATCATAGGACCAATTATTCCAAGAGCCCTTCCCCCACTGACGAAGTTCCAATACAGCCACCGGGTCAAAACACCCACAAATGAAGTGGTGATCTTCAGAAGTGTTCCTGGTCATCCGAGTTAGTTAACTGTCATTCTTCCAAAATCCAACTCCAGAAACCATTCACATATCAAAACCGGGCATTGCAAACTGAGTAGAAAAACTTTTGACTCGGCTGCGAAGCTCGAGGATATCCTTGTTAGTTTGGAGAGCCTTGAGAGCCTTTTGCATCTTTCCATTCTCCCGATACACAATACTTGCAATTTGTGCTGCTCTATACAGAAGGTCTGCAATGGTCACAAAATCATCCTCCAAACAACCTCTAGATGTCATAGCAGGAGTACCTGCTAGAATTAAGTAGTTTTTTTATCAATAACAGAAAAAAAAAAAACTGTTCTTAATCCAAAACGCCAATATAGATTGTGGAAATTATTTCTTCGGGATACGGAAAGACCCCAGATTGACCTAAGAAAGTACGACGCATAGATAGAATCAGAACAGAAACCCAACAATAAATTCAAAGAAACAATAAAAAAGGAAGGAATTTGTACAAAATATGCCATACTAATAAATAGCCTTTGATTTGAATTGAAAAAATGTTAATAACCATTTTATCTAAACAGACCTAATAAAGAAATAACGTACCAACTCTTACGCCTCCAATAATAGTTCCATTGTCACCAAAAATAGCAATTTTATTCAGAGTAATGTGGCATATCTCGCAAACCTTCTCATAACTCTTTCCTGTAAAACCGTAAAAAAAAATTTGAAACTTACAGGCAGATGAAGTCATCACAAACCATTAATCATTTAAAAGAGTCTAAATGATCACCAGTCAAACCCAAGGGTCTAAGATCCCACAGTAATAAATGGTTATCTGTGCCACCAGTTACGAGCCTGCATTTTCTTTTGAGTAAAGCAGATGCCAAGGCCTGAGCATTTTTCTTCACCTGCTGCATATATGCCTTGTATTCTGTTGTAGCAACTTGCTTTAACGCAACAGCAAGAGCAGCAATGTGGTTATTGTGTGGTCCACCTTGTAGGGATGGGAAAACTGCAAAATTTATCTTCTCCTCAAAGTCCTATTGCTCACTTTCATCCCCTTGAGGCAGAAGTGCTGATCTCTTCCTTGGCTTCGCACCCTTCTTATAAAAAATTATACCACCCCTAGGACCACGAAGACTTTTATGAGTTGTTGATGTGACAATATCACAATATTCAAAAGGGTTTAGACATTCCTGCATCAATAAATGAAAATAATTACGCAGACCATTTTACTAGTCCATTAAGTTCAATCTCATTATTTCTTTTTTTCATAGCAAAGAGAAAATTGAGGTAAAGTAATAAATCAGAGACTCTGTCTTAATATGCTAACTATCTGTTACATATTGAAAAAATTACCAACACGTGCTAGTTATTCTGCGAAATTTATCCACCCGTGTGCAACAGAGAATAAAATACAAAACTTCGAGAAATTATTACCTTGTATAAAGGTTTATGATACAGCTGTAAAGTCATATTTTACTGGCACTACCCGCAACCATTCTGATAGGCACCTAAACTACAAAGTTTCAAGAGTATTAAACTCTTTTTATTTCCTAATTTTCCCGCTACAATTTCTACTCCACCCATATCTAACTAACAACTAATTTGTATACATAGAATGTCCATTAACTCTACTGCATCTGTGGATAGGAAAAAGAACACTAAATAAAAAGAAGTAAAAATCGCAATTAAGGAACTTGGGTGAAGTATCACGTGATTTTCTTATCAAGTGAGTTTAACTACTAATGGTCAAGCAAAAGTTTTCACACACAATCTACTAGACTTTCTTCCTCCTAATCAAGGAAGCAATAACAGTTTATGAGTTTTTTGTTAAAAAGGAAACAAAAGACGATATGACCAGATAGCAGCAATACCGAAAAATATAAGACTCTTTTACTAGAACTAAAAAGAACAAGAATGACACTACATGAACAACAAACTACGAAGAAAGGGCAATACGGCTCCGTATATCAAAAGAGAAGCGAAAGTCACACCTTTGCCGCTATGAGGCCACTTATTTGAGCCATATCACACATAAGAACTGCCCCACTCTTATCTGCAATCTGCCTAAACCTTGCATAATCCCATTCTCTCGGATAAGAGCTTCCACCACAAATTAGTATTTTTGGACGAAAATCCAGAGCCCGTTCCTCAAGCTTATCATAATCGATGTATCCAGTTTGTGGATTGACCTTGTAAGGAAAACTTTCGAAGAAGATTGATGCAGCAGAAACCTTCCTTCCATTAGGAGTATAATATCCATGACTGGTATTCCCTCCGGAAGGAGTATCCAAACCCATGATTCTATCCCCAGGAAGTAATAATCCTGTGTACACAGCAAAGTTGGCTGATGTACACGAGTAAGGTTGTACATTCACGCCCCAGCAGTCAGAATTGAGGCCGAAAGCTGCCAATGCACGCTCACAGCAAAGTAATTCAATTTCGTCGATATATTGATTGCCTCCGTAATAGCGCGCACCAGGCATGCCTTCCGAGTACTTATTAGTCAAATGGCTCCCAAGAGCTTCCATGACAGCGTGGCATGCAAAATTCTCGGAAGCAATCAATTCCAGTCCTGTAAATTGCCTATGTTTTTCCTTCTCCATGATATCGAACACCAAGGGGGAACAGCACTTTTGCGCGCCTCGAGATCGGAATGAGTGGACACCACCCTCTTGGAGGAGACGGAGGAGCATGAAGATTCAGAATCTCTTCGGCGTTTCAAGCACATGGAGTGACCCAGAATTTGAAACTCTTCCACCTCCCTATCGTCTTCGTCATCTGTGTTTTCCCTCGCGGCAACATCAGTCTGGGCCCGCGGGTCCAGCAACTGAAGAGGAACAGAAGGAAGGGGATTGGAGATGTTGGGAAGAGCAGAATCGATGTGGAGGGAGAAGGAATCATCGGGAAGGGGGGTGGGGCGAGGAGAGGAAAACCCTAAAGAGAGATCGGAGCGGGGACGGGAGAGGTCCATGGATAGACTTTAGAGGAAGAACAAGAAGAGGAGAGGGGGGAAGAGGCCAGGATATGTGTGTTAGAAGTTGAAAGAGGAAAAGGGAAGAGAAGGGAAGGGAAGGGAGGGAGGAGAGGAGGGGGTCGTCAATGAAGGAATCAAACGAACCCAACAAACACAGAAGAGAGAGAGAATCGGGGTAGAAATGGAGGACACAAAAGGGAGAACATGGAACAATTAAACCCGTCCTCATCAATCCCTAGCTCTCTCCCAAAGCCTTGCTCAGCTGGGGATAAACCTCCCGTCTCCAACCATGGCGCCCCACTCTTTCCTCCTCCGCCGAGCCACCACCTATCTCCGTCGCTATGCCTTTGCCACTCCTGCTCTCCATTCTTCTTCTGCTTCCTCCCTTGCCCTCTTCTCCTCTGCTTCTTCCCTTCTTCCACCGCCCTCTCTCCTTCCCCACTCCCCTCCCTTCCGATCATCTACCTTTTCTCCTTTCTCTGTTCGATCTTCCTACGGCAACTCTAACTTTGAAGATGATAAAATTGGGCCCGACACCATCCTCTTTGAAGGCTGCGACTATAACCACTGGCTCATTACCATTACAGGGTGAACCAGCCCAGAATTGGCAAGGAAATCCCTCATACAACTCACAAAGTCCTGCACGAGGAGATGCTCGAAACTTTGGTCCTTTGCAAAACTACTCATCCCAACAGAATTCTAGTCCATCGGGACAGTGGGAAAGGAGGGATACTTTTCCCAACAGAGATAATGCCTCTATTGGAAGGGACAACTATCAAGCAGGAAGAGGTAGTCCAGAACCCTCTGATCAGGGCAGTTACAACCAAACTTGGCAGGGTAATCGTAATAATCAAGTTGGGCAAGATTATTATTATCTACAAGGTGGGGAACAGAGGAGTTATGTGCCACCCCCACAAGGTGGGTACCAGAGGAATAATGTGCCTCCCCCACTAGGGAATTTGAGGAGAGACGGGGGCTTCACCTCGGAGAGTGGGCACCAGGGGATGGGCGGTTATCAAGGTCAGGAAATGAGCGGGTATCAAGGCCAAACAGGAGGTTCTTATGGTGAAGGAGTAAATTCAAGCTATGGACCAGGGTACCAAGAACAAGGAGAAAGGCAGAGATTTGCTCAAGGTGATCAGAGGAGTTTTGGGCAACCTGGCACCGATCAAGGATGTCTTTTTGACTGATCTTATATTTTTAGACTTGAAAACAAGTTGTACCGCATCTTTAAAATTGTGTTCCACTATTTTTTTGTTTATTTTTATTGTCCCTGGAAAAAAATCTCTTTTGCCGCGACACCATAACGCAATAATCTTTGAAGAGAGACTCTGATTAAGGGTATTAGGAAAAGTATATTTTTTTCTCCAGGCTGCTAAGATAAATTGATAATTTGAACATCCTCAAGTAGAGGGAATAGGATGAAATCTGGATGGAAATAGGAAAAGTAGATTGTTTTTCTCCAGTCCATTAAGATAAATTGATCATTTAAAGATCATAAAAGACAGGGAATGGGATAAAATCATAAATTCTTTTACTGTCTTATTAAAATTTCTGACGTACTGAAGTATGTTGCAGGGAAAGTTTTGAACGAAGGAGTCAAGTGCCTGATCTCTTGAAAGAAATGAAATGTAAAAGGCCGGATTCTGTTTTTCAAGCATTTGTAACTGCCTGTGTTGGCTGACTGCAGTTGGTGTTGAAGAATAATGGTTTTGGTATATTGGTGTATATATTTGAAAGCTCCTGCCTCCTATTTTGTTCTGATAGGTTGTTTTAGTAGAAATGGAGAGAGAGCAAGCGGCGTCCTGTAATTATTTTCTTTTGTTTTGTCTCGAAGCATTTTCTTCCTTGATATTCTAAAAAAAACTATGTAGATCTACTATCACTATAAGCCATCATGATGATTATTTAATGAGAAAGTCGAGTTTAATGTCTACACACTCCTTTGAAATTTAAAACATGATGCAGGTATTTGAGAATATATCAAGTAGTTTTCTTATGCTGAATATCATAGACATGTCTAAAGGAGAAAATTTTCATATTTATCCGTTTTCAAAGTTCAAGCCATAATCAATATGTATGAGCATAAAGCGCATAACTTTTCAAGTGCGTTGGTTGCTTCAGAGTAATTGCTTAATTCAATATGTGCGTTGATTTCGACTCCAAAAAAACCGTGGTTCAAAATTGTGTGGACAGTCAGGCCAATCCCCAAACATCTCTTCATCCTCTACCTAGCGGTTCTTGATCGCCTCAATGCCAAAGAAAGACTGAGCTTCTTGGGGATTGAAGTCTCATGCTCTTTCTGTGCAAACCATTCGGAATCCTCCGCACATCTTTTCTTCATGTGTCTTTTCTCCTCCATCGTTTGGTCGGTGTTGCTTGAAAATGTAATCGCTAAAACGCAAGTGCACGTGTCGCAACGTAGTAATAAAAATATTGATCTCACGAAGACAAGTCAAATCTCTAATTTAAAGAATAAATTGCAAAGTATCATAAAGAATAACATTAAAGGTTTGATTTTTATATCTATCTTCTACTCCTAAATTAAACGGATAATTAAAGTATCTAACTAGTAACCTAGATTAAGCAGAAAAGTAAAGTTGGTGGTCGAATTGAGAATTCGTAAGAATCTTGACTAGGATTTTCCATAAATTGATTTGTTTGAACGATCATCGGTGGGATTTGTTTGAACTGTCATCGGTGGGTACTGCAGCATTAATCACAACATCAGTTTAGTTACTAATAAATCGGGGCTGGCGTTGCCTCTATGGTTGGGTTTAAGAACAAGTTCGATTTGACCGCACTAAGTTGGAATGAACATGATGAAAACACTCCTAGCTAAACTGTGTCACTCGATCTAACCACCTAATGGTTTTAATACATGTCTTAGCAACACGTAAGAGCGTATTGTCGTGTTGCCCTAAATGATATCAATGCAAAGCAATAAATTTCAGGTTTAACACTTAGCAAACACGCAATGGCGTATTGTCGTGATTGCTCGAGGGATAATCACAGCAAAGCAAAGATATATAAACACTTATTAAAACGAGTTCTAAAAGATAGCATGCAATTTCATTAAGCAATTCAATGTATGAAAAATCCTAATTTTAACTGAAACGAAATAGTTCTACACTAACTATCAGGAGTTTATATAATTCACGAAAATTAAAACGAAAAGCAAAGGGAGAGAATTTTGGTCCTCGCCATCGAAAGTCGTTGGTCGCACAGCCTCGTTCCCCCGCCGCCGTGATCGTCGTCGTGAACCTCCTCTTCGGATTTACGCCCGAAGCTTGATCGTGCATCTCGTTCTCCAATTCTACATACCCAATCCGTGGTATTCTTGTTCCTTTATGTAGACTACGTGCAGCTCGAGCAGATTTGGGAAGCTGTTACGATTTGGAGAAAGATCTGGGTCGGTTTGGAAAAAGGTTGAGATTAAGAAAAATTTCCAAATCTTCAAAGATATTTTTGCTTCTAAATTTGAATTTGAATTGATTTTTCCTTCTTTTTCAGAATTCTTTCAGCCTTTATCCATGTTAATCTTCGGCAATTGCATAGAAACAAAAATCTCGTGATAATAAAAAATATACGAAATATCGGGCAAAATCACGTAAAAACAGTGTTACTAATGTTGTGACATCGCTGCAGCATTATCCCTAAAAATCTGATTATTTCGGTTAAATCATTACTGATTCTTAGCAATTTGACCACTAAAACCTCGTGAATATTAAGTCTTTTTGAGACTTAACAGTAAGCCATCAAAGCAAAATTCGGCTACTCTCGGCAAATGTCGACCCTTCTGTGCAAACCCTTTGGAATCATCCGCACATCTTTTCTTCATGTGTCCCTTCTCCTCCACCGTTTGGTCGACCATCAAAGTAAAATTCGGCTTCTCTCGACAAATGTTCACCCTAGCCAGTGCATTCAAATGGTCATCCAAAGAAGCGAAAAAGAAAAAAACCAAGAAGACCCTGACTCTGATGATCATTCTGTCCACGGTTTATCAATTATGTACCGCTCGCAACTATCGCATTTTCGAAGGAAAACTTGATCACCCGGACTTGGTAGTCAAACAGATAGAGTTACATGTCACCAAGCTCTTGTTCTCTCACTTCCCAACCTCTTAACCAGGATTGAATCTTCCTGAATCTCTAATCCAACATTTTGGTCAAGGTCTATTTTTCAGGTATGTATTATCGTTTAACTTAATTTTTCTTGTTGTTTTGACCCCTCTTGCAGGTATAATATAATTTTCTCTAGATAGTAAATTTGAATCTCAATTGTAATCTGATGTTGAATTTATGTTACTGCATTCGTTGTTGATTCTAATTTTGTGCATGTGATGTGACGAGGCATCAACTTGTAGTTTATCTGCTCTATCTTTATAACCCTTATGCTACTGCATAGACTCGATAATGGATGAGTTGCTGACCTGTAGCTTTCTCTACCTAGGATTTGACAGTAGGGGATGTGTTGTAAATTTTTGTTTGCTTTTAATGTAATTTACTTGTAAAAAAAAGAGTCGCTACTACATTGAGTCGAAAGGAAGAATGAGAATGTAGAGTAGCTGCTGCGTTTGGTCAAAAGGCGTAGTGAGTATGTTGAGAGATCACATACGAGTCATTCTTTAGGATCACCCCACAGCCCGAGCTACCATGCAACTTGTAAAAGAAGTGAAGACCCGGTAGCCACTAGCCAACCATGCCCCACACTTTGGAGTAGTCATACGCGAGTAGAAACCCCCGAAGAATGGAAGCCAAATATCGACATAGCTCAGGCCTATTTGGAACGAGTCTCAAAGCATACAAAGGACTAGGCCAACAAGAAGTAGGGACCAATGGAATTTGAACTCAAAAATCATGTGTTAATTAAGTTGTTACATGAATAACTACATTTTAAGTGTAAGAAAGAAGCAATATGAAGCCATGAAGGTCTCTTTGAAGTGATCGAGAGCCGAAAGGAGATCTTACCCGAGTTACTTTCCCTCCATGGCTCGATATCTACTTGGTGATTTATATATTAGCCTCAATCCCGATGAGAATCACATATTGAAGCATTAGAGCTGGCCTCTAAACATAAAGTAGTATCTCGTCAAATGGAAGAGACTAGGAAACGATGAAGTGTCGTGTGCTAACAAAAGAGCAAAGTAGACGATGTTGGTCTGGTAAAAGCAATTGTCTTGTGACGAATTGCTTGAATGACTCGGTTATAATCAGATGTCATTAGTGCTTGAATGTTGGATGAACTATAAGACTAGAGTACACATATCTACTATCACTAATTGATTATGATAAGAATAATTGTGTATAAGTCATACAAGTAATATTAGAGTCGAAGTGACGAGTTCGATTCCTATAGAAGTCCATTGCTAGAGAGAGATTGTTGCTCACTTGTTTGACAACAATCTCATTCTAACGACGTTGTTATTCGGTGCCATTGACACATTTGAAGTAGACCCATTGTGAACGTGATTGTTAGTGTCGCATGGTTGTTGGGTGCGAATGTGTCGTTAAAAATCGCAAGTGCACAGTCAAGTAATATAAAAGATTATCGATCCCATGAGGATAACAAATCTAATATTTTCCGAAATGAAATGTAAAATAGTTATATAAAATTAAATAAAAGGGTTTGATGATTTTTTGTTAAAAGTAAAATAAAAGGAAAATGTAAACAAATTAAAAGAGACAGGCAGGTTTGATAAACGAATGAAATTCAGCGATAAGGAAGGTTAGATTTTGGTTTCTCCTATTTATTCACTCTCGGCTGTATATCTGTGCTACAACACGTTTGACGGAAAAAATATCTATGAAATCGATAGCTGGCGTCGCCTACCGATTGACTCATTTTCTCAACTCCTTCCAATCTTATGACAAAGACATTGATAATTGAAGACCTTCAGAACCGATTTTATTAATTTCCCCTTGAGTTAACGTTTTAATAAATTAAAAACGTTTAGTTAAATTGCAAACAAACTAATTTAACAACTAAAGCAATTCAACTACTTTCTAGATGATTTTCTAATGGCGTGTTAGAAATCATTAAATACGTTATAACTGTGGCATCCAGCTTATACACGATAGGAATAAAAACCTAGTTGAATTATTCAAATTACGAAATAAATACAAACCGAGAGTTCATAAAACAAGATACTTCCAAAATCTAACCGAAATGAATTTAGTTCATGCTGAAAATAATAAGAACACAAGATAATTGTTCGTGAATCATAATTGCAGAGCCTAATAAAAGATAAACGGATTCACCGTCGCTTTCTTCAAAACCCTGGTGGCGTCCCGCAAGTTCTTGAATCGGCTCCGGTGATCCGCTTTGATTTGGCGTGGCTGCGTTTCTTCTCCGTTCGTCTATCTCCCTCTGCGTCTCTTCGATCTGAATCGTGCTCCTCCCTTTTAAAATTGTGGCAGCTATCTTCTCTTTCCAAAACTGAATTCGGGATCCCTTGATTTGTGGAGATTTTAATTAAATTCGAAATCCCTTGATTTGTGGAGATTTTCTTCTCTGTCCAATCCGCCAATTTCGCCATTTAAATCTCTCTAATCTTATCTCTTTTCACTTCATTGCTTTTCATCTTTATCCAGCATAATCCCTGCAAAATAGGTAACCAATCGGGCAGATCAAAATATTCTCGGAATTAACGAAATTAACATAATTTCATTGTTGTCCGATGATTCTGTGCTGTAGCGTGAGCTGCAACACCAAATACAGCTTCCAGCATAAAATCTCACAATTCATTACTTAAAGTCTAACAATTTTCATAACTTTGATGGACATAATTAAGTCTTTTTCAAGACTTAACAACATCCCCAAACTTAATCCATTGCTCGCCCTCGAGTAATGTAAAGCAAAAAGAAAACAAAGTAAAACTAGTCAACAAAAAGATAACATATTTCCGACCATTGCCTATATCATTCCAAATTAAAGCAATAAAGTTTATCAATCACCAAATCATCTNACCTAGTTGAATTATTCAAATTACGAAATAAATACAAACCGAGAGTTCATAAAACAAGATACTTTCAAAATCTAACCGAAATGAATTTAGTTCATGCTGAAAATAAAAAGAACACAAGATAATTGTTCGTGAATCATAATTGCAGAGCCTAATAAAAGATAAATAGATTCACCGTCGATTTTTTCAAAACCCCGGCGGCGTCCCGCAAGTTCTTGAACGGCTCCGGTGATCCGCTTTGATTTGGCGTGGCTGCGTTTCTTCTCCGTTCGTCTATCTCCCTCCACGTCTCTTCGATCTGGATCGTGCTCCTCCCTTTTAAAATTGTGGCAGCTATCTTCTCTTTCCAAAACTGAATTCGGGATCCCTTGATTTGTGGAGATTTTAACTAAATTCGGAATCCCTTGATTTGTGGAGATTTTCTTCTCTCTGTAATCCGCCAATTTCGCCATTTAAATCTCTATAATCTTATCTCTTTTCACTTCATTGCTTTTCATCTTTATCTAGCATAATCTCTGCAAAATAAGTAACTGATCGGGCAGATCAAAATATTCTCGGAATTACCGAAATTAACATAATTTCATTGCTGTCTGCTGATTCTGTGCTGTAGCGTGAGCTGCAGCACCAAATACAGCTTCCAGCATAAAATCTTCCAATTAATTACTTAAAATCTAATAATTTTCTTAACTTTGATGAACATAATTAAGTTTTTTTCAAGACTTAACAATGGTACTGTAAGTCTATGCCAAAGTAGGACCGTGCCAAATAACATAAGACACGTGCTTGTCACTAGATTAGAGTAGCACGTGATATAGGAAATTGATCACCCGGGTTCCCTCGTTTAGATCGGCTCTGCAAGAACACCTTCGACTTCTCGACCCTGAGCTATGCCTCCCAAGAAGAACCTGCGCCATAACCAGAAGCAGAGGCGCACCGCGCCCAACAGCTCATCTTCTTCCACTTCATCCTCCGCTCCGAAGCTGCAGATTTCAGCGCAGAACGAGAACCGCCTTCGTCGACTTCTTCTTAACTCCTTCCCTCCCGCTTCCTCCCTGCCTCCACTTGAACATCCTCTCCCCAAGCCTCATCAGGCTAAGAAGCTCACGGCCCTTTACGGAAAGCTTTCTTGCGAAGGCTTTACCAACCATCAAATTGAACTCGCTCTCACCGCTCTCAAGGTTATTTTTTGCACTCCCACTCTCTTTTGAGTCGAGATCATTTTATCTAAAATTGTACGACGAGCGTCTGTTTTTTTTAATTGGACTCTATTCCGGCTCTTATATCTGTTGTTGAAGTCTGATATCCTTATTGCATCACATTAATTATTTTCCATGATTTTCTTGCTTGTTGGATATTGATATTTCTTTACTTTACAGTTCAATTTTTCTTATAGTTACTTTTCGGAAACTGTATACAGATTGGAACCATGTACCCAACTGTTCACTGAAATGTTGCATTTTCTATTGTTGGGTAGGGAAGTGCTACATTCGAGGTAGTTCTTGATTGGCTGTGCTTGAATTTGCCGAGTAATGAGATTCCATTGAAGTTTTCTAGTGGGACTTCAACAGAACCAACTGGAGGTGAAATACATTTTCCTCACTTGTTCTGATGGTCTATGGAGTCATACTTGACATTATTTAAGATTTTGAAGTCCCAATTCAACTGCACACTGTCTTTATCTTGACAATTCTCTGTCACGTAACCTCTCAGGAGGTTCAGTTGGTGTTTTGCTCACTGCACGTGAAGACTCAATTCGGTTAGTGGATCGGTCTTCAGAGGTTGAGGAGGAAGAACCAGAATTCTCAGTTAGAATTAAGCCATATAGTGATGACACTACACTAGATGCACACCAACCATCTCAAGCTGATTGGATCAAACAGTATGTGAGGCAACAAGAAGAGGTAATTCAAATGACTTAACAAATTACTCTCCATCTGACTAATCAAATTAACTAATATTGTCTATTATTGAAAGGAAAAAACTTTATGCTCTTTGACTTGTCATGTTGCTTCTTACGAAGCACTTGAATGTGTTCACTATTATTAGTCCTCTTATTTTAATATTTCATCGCTAGTTTATTTATAGCCCTCTTGATTTTTATTTTCTATTTGAAGGGTTGAGATAGACTTACAAGGATAGACTTTTGACAGCATAGAATTATTTCTATAGTATTATTTTATTTTCTTTTTTTGATTATGAAAGAAAACTTCCGTAGGAACATCAAGAGAGCAACATTAAGATTATTTGCAAAAACAAAGACCTCAGTCTTGGGTCTGTTCGACATATTAAATGATATCCAATTTTTGCATACTATATTCTTAAAACTTCGAGATGTTGCTTCAATCTTAAATGACACTCAACTGGTGGTCAGACTGTTGATAGTCTTGTAATGCTCCAACAATCTCATATTCTCGTCCTTGAATCTCCACTTATGGTCTATGATGAAAATCTCGAGAAGGTATGTAGAAGTTAACTCGATGAATTTAATAATTTTAAAGCACGTTCCTTCTTACTAACCTAAAAGTAAATGCTATAATTATATTTAGAAAATATTCTACTTGATGGTCGATTGTTGGTTCATGTGGCGATACCTCTTAGTAATTTCAATTTCGGAAGGAAATGCTTAAAAAACTTGACACAAGGCTCTCAAGCCCACTCTCCCGTTCCTGTTTCTCTTAGATGTTTGGCTTTCATCATTTTTTGAGTCATATGTTAGTGGGGAAATAATAAATATTGATATTGGGTTAGCGAAAAATACTGATGGTGAGGATACTGATGTTGAGCCTTAAGCTCATTGATAACTCTTGTTATGTAGGTGACAATGATTAGATCGAATTATGTTCCCAAAAGAATTCGAAGAAAGTTCTTGAAGTTGTTCATGTGAAGAAAACATGTTAGTGCAAATAGCAACCGATGGGAGATGATTATATTTTGATGTTGAAGTAATATGTTTTGATGGTAAAGTCAAATGTTTTAGACTATGCTGAAATGTTTGGTAATTAAATATCTATGAAATGAATTTAAGGGACAAATATTCTGTGTAAGGTATCTCTGCTAGCATGAAATGGTTTTACTACTTAACAATTTGAAGGAATATGGGCTCATTTAAAATAAATGTTTTCTGCACCAATTTTCAAAACAAGTTTTCAAAGTTATATATTGTTGTGTAAAAAAAATCTAAGGGTTTGACAATATTTGACTGTAAAGTGATATTCAAAAAACTACATGCAATCATTAAACAACTCAACACAAGAAAAGATTTTCACTGCACCAAGAATGTGATACCACAATTTAACCAATGCTCCCATCAGTTTCAGTTTTCCCAACCTTTCCCCTCTCACAAAAACTACTTTTAAGAACAAAAACAAACTCTGGTTTGTGACTCAGCTGCTCCTCTGTTTTTTTCTGCTATCTAGCCTTGATAGACCAGATTCTCAAAGCTGCAGCACACTTAGGGTTGTATCTCTGGTTCTTAGCTCTGCAGTGCTAAGTAAATATCGTGCATTACTTCTACGGGAATAAAATTTCCTTATCATTGAGAAAACACAAGGAAATGATCACTTCTACGTAGAATAAATTTTCGTTCCATTTCCTTATGTTTTCTCATGCATGCTTTTGCAAAGCAGGACAAGAATAAATATTTTGGAAAGACTTATTGCAGGAATGGTGTATTTACTCGAAGGGGTAAGGCAGAGAAAAGCTTATGCTGAGCTTGTCATGTTTTTTAAGATTTGCCTGTCTGGAAAAAAAATGAGAAGGAAGGATTCAGAGAGGGTCTGAATATTGTTTGTCATCTTTTGTGTGAGAATATTTTCTCTATATTTACCACGTCAAGATTGTTCAAGAATTTTGATTTGTAGACCTATTCTCCTTCTTCCAAGGAAGTTTATGGAAGTTATTAGTACTTTTTTTTCTGTTCTGCTTCTTGATTTTGCTCTATAAAAATTCCATTTCCATTGCATACATTAACCAAATAGTGGCTAATCTCACATTAGCTATAGATTTTGAAGTTAGTTACACACTCGTTCTAAGTTACAATATAAAAAAAATTATAATTTTTTTACTTTAATCTGTTAAGTCTGAATGACCAATAAGAAACATGTTGGCTAGGTACCCTTAGCATTTAAGTGCAGAGGAAATGTCAATAAAGAACTCAAAACTATTGCTCTTGTTTTTTCTCCATTTTAGGAGATTTACCCATAACTTCTTGTGCTAAACAGAAAGTTTATCATATATTTTGTTGCATGGAGCCTTATGGAAACAATGCTTATTAGTTTGATTTGGACTTGCGTCTTAACTTTAGAACTCAGAATGAGAGTTATGCTCTTTTTTTTTGCTGTACTGTAGGAAGATTATACGAGATGGGAAGATGAGGCAGTTAACAATGGTTCTTACGAAGAGGTAATATTTACTAGCTGTACGTTCATTGTTTCCAACTTTTCCAGTTCTTATTTCCTCTCCTGCTTTCACACTTATAATATTACACATGCTTCTTACATGAATTAATTTTTGTTCTTTTGTTTTGAAGAATCACTTATTCTCTGGTTTGTAACCACTTTCTTTTATTCTTTAAGTTTATGTCTTTTTAAAGGTTTTGTTAAAAATATCTGCAGTTATTGTGGCTATAATTGATTCTAATAAAATTGTCCGCTTTGTTATCTTGTTTTTTTGCCGACTTAATTGTGACTTATACTTGCTTCAAAAGTAGTTGTGAAGCTCGATTAAAGTTTTTGGTTATTCCAAAAGATATCCTTGGTTGTCAGTTATTCTTTGCAATTAACGTGGCATCCGGATTTTGTATTTGAATAGGCCCGTCGTTTGAGAACCCATGATGTGATTGTCAATGAGTATTGTGTTGCCCGATTTGAAGCTGCACAAGCAAAGCTAAAAGGGGATAAGCAAAGTCAGGAAAAGGCCGAGAAAACCATTCGTGACCTCAAGCAAGAGATTCTTGCTTTTGGTAAATGTTTTTTCCAAGATCTTAGATTGTCATTTTCTGGTAGGAAATTTGAATCTTCTTCTTTTTTGTTGCTTTCTGTTCTATTTTTTGAGCAGGAATATCAGATGATGTTCTGGCATCTGAGTTTAGATATGAAAATGCCTCCAAATTTTTGTCTGAGAATACTTCTGCAAATTCAATTCCATCAGACTGTCTTGAGGTGGAAAGATCGAGTGACATAGTAGGGAATTGGGATGCAGAAGAAAATCTTTCTGATGATAATAAATTGGTGGGATTGAATTCTGAAGACTTTCCAGCGAATCATTCTATTCCCATCGCTATGCTTGTTCAGGAAGAGAAATCTTCTGATGAGCAAGAAGTTGAGCTTGGTGACTTATTTGATGAAGATGCCCCAGAAATGCTTCATGATAGCATGAAATTACGAAAGAAAGAAAGAATGAAAGACATAATTAGTGAAAAGAATTTGGATAAATTGACTGGCATTTGGAAGAAGGTATTTTTTATGCTTTTGTCTGAAGTCTGTAGTGCTGGGGCTTGATTGTCATAATATTCTCTATCCATGAAGTATTGAGATTTAAATTTTAGTCATCCACTTGATAATGGTAGTCTAATATTTAATTTTTTTGGAACATAATTTTGAATTTAGAGGCCCATGGATCTATGGATTTTCTCACTGATCATGTATCTATTGTGTCACTATGACTTATATGGTCTAATTGATGGTAGGGAGATCCTCGTAAAATTCCCAAGGCTGTTCTTCATCAATTATGTCAAAAATCTGGATGGGAGGCACCAAAGTTTAGTAAAGTTGATAAAAAAGAAAATAGTTTTTCATATGCTGTCAGTATCCTACACAAAGCAAGTGGAAGGGGTAAAAGCAGGAAACCTGGAGGGCTTACTATACTTAAGCTTCGTCCCGAAGAGGAAGCTTTTGAGTCTGCTGAGGTACTTTTTATCCACTGTAAATTCAGTGAAATAATTAGACCATAAGTCAAGATTGCTCATTTGGAAAGGGAAAAGAGGCCTAGGGCTTCCACATGAAAAATTCACTGTCAAAAGATAATGGAGCTAAGTACTCCATTATTTTACCAAATGCGTTGATGTATGAGAGAAATGAAGGATGAGTTGTAGTTTGAGGCTTAATTCAAAATATGAATTTGGGAATGCCGGTTTAAACAATGCTGTTAAAATTTTCTCATTCTTTATACTATCATTTTTCTGTCTTAATTACTCGCATTCCAACTAAAAAAGGTGTTTATTACTCTTACAATTACTGATGACTTCAGTGCAACCTTTTCTAATTTTCATCATGAGTTATGGTTGTTTTATTAGTTTTAAAGTGATTAAAATAGATAATCTAACTTCACTATTTTATTCAAGGTTTGCTCTCTCTTTTTTTGCTAATCTGGGAGTGTTGGATCACAGGATTCTCAAAACAGGGTGGCAGCTTTTGCTTTGAGTCAGTTGTTTCCTGACCTACCCCTCCATGTTCTACTCAATGAGCCTTATGCATCACTTCTTTTGCAATGGCAGGAAGGTTGACTCATTCACTTGTTGAAAAAACTTGTTTATACTCGCTTAACTATTCTTTTCTGACAGATATTCCTATTATGTACTCTTTATTAAACATCCATTGCTTTAGATCAGGTTATTAGGAAAAGATACATCATTTTCCATTTGTTGAATGAGTTTTAGACTGTTTTACTACCCTACAGGGGAACCTGCTGGCAGTTCTGAAGAGAGTGAGGAAGCCCGTAGGGCTGGTTTTGTGAATTCTTTGTTAGATTCATCATATGCTAATTCAACTGGCATTGATGAATCTAAGGATAGTTCTCTTTGTGGGAAGATGGATCCATTCTGTTATAAGAAGACTGAAACATTGGGGATTTCAGCTGTTGATAGAGTAACTGCTAGTATGTTTTCTAAATTAGTCTTTTTAGGTTTGGACGGCTAACCATATACATGATTTGTTTTTGGAGTCGCTTTAATGGAATGATTTTTACTTACAGTTTGAATCCTAGTTAGCTCTAGTTCTTAAAGCTTTTTCACAGTTCTTTTCACTGGTAAGATAATCTTGTAAAGTTCTTAGAATCTCTTGATGGAACTGACCAATATTATTCTTTGTGGTTTATCGTATACTTGTCTTGAAGGGGGGTTTATTCTTATTCTCCCCTTTCTGGCTTCCTATCTTAGGCATAAGAGTCGGATTTATCTGGCTATTGTTGATTTATTGTAAAAAAAGTATTTTCATTTCAATTTTAACTTTAATTTTCGGTAATCAAGAGGCAAATGTGATTAAATTGGCAAACTAACTCTTGTTTTGGATCTATATAGAACACTTGAATTGCAGTTTTTTTCTTCATCATTTTGTTATGCGGCATGACTTGAATTTGGATTTTGCCTTCTCTTTATTTAACTGCAGGACAGAATAGCAGTAAAGTAGATGATTTCAGCTCTTATTTGCTAATGGAACTAGAGAATAAAATGGCGATGCCGAAGTACCAGGTTTGTCTATTAATTTACTGTTGTTAGAAAGTTATTGATAGGTATTCTTAAGTATGGGCTAATATCAACTTTTTCGGAAAGATGATAAACTGCACTTCTGATATAAGCCCATCTAAGCCTCTTTTTTCCGACTATGCATTGTACCGTATTAGCACTTCTATTTAGATTGAACACTGTTTTTCTCTGATAATTGCATTCACATTCCATATAGATTCGATTTATATAATGCCTTTTTTTGCTTGATCCAGGATATTTTAAAAGCTAGAGCTTCGCTTCCTGTTGCTGATCTTAAAGGTGACCTAATAAAGCTTCTGAAGGAAAATAATGTTCTCGTTGTTAGTGGGGAAACAGGTTCGGGGAAGACTACTCAGGTTCATGCTCGTTTTTTCTAGTTGCAGTGATAATTGATTTAGTTTTTAATGTGGCCTTTGAAATGATTAACAAACTCCCATAACCTACAAATTGGGTTAACTTTCTTACTTCCTAAATTTCAAAGCTTCATTATTATATTTCCATAACCCTCTGAGACTATTTCTTCGATGTCTTTTTTTTCTTATCTTTTTGTTCAGGTTCCACAATTTATACTGGATGATATGATCAAGTCGGGGCGTGGTGGTTATTGTAACATTATATGTACACAACCAAGAAGGATAGCGGTTGGTACAATGCATTTTATGTCAATCTACATTTCTACCACTATAGGTTAAAAGTCGTACCTTACAAAAAAATATTTATTTTGATTATATCTTTATTAATTAAAAAATAATTCAATATTTAGAATGTTAGGATCAGACTCAGAGAGTTTACCCTGAGATCGGGTAACCATCCATCTTTCGGCCATAGAAAGATAGAGTTAGGGAGAAAGAGAAGAAATAATTAAAAAAGATACTTGATTGATTGATTGATTGATTCAAACCCTAAGGGTAATGCCCCTTTAAATAGACTCCACATTGACCTAATTAATTATAAAAGACCAAAACGCCCAACAGACCTAAAGTAAATACAATAATAGAAATAATCAACTAATAATAATTATAATTAGACTCGTCTAACATATTACTTTTCTACGAAAGCGTCCATAACATGGAATTCCTTGGATTATGGTTGATTGGGATGCTTAAGTTTGGTTAGATATACCTTAAAATATGAGATTATATTAGAAGCTTACTCTAACGGTTGTAATTGAGTGAATTAAGACATAACAAAATCGATTCTCCCAAACATTTTTGAAGATCTTTGCACCAAGTGATAGATTTATATTTTATTTTACTTTCTTATTCTATGTTGTGTAAATATTAATTGATGTAATTAAATTATAATTAATGTATTAAAATATAAAGAATTGTATTTTGACATTCTGACATGCAAAATAAGAAGTAAGAATAACAAAATGATGTCATAATTACTTCTTAAATTTGATTCTCCTTTGGGCAACTATTTGGGAAGCCATGTTGACTATTGCTTGCGGAGATTATTAAGGAACATATTTATTTAACATGCGATATCTATATAGGAGGGGCAAGATCTTATTCACTGCTTTTACTTATTTTTCGTACATATTCCTTCTGGAGTAGTTTTAATGTTTTAGTGGTATTATGGTTTGACTTGGTTATTCCTATATAAGTAGAATAGTTTATTGATTGTCAAAGTATAGAGATACTTAGATTGACTAAAGATTTTTTTCAAAGCCCAAGAAAGAAGCTAAAACTTTCTACAAGAAATGATTCCTTCTTTGGTTTGAAAAGGAGAGATCCTATGCTGTATTTTTTGATGTATAATAACACTTTATCACTTTAGTTGTAGGTGGTAGACACTAGTGTTTCACTAGCCTGTTTAGATTTCCCCCGCCTGGTTTTTTAATGAACGTAAAGGTTATGTTTTTTTTTCCAGGCCATTTCAGTAGCTGAAAGAGTGGCAGAAGAGCGCTGTGAGCCTTCAGCTGGTGCAGATGGTTCTTTGGTTGGTTATCAAGTTCGTCTTGAAAGTGCAAGGTTTTTCAATTTGTATTGCATTGGCTTAATTTTCTTTTTATCTAATGAATAAGCGTTCTTTTTTTTCGAAAGTCTAACACTTATCATCTTTAAGTTTTTGCATTATAATTTTGGTTGTAACAAACTATCTTTTTTTATTTATTTATGAAAAAGCTTTGTTAAAACAGAAAGTCATGAGAAGAGAACTCCATCCGACTAAGAAACCATTAATGAGAAACTATTTCCTTTTTGGTGAGAAAAACCATATTTAAAAAAATACTTGAAATTACTTAAAGTGTGATAAAGCTAC
This sequence comes from Begonia fuchsioides, assembly GCA_003255005.1. Classification (NCBI taxonomy): domain Eukaryota; kingdom Viridiplantae; phylum Streptophyta; class Magnoliopsida; order Cucurbitales; family Begoniaceae; genus Begonia; species Begonia fuchsioides. The sequence goes on from QAOC01016869.1 coordinate 30,711, forward strand.
GTTTTCATAGAAAAATTAATCTTATCCCACAAGTAGTACTGTTAAGAGTTCAGAGTTTTATTTGTCAAAATAATTTTATTTTGATAACGGCAAATAGTCCAAAATATCTGTAATTTTGAAAACATGAAAAAGTGCTAATGATTTGATCCTTTTTCTTTTGCGAAACACTAGTCAATATATCTTCTTGTTTGCTGTTTTTCTGGTGACAGGAATGAAAGTACAAAACTACTATTCTGTACAACTGGCGTTCTCTTGAGAAAAATATCGGTTAGTGTAATTGTTCTCGTTATTCTGTTGAATGTGTCCTAATTTATCATGCCTAGGAACTCAATGAGATCTGTTTTTCATCTCACACAAATTTCACAGATTAGTTTTTCCACATTAGCCACTTGATAAGGTGAATGATTTTTTATTTTATTTTTTTCAAGTTGTTATGTTGCTTACAAATCAGGCTAGTAGATGGACAGAAGATATAAGTAATTTTCTCAAAAAGTAAAAGCAACACGACCTCCTGGAATACTTAGAATTCTAAGCTTACTTTATAGTTAGGAAATCGATACCGTCTTGCAAAGTATTTTTTGTTGTATAGTTAAAATATGATAGCATTATCGTATGGCTAAAAGACCCACCCATACTGGTGTCATTTTCATGTCATTATGTTTGTCCACACATATTTTTTTTCAGCTTATATAGCTAAAAATTCAATCTTGTTTTGCTTGATTTTTTATAGAAATATTAATTTTAAAGGGATTTTAGGGATATATTGTACTCATTCCTTGTATAGTTGATTGTATTGGTTTCTGTTTTTCTCAGAGAAATTGATGCGTATTAGTCATTCTGATCCAGTAATTGATTATTATAAATTAGAAAGATATAGTAGGTCTCATGATAGTCAACTCCACCACCCTTCTTCTGTTTATATATAGTGATGCTCTGTGAAACTTTTGAGAATATCAATAACAAAATTCTTTTATGGTTTTAATTGTAGGGAGATAGAAACTTGACTGGCGTTACTCATGTTATAGTAGATGAAGTGCATGAACGGTCTATCCTGGTAAGTAAACTGAAATGACACGGTCACATAAAAAATTTCTTTTTTGCATATCATTTGGAAACTTTGTTACTTTTCTAGTTAGTCATAATATATGTCTGAGCAAAAGCCTAAGTAAATAAAATGAGACGGAGAAATATTGAATATAGTCAACTTTTATCACTGTGTTTATTTTATTATTACAAGTATAGTAAGGTAAAAAATCCTTCTAAATAGAAGGAAGTTATATATGACTCTAAGAAGAGCCTATTTTTTGAGCGTTAGCTCGTATTATTTTCAAGGTCGTTGTCTCACTTGAGATATGAAGTTTTATACGTTCTTTATACAATAATATATGGAGTATTTTGATGCTCATCAAATTGCTTTTTCTTTTCAATCAAATTATGTGGCTGCATTCGTACATTCAAAGCTTTCTTCTCGAGATCTTTATCAGTGTCAAATATCTAAGATGCAAAAGTTAATAATTAGAATAAAAGTTAATTTTTAGTTCTGTTCTCTATCTATAGGGAGAAAATGCTTTAGCTTAAGGATTTTGTTATAAGGGTTACCTTCTCTCAATTGTATTTTTCTTCATCAATATACTTATTTTTTTGGGAAAAAAATGAATGAAAGTAGAAGTGACTTTTTTCTTTTGCTTGGAGCAGAGTGATTTTCTTTTAACTATTTTGAAGAATCTTGTTGAGAAGAATTCCATCCGGGGCTCATCTGATCTAAAAGTTATTCTTATGTATGTTTTCGGTTTACATGTCAATTTGGGTTTCATTTAAAAAAACTCTATTATTAGGTAATTTTTCTTTCTTGTGTTTCCTTTCTTATCTGCAGGTCTGCAACAGTTGATTCGAATTTATTTTCGAGATACTTTTGGGATTGTCCAGTCATTGTTGCTCAAGGACGGTCTCATCCAGTGACTACTTACTATCTTGAGGATATATATGAAACTATTCATTATCGACTTGCTTCAGACTCTGCAGCTTTTCTAAGAGATCAAACATCCACTGACAAGAAGGTTTCTGAAAATTTGGATTATGTTCTGAATGTAGCTTGTCATTGCCCTTTTTTGTGATTTGAGTTGTAGTTCGAAATGTTTCTCAAGGACAGAAATGTACGCTTCTGCAAACACATAATTGGTTTCCACTTCCAATTTTGTCACACAAATGTCACTCAAGTTTAATTTCCTGTACCCAAATTTTCATAAGAAAAATATCGAGTTTCCAAGCATCTCATATTTAAAAGAAAACATTTTCCTTATGTAGGTAGCTAAATTATCCTAATGGAATGCGAAATTCGACCTTAACTTTATAAAAAATGGTTCCCTAGTCTACTAGACAGATTCTAGGGAATTAGTTTCGTTTTCTTTGATAGTTTTATATTTGAGATGCATATGTTTGGCAAAACACCTCTTTTATGTTTGTCAAAACCTCCTCTTTTAAGAGAATTTGGATTATATGTGGGAAGCAAGTAGCATCAACACCAAGTTTCAGGATTCTTACACGGTTACTCAACCAACTCCCTCTGCTGTATGAATGCCTGAAATTTGAAAATTTGGAAGATATTTTTGTCTATGCTCTTATTTGTGATTTTAAATGTATAGTTCTATATTCCTGTGGCATTATCTTGTTCTATTATTTTTGTTTATCCAGTCTGCTAGTAACTCTATCTTATCTGCCTATATAATTTATCTTTTTGTCTCTCCATTTTGGTCAAAATTTCAGATTGCTCCTATAAATAACCACAGAGGAAAGAAAAACCTCATTTTATCTTCATGGGGTGATGATTGTCAACTTTATGAAGACTCTATAAATCCAAATTACATTGCAGAGAGTTACCAGACATACAGTGAGCAGACACAAGAAAATTTGGTGATTTGCTTCATTATGTAATTTTTCAGTGTATAGCATCACAGTTCATCAAAACTGGAATGCTAGTATGGAAATGTAACAAAAATATTTGTGATTATATTATGGGTGTTTCATGCAGAAAAGATTAAACGAAGATGTTATTGATTATGACCTTCTGGAAGACTTGGTGGGTTATGTTGATGAAACTTGTGATAGAGGCGCCATACTTGTTTTCTTGCCTGTAAGTCTCCTATATGGTTTCTATTAAATTGTGAGAAAAATTAATTTACTAAACAAGTTTAACTTAATCTAGTGATTTAAGTTTTAGATTAGTTCTACATGGTATAACATCAGGAAGCCCTGTCAATTTCTCATGATTTTTCCTGGTTGTTTAAATTTATGTCCAGTTTGACGTTCTTGATGAAAAATAAGGTTTCAGCCTAAATACCTTAGAAAAATAGTGATGTGGAAAATTTAAAAATTCTAACGAATCTATTTACTAGGTTCAGTCTTTTGCATTTATGGTGATTCATAAGATTCTTCAATCAAAAGTTAAGTATAATATTTCATAGTTCTGACCAAATATTACTATTTTTATATCATGCACATAACAGGGAGTGACTGAAATTCACATGTTGCATGATAAGTTAACTGCTTCTTTTCGATTTGGTGGACAAGCTTCTGATTGGATTCTTCCGTTACATTCAGCAGTTTCATCAAGTGATCAAAAAAAGGTTTTTCTGCAACCTCCTCAAGACATTCGTAAGGTGGGTTTTTCTTCTTATGGTTGATTTTCACTCTGTTTATTTTTGGATTTTATGGTACAGTCGTATTCATCAATGATTTTGTTATTACTGTAGCCTTCGAAATAACTTGGAGTATGCTGACAATGCAAGTATTGAGAATAGCCTAAAAATGTAGATGACATACTAATGCGGAAACTGCTGATGAGAAATTAGTGTTGTTTGCCTGTTTGTATTTACATCACTAAAGGCTCTACACTAGTTTAGGATAGTAATCATTACGAGTTAAATATTAGAATAACAGATGTCAAATCTTCCATGCTAATCAACAGGCTCAGTCAAAATATCCTAACAGCTATGCAATTATTTGTTTTCATGCTCAAGTTGATTGGTCTCTGACTGATGCTTGTATTAAAAATTTTATGCTTTTTACTCAGGTTATTATAGCTACAAATATTGCAGAGACCAGTATAACAATCAACGATGTTGTTTATGTTATTGACTGTGGAAAGCATAAGGAGAATCGTTACAATCCAGTGAAGGTATAGTTTTACTATTTGTGATAGCTATTTAAAATGACATGTAGATTTCTTGAATAAATAAGTGTTAAATGTTTATCAATGGTTGTCTTGGTTCACGTCATTGTGACTCGACATGATTTATAAAAAAAGAATATTTGTTTAACTCAAAATAATCAAAATGGGTTAGAAAGGTGTAAACATTAGAATTGATAACTTTGTAAATTAAGTAAATTTAATTTTGTGTTGAATTAAAATTGTTTCCTTATTAACATTTCAACTTTTTGTACAAATGAAATTAAATGTGTAGAATTATTTTTCAACAACCTTGATTACAAAATGAAAGTTCGTTTGTTTTGAAATGTTTTCAAATTCGAAAGAGTAGAAGGAGACGTGATATTTCTTGTAACATTTAGCCAATGAAGATGGTCAATCATGTCTCCAACCTAGGACTGGCTTCGTCAAGTTATTTTTGTATTTTATCTCTTCAACTTGTCTAAGGAAAGCACCATTTTACTAACGGAATATGTATATATATATATTTATAGAAACCAATTGTTTGAAAGAAGGAATTTATGTTATGAGTAGAAATGGGGAAACCTCTTCTGGACACAATAATAAAAATCTCCACATAAAGATATTTATCTTCAATTAGAGAGAACAAGAGCAAAACTAAATCTTAAAAATTCAGAATTATATACCAAATTAGCAATAGTTCTGAAAATCATTTTAGTTATTTGATCTTTTGTAGAGTTTGACATCTGTTTATTTGTCTTGCATCAGAAATTGTCCAGCGTGGTTGAAGATTGGATTTCTCAAGCTAATTCTAGGCAAAGACGAGGAAGAGCTGGCCGTGTGAAACCAGGAACTTGCTTTTGTTTGTTTACTCGTCATAGATTTGAAAAGCTTATGCGTCCATTCCAGGTAATTTTTTTAAATGGTAATATATCCCTCTAAAATTATTACTTGATTTTAGTAATATATTGCTTCATGTATTTCATTGTCGCAGGTTCCAGAGATGCTGCGGATGCCCTTAGTGGAGTTGTGTTTGCAAATAAAGTTACTTTCTTTGGGTCATATTAACCTCTTTTTATCCCAGGTAAGCTATCATGTCGTCGTACAACTAATGGTTTCGTTCATTTGTTTTGTCTTTTTCTTATCAACAGCTTTCAATTTTAGGCTTTGGAACCTCCTAAGGAAGAGGCTATTGCATCAGCAGTATCATTATTGTATGAGGTATGTATGTTTGATTGGACGGATAGCCCTCCATGTCTGCGGAGTAGAAGTGGAGAGCAAGCTTTTATGCAGCTGCTTGGTTGCTTATTCAGAACTGTTATGGATAATTGTTTCTGAAACTTGTTTTTTTTTTTTAAATTGTCTCAAACGTTGAGTGCCCAAGAGTAAAGTCCTCTTGCTTTTTTAGAAGTCTTATAAATATCTTCCGAACATACCATAAGTGCTTGTTTAGAATATATTTGAGAAAAAACAGGTTTTGAAAACGAATTTCAGCTTTTCTTGGAGCAATGGCCTATCAAAAAACTTTGAAAAATTGATCTCTCTCCCACTTTAATTGGAACACGTTTAAAGATAATAAAACCTTTTTGTTGTCAATTCCCGTCTCTTTAATTTGGATCGTTTTAATAGAACAAGGAAGGTGTAACAGTAGAATTAAAACACCATCTCTTTTATTAATTGCTTTTTAAGTTTTTAACATTTTCATTGTTTATTACCTTCCTAGGCCATTGGATTTTGTTGTGAGCTACACTTTATGACTAATATTGCTATTTGATATTCATATTGTTTTATCGTGATATTCACATCCTCTAAATTTGTCTCACCTATTATGTCATAAATTTCTCCCAAATATCCTCCATTTCCTTACTTTTTTCTTCTAACCCAAACATTAATTGTTTTTTAAAGAGCACTGTGACTTTTTTTTTTTTTATTAAAATCCAACTTGTAACACCCTCATGCACTTTCGACCTCAATTTCACTTTGCTGTTGGTACGAGCATTGTTGCTACAATTTTATTAAGGTCCACCAGGCATAACATTATTTTGAGTTCAAGTGAGAACCTCATACGGCCTACTAGTTGGTCTATTGTTCCTTTTTATCCTGATGTTGCTAGTTTATAACGAAACAATGTTTGGAAAGAAGTGAGATTCTTTTCAAACATCTATAAGATTGTCATAATAACAATGTTGTATTGTTATCAAAGAAAGTTCTTGAGGTGGACTTTCTTTTGTAGTTGCAAACCTAGTAACAAAAAAGTAGCTTTATCTCTAAGGATATATATTTTAAATATTTATGACACAGTTTAAAGGGGTGTCATTTTGTGCATGCCCTTATCAGAGCTACCTTCTATGGATTCGTTCATGCATTCTAGAAAAGATTATTGTCTTTTATTCTTTTAGGTTGGGGCTCTTGAAGGTAACGAAGAACTGACTCCTCTTGGCCATCATTTGGCTAGAATTCCTGTTGACGTATTGATTGGGAAGGTATGCATCTAGTTGTTGATTCTTCTAAACTACATAAATGTAGTACCATTTGTTCTTTCGTTGTCTGAGAAGATTTTCTTACTCTATTCTTATATATTTTTTTCTTTTTTAATTCAATATTTCTTTCTTATATATAAAAATAGTTGATTTGTTGTATGTTGCTTATAAAGTTGTCAGTAATAATTCATTCTCTTATTCATGTGTTGATGCAGTGGAATTGCAGTGTTTCATAAAAAAATGTTAAATAAACCTACTATAATCGTGTATTTCTTTTTTAATGCTCTCAATCTTGCCCCAAGATGTATGATTTTTCTTGATGTTGTAGTTAGATGTTAGGCCATTTTTTGTTTATGTTCTTGGAAGGTATGAATGTCCCAACTATTTCACTGCACAAGATGACAGCTATGTACGATATCCATTCAACTTCAATAAGCAATGATTTAGTTTTTACTCATCCCCATACTCAAAAGATGATAAATTTTCCTGATTTGTCACCTTCTCATTTTAAATTATTTTAAATTTTAACTTTGGAACCAATTCTTTCTATACAAGTTACTGCAGACTTCAGAAAAATGGATAACCCGTAGATGCAAAAACATTGCAATCTATCAACTTAAATAGACTAAAGGACAAAACTAATATCTAAAAGTTTGAAATTTATCTCCAAAATTAAAAAGCAAATATCCAACATCCAACAACTGAACTAAAATTCCAACATAATGTATGAAAATTCTTAGGATTCAGCTAATTAGTCTCAGAAGTAAGTTTTGTGTTGAAGTAGTGGAAATGTATAAGAGATGGGAGGGAAAAAAAAACTAAAAATTGGATTATTCTGGTGCAGTATTATCTCTGAAAATGATGCTCCTTAGACACAAAATATAAGTATTACATTGATGTATTAAATTCTCTTTTCAGTCAACTTTCTTTGGTTAGATAAGATTCCTTTTCAGTCAACTTTCTATGCTTAGATAGGACTAGCTATTTTTTAAAGAGTAGGGTGTATTTATTTAACAGTCTAGCTTGTAGACATTCTTATTTAACAATTTTAGCTTGTATGCATCATGAACACTTCAAAAGTCAGTCTGTTTGAATTGTCTGCTCGTTTTTGTTCTGCTTTTTAATTCAATTTCTGTACGGCTGCAGATGATGTTGTATGGTGCAATTTTTGGATGTTTATCACCTCTTCTTTCAATTTCAGCGTTCTTGAGCTACAAGTCTCCATTCATTTATCCAAAAGATGAGGTTTGAGTTAAAATGTATAAGATTGAGTGCTTATTAACATTTGAGATTACATAAAATTTTCTAGGTTAAATAACTACTTTTTGATGATTGTTTAACTTCAGAGCCAGAATATTGAGCGAGCTAAATTGATGTTGTTGGCTGATAATCCAAATGGTTCCAGTGATTCCAATTTTGGTAACAGTCAATCTGATCACCTTCTGATGATGATTGCTTACATCAAATGGGAGAAGATTTTACGAGAGGTAGTCCTTTTTTGTTTCGCCAATAATATTTCTTCCACTTTGTATACCGTAGTCTTCTATAGGTAGGTCACTTGGCTAACTGTAGAAAATGTTTCAGCTAAATTGATTCACATATTGAAGTCTTTTCTAATTGATCTACCCCACAGGTTTACTTTGCCTCGCCTTATATGATAGACATATTAACAGGCTCAGCACTTATGAAATTTTTTAATACATTTACTCACCTTTTTTGTGGTAAGAAATACCTAATAATCATACTGTCACATATTTATACAACGTTTACTAACAAATTAACTTTTAACCTAGTCCATAACTTGATACCAATCATAAAATATTTTTTTACGTTTCTCTCATAATTACACATTTAAGATTTCATCCAACCTAAATTAAATGTTGTCATATAAGAGGGAGAGAGAGATTGTTGTTATGATTCAGCAAATCATCCTCGAATTATGTGTATAATATATACTGCTGACCCGTGGTTTATCATTTTCTCATGTGATAGTCTGATATGTTTCATGGTGATGATAAACAAGAAAAAATTATAGGTTCATAACAATAAGCTTTTTAAACAAAATTCATCTGACAATGAAGCCCGGTGGTTATTTTCTTTATAACTTTCAAAATGATATAAGCTCGTCACAAGATAGTATTAATTCCGATGTCACATAATTTTTGAAAAGCTATGTGATCTGGTACCATAGAACTGTGATCATATGAATATTCTTTTAAATGTAGTTATTTAGAATACCGAGACATAATTCTTGCTCTGTTCTTTATGAGTTTGTCCAGATGAATTTTCACATTTTTCTGAACTCTATTGATTTTGATAAATTTGGACTAATTTAATCATTTGGCTTGATTTTAAGAGAATATCAGTTTTCTTTTCTTGCAGAAGGGACCTAAGGCTGCACACAAATTCTGCAGTTCATATTTCTTAAACAGTTCTGTTATGTACATGGCAAGGTACGTACTCTCCTTGTTTGTAATGATATCTTTACAAGAACATATAATGCACCAATTGAAATTTGCTAGTCTGAGACCCTTTCTTCGAAACTTGAAAACAAGATTTACTGACCTTTGGAAGATCAAATTACTTCAAAGGTCATGGTTTGATTCCTCGTCCAGCCAAATTCACTATCTTGCTATCCTAACAAGGTTTATGTCCGGTTTCTTCTGTGTTATTCTTAGGGATTGAAACCAATCACTCCAAGGATTGTATTCTTATCTAATCTGAGTAAAAATGTCTACTATCATCAATTTGCAAAAGTAATTGAGCAAAGAACACTGTTAATGGCTCTCAATACATCTTTCTATTAGTTCAAATTAAACATTTTAAGGAAAATGGCTTCTCGAACTAAAACATTCGTTATATTCATGGACTACTATGTAAAAATAGGTCTTCATAGAACATGTAACTAGAGTTCATCTTAGTGAAAATGAAGGGACACGAACACACACTAACACAGAAGATAAAGACTGAAGTTCAGATGCACCTCAGGAACTGACTCGAAGTCCTCAAAGTCGTCTGAACCTAACAAAAAATGAAGGTTAAAATTATCCAATTTAACGCTAAGATGAGTCCTAAATAAGACTAGGAACTCAATCCTTAACACAATAAATTCGTTGCAAACTTTGTCTGAGTTGAAAAAATTCCATCCCCTTGTCCAAAACAGGAGTCCAGGTGGACAGACTGGTAGCGCATTTTAAAGTTCATGAGCCTGTTCTAGTAACTCTGGCTAAGGATTTTTGCCAACCCTGCCATTTCTTGCAAGGTCTTCACAAACACCAATATACTCCCAACATAACCAGAATAATCGGTTAATTGAGCTCCGCTGCTCAATTCCATCCCCAACCCAAAACATAATCTTCAAAAAAAAAAATAGAGGTTGCAAATTTAGTTACCTTCAAAGTCCATTCGCTGATAAAGTTGCACGATGGCCACCAATAACAATTTGCATGAAACTAAAACTCATCTCACTCTCCCTCTTCCCTTGCTGTTGACTGCCATCACGCTTCCACCCCAAAAAATTATACTTTTAAATATTCTACCCAAACTTTCAATTAGACAACTTTTAAAAATTAATGGGTTTTACTTTATATTTGTGAAAGGACTTTGTTTGGCTATCTTTATCTTAATGGTGAAAGTGAGACCCGTGCTTGATATCATGTATAAATAAGGAAAAAATTTCTTATTGTCATTTTCTTATTGAATTTGATAAATAATAAAAGGAAATAATCTAACTAGCAATTAATGTACTGAGGAATATCTTACTTCTATAGTTCATAAATTCTCTTAATTTGTGGGGATTCAACAGTCACTACAAAGTACAAACTGATTATTGCATGTCACATTCATAATGTGAAGAGTAAAGGAAAATAGCTCGTATAAAAAGGGAACTAAAGATGCAAGGAAATTTTTAACCGGAAAAAAGATGTTAAATTATATGCTGCTTTTGCTCTATTTCTGAAGTAGGTTGTTGAGGATGAAAGTAAATGTGATATAATTGCCTTTTATGTTGTGTTCAAGTATATAGCCATGTGCCAATTTCCTTTCATCTGTAGAAAACTTTTCTGATTAGAGCCTTCTTATTTATATTGGTTCTAGAACTGAACTAAACTTTCTGAATGCCAGAGATATGAGGATACAGTTTGGAACTTTATTAGCCGACATTGGGTTCATTGAACTTCCCAAAACTTATCAGGTATGTTAATCTGTTTGCCTTCAAGGTTGTGGTTCACTTCAGATTCACCTCATTTTCCATATATTCGGAAACATGGCCGAAACAATTGCGTTGTTGTCCATCAACTGTTTTTTTGTTAGGAAATAGGAAATATTCTTCCTGGTTTCTTAACTGCAAAGAAATTGCAATGACTTGGTCAAATTTGTGTCTGTTATTCCTTGTTGAGTGATTTATTTTAATCTGGAACTTTAACGTTAGATTCTCTGTAAATGACAAGGTGTCTGTTATAAATTTCAGAATAATAAAACAAAGAAAGAGCTTCTGGACAGCTGGTTATCTGATGGATCCCGGCCATTTAATTTGTTTTCTCAGCATTCTTCAATTATAAAGGTACTATATTTGGTTTTATTAGATTAGGAAGAACACAGTTTAACTTTTTTCCTATACCCTTCCCTCTTCTACTTGCTGAAATGTAAAATTTATGCATAAGATCATGTCACAGACTAATCTATAAGGTTCTCTAATACTCTTTCCGTTTTTTTTTTGGCGAAAGCATCAATGTCACTTCAATAATACTATATTAAATAATTCTAAAAATGCAGAACTTGTACTTCTCTATCATTAATTTTGCAGATGAAAAAGAGAAAATTATTTGTCATTTCTTATTTCTCAAAAAGATTTAAGAATTTGAAAAGTGAAAAGATATCCTATCTTCTAGAAAAGTTATATCAATGACAAATTAAAATTTAGTTGATACCTGTCCGAGTCAAGAATAAGTTGTTCTCCGGATTTTTTTTAATCTGTGGATTTTTGGGTCTTGATAGGTTTTTCAGTTGAATTTAGTGATATGAGCATTTGATAAGATTAGTGGAATTTTTTAATTCATTACTTTGCTTTTTTATGATTTATATTTAAGCTCATCTTGGAACGACAAATTGTAGTTATACCGAGCATATATTTCCATTATTAGGCTTATTTTTGCACTGGCTGAGCGAAAAACTATTTACGCTTAGTGTGCTTTCATTCAATAATTTATGTTTTGTGATGGAATCAATGTTTCTGTTTAAATTATTGGGAGTCGAAAACCAATTGTTTTGCTACCATGGCCCTAAACTAATTTATTTGCTTTATCTTGACTACTTTTGCAGGCAATATTATGTGCAGGACTATATCCTAACATAGCCGCAAATGGTCAGGGTATAACAGAAGCATCACTCAGAGGTCTTAGGCACTCTTTTGATCTCACAGCGAGAGATTTAGTGTGGTATGATGGAAAAAGACGAGTACATGTTCACCCTTCTTCCATCAACAGTAGTGTAAAAGCATTTCAGTACCCATTTCTTGTCTTTCTTGAAAAGGTTTGCAAGCTTCCACTCCAAAATTTTTAATTTTTTTCTGACTATACGTCTTATTCTTCTCCATTTTTACAGGTTGAAACCAAGAAAGTCTTTCTACGCGATACTACTGTTGTATCTCCATATTCTATCTTGTTGTTTGGGGGCTCTATTAACATTCAACATCAGGTAAAATGTTTTACTTATCATGCTCAAAAAAATTTCTAAATTTTTAAGAATAGTGTTACATTTATACTCTGATTTTACACCATTGCATGGAGATTGTGTAATTTATTTATTGAATCACACTATCTATTACTTTTAAATATTTATATTATATGATAATGATTTTATCTACAAATGATTTACTCAAAGCGCGTTAGAGTCTATATTGTAATTAGTGATTAGTTAGTAGAAGTTACGGGAGATTAATAAAAGTTAATAATAGAAATTAGGAGAGGTTAATGATAGTTTAGAGATGTTAATCAAGTGAGGCTATTAAATAGAGAAGATGATGAAGACATGAGGTATCATTAGAGAAGAGTGTGAAAGTGTAGTATATAGAGGTAGAAAGGGTGTAAAGTCTCTCGATGTGTGTACTTTTGTTATGCTTAATAATAAATCAATAGGATTCCTTCGAATCCTATCATACATTTGGTTCTAATTTCATCCTTATAAATGTTTCTTCGTTTCTAACAGGTCAATTTATCCTTTCATTTCCAGTTGGAAATTAATCAACTAATTTCAATCGAAGTTCCACGTGTGAATTTCATAGCTCATGTCATCATTCAAAACAAAATGATTCTTATAGTAGAAAGGAAAATGTTTGTAAAAAATAGCATTCCTTAATGATCTCAATCCTCAATATCTTGTGAAAATGCTGTTCTAATAAACTTCCATTCCACATATCTTATCGTTGAAGCACTAAATATCCCGTGAAGATATATTATTTGACTCAAAGCGAGTGGATTTCTATAATGTATATTATGATGGGATTGTCTTTAACTGATTTTCATTTTTATTGGATATTTGGTTATGCAGACTGGAAGTGTTATTATAGATGGGTGGTTAAAACTAAGAGCACCAGCTCAAACAGCTGTTCTTTTTAAGGAACTGAGATTAACTCTTCATTCTATCCTAAAAATCCTCATCAGTAAACCAGAGGTATTTCATGAATAATCTCATTCTTTTTTCACTTTTTTTATCATTTTTTTTTCCTATTACCATGATCGCTAAGAGAAGTATCAAGGAAAAAGTTTCTTTGTTTGTTAACATTTATTATTCTTAAAATCAATCCAAAGTAAGCATATAGCTAGCTAAATGATTTCTTGGATCAGTCAGTGGAGATCTGTAGTGACCAAATGTGCTAAAGATAACAATTTCTTAATTCATGAGAACTCTTGAGATTATTTGAAGAGTTAACTATTGTTCACGTGATAGTTGATTTGGTATTTTATAACTGAACTGGATTCTTATGAATCCTACCTTTTGTTCCTCCCTTATCAACGCCAAAAGCTCCTACACAAAGTTTGCTGATAGCGAACCTGTAACACTCTGCAGTTATTAAAATTATGGATCCATGTACTGCCAGTTTGATTTATAATCCAAGAATTATAATAAATGTAATCAACGTTTGTAGTGGTGGGACTATGGGGCAGATCACCTGAATTTTCTGGTGGTGTCTTACAGGCTGCCGTTGTTATGAACAATGAGATTGTAAGGTCTATTGTCCATTTGCTCGCGGAAGAAGACAAACCACCTGCATGATTGGGGCGCATCAAAGGATTACAAAAGAAGACAGTTACTGTCGGGGGGGATTGGTTTGGTTTTTTTTTGATGGTTCAAATCACTGTCATCGTTTTGACAACATAACATACTGAAATAAAGCATGAAAACCAGCAAACGAATCAGTTGGTGCTTGGTTTTATTTGTAACTGAGTATTGTGTTATTTTCTTTTTCAATTAATTAATATGTAACGAAATATTAAAGAAATGTGATTAATGGCAATTATAATGATTCAAATATGTTATTGAAAAGAAAACTCTCAATCATGGTTGGGAGTGTGTAGTAGAAGCCAGAAGTATATCTCTCAACTCTTTTGTGATAGTACAGGCTCGATGTAACACAGAGGCAGCCAGACCAATAAATCAGATGAACATTGAATGATTCTAATAATGGATCGTTAGCTCCAGTAAATTTTCCTCCATTGTCATAGTGGAGAACCGTGTTTGAATGGAAACAGAGGAATTAGTTTAATCCATTTTAATTTCATGGCGGAGTCATCTATACTCCACGCTTTGACTTTTTTCGACCAGTCTCTCCCTAAGAACCGAGTCTCGTTCATCTCATAACTGTTTTTCTTGATCGAAAAGACTACAATGACACGCAATCAAACAATGAAAATGGGTCGGCTATGATTCAGAATAATTGCAGAATCGCACCAGTGTTCTTCGTTTTACAATGAAATTAAGAAGTCAGAGAATCTACAGACAGTTTCTGATCCCAACTCTAGGAAACAGGGTACCCGATTCCATGCCTGGAAGTAGGAAAAACAACAAACAACAGGCTGCAGAGTAGCCCGATTCCGACAGGAACAATATCGAGAACTTCCTGAACTTGCTGGTCCGGCATCGGGTAGAAACACGTCAAGAGGTTCTTATCTCTCAGAGCAACCGATCCGAAAACAAGAACAGTCAAGGTAGCGTGGATCCAATCGATCACTCTCAGCTTGTATTTGGTGAGATCCGGAAGAACAGAGGCGTCTTCTGGGTATTCAAAGAGCCAGAGGCCTTTGAAGGTGGCGAGCCCGTGGAAGACTCTGCCGTCGGAGGCCTTCACGCTGTCGGTCAAGCAAGCCAAAAAGCAGGAAACGGCGAGCACGACGAGAAGCACCAAGGTCAAGAAATGGGTCGCCGC
This sequence comes from Begonia fuchsioides, assembly GCA_003255005.1. Classification (NCBI taxonomy): domain Eukaryota; kingdom Viridiplantae; phylum Streptophyta; class Magnoliopsida; order Cucurbitales; family Begoniaceae; genus Begonia; species Begonia fuchsioides. The sequence continues at coordinate 45,778 of QAOC01016869.1, forward strand.
GTCGCACCGGCCGTTGTTAGTGAAAATGGGCATCAGCAGCTGAAACGCCAGCAGAGTTCCCGTCGGGAGAAGGTTGGCCAGGTTGGCAGTTCCGATCATCGCACGCTGCTGCAAAGACGACGACGGTGCCTGCACGGGAACAGCGGGGACGGCGGCGGCAGAAGCAGGAGACGTTGATGTCTGCTTGGAGGTGGACCTTTGGACGAGATTAGTCGACATTTTCTGAAACCCAAGAAACGATATTTCTGATCAAGAAGACGATTGGTTGAAACAATGGAGGTTTTTCTGTGGAGGAGAGAGGACGTGGTTGAAGATGCAGGTAGATATATATAGAGAGAGAAAACAAGAAACGAAGAAGGTGGGTCTACAATTGTGTCCCGCAAAGGAAGCTGCAGAGACGTTTCCATGGAGTTTTGTGCCCCACGTGAATGATTTTCAACACGTTCAAATTCACACAAACCTTAAAAACCAAGAATCACTCTGTTGTCTCAACTCTGTCAAAACCCATAATTCAACTCCAATTCATTGAACAACACATTTTGGTTACTCTTGCCCAACCACCAACGACTCTGTTTCTATTTTCTAACCAAAAAAAGTCAACTTCTCTCTCAGAATAAATCCTTTAACAGGAAAAGTCAACAACCCGTTAGTTAGAATCCTGCAGCAAGCACGAGAACCAGGCTCTTCCATTGCTGCAAACTTGGAGATCTAATCTCGGCTAAAGCTGTTGGCATTTCCACGTCAATCTCTGGGCGGGAGATCATACTTGACCTGGCCCAGGCTGAACTCACGTCCTTTGCGTCCAGAATCCTTGGCACTGAACACATTTTTCAAGCAAATAAAGCCATTTGGTAGTTGGATGGACAAATGCAGGGCGTTCAAGTCTAGCAAATGGAATCACATACCATCAGAGAGCAGTAGATCTGCACTGGCAGCTTATGGGGTCAACAGGCCTAGTTTTGAAGTTCAATGTTTTGTCGGGTTAGACTGCTTGTTGGGTCCTGAAGGCTGCCGGCACTGGAGATCTACTGCTCTCTCCAGTCGACCCATAAACAGCCAGTGGAGCTTGACAGAACAAGAATTCAACTAAAATATCAACACCCACTGTTGCCAACTTGTGGGTCAAAGTCATGTAATGGAGCTCTGAGTTATAACAAGTGAGAATAAAGAAGAGAGGTTGGAAAAGCAATGTAATTCTTGAGCGTGCCAATGCCAGAGTGATAAGCCAACCTGATGGTAAAGAAAAGACGGAGCTCGTGCAGTTACGACGTAACTTCTATATTTTCTCCTTGCACCAAATCCAGTCTCACAATTCTCCAAGCCTTCTCGTAGATTTTCCTTGCTTGAACTGGTTTGTTTTCTCCCCTCCATTGATGGGAAGTTTGGTCACAAACATGAAGTTCATTCCAAGTTCTGATTGCAGATTTGGCCTGCAGATAAGCATTGATTTCTATACAAAACCAGTATCTCAACTTATGCCAAGCAGAAGTTTTCCTAAAGTTCTACAAAATTACATTCAAACCTGGATCCTTTCTTCCTCTTGCTTGTAGTGTTCTTATTTCCTTCAAGAAGTTGGTTGTGGTCCTCTTCGTCGTCGCTGAGATTTGGTTGGGCGATTTTGGGAAACTTGGAAGGCCTCAATTCGGAGGAGAGTTGCTGCGCGTGTTTGGGTAAATAATCAACGCCCCGGGATTCAGACGGCGGGGTCTGGGAGAGAGACAACATTCGAGTATTTTGAGATGCTGTTTTTGGTCTTATTTTTAGAATCTGTCCTTCCCTGCAATGGAAGGACAGCTGTGTTGCCTGGTAATGCTAGGCGAGGAGACATTTATTTCCGACGGTTGCTTCAGTTTTATGTGTTTCCCAAATTTAGAAATTTTATCTATTTTGGGATTCCTTCTCTCCCTCTCTCTGTTTCTTCTTCTTCCTCGCCATTCTGCATCCCCTCTGATCATCTCCTGGATACGCCTCTCTTTCCTCCGATGATGCGGGTGAGAACGGGGACCGAGCCTATCCAAGACGATATGCCCTCTTCTTCTCCGAGGAACCGGGTGAAGTTTCTATGCAGCCATGGCGGGAAGATCCTCCCCCGCCCCCCCGATGGCCACCTCAAGTACGTCGGTGGCGAGACCCGGGTCGTCGCTGTTCCTCGCCACATCAACTTCTCAGGCATTTTTCTCTTCATTCTACCACACGAACAATCAACCAAACCATTGCTCTCATGTTCGCCCTTTTTCTTTCGCAGACCTGATGAAGCGGCTTAATGCATTCATGGATGGGGATGTGGTTCTTAAATATCAATTGCTTCCCGAAGATCTCGACATCTTGGTCACCGTGAAATCCGACGAAGATCTCCGACACATGCTGGACGAATACGACCGCCACGAAAGCGAAGGCTCTCCCAGGCTTCGAGCTTTCTTGTTTCCTACCAAGCCATCTTTTCCCGACGCCCAAACACCTCCTCCGGAGCCTCAACCAAACGACCATCCTTACATCGACGCCATTAACGGCGTAGCCAATCGTTCGCCACCCAATCCAAAGATCATACCCATCACTGCAAATCGACCTGTATTCAGTTTCGCCTCCGCTTGTTCTTCGCCCAAATCATCTTCACCCGAATTCGATTTCTTCCCCCGCGAAGCTTCCTCTCCGTCGACCGGCCTGGTAAACCGGAGGCTTCCATTCCATAAAGTGAGAAGCTCGCCCACTCTTTGCGCCCTCAATAATCTCCCATCGAACTACGACAGCCTCCCGAACCACAGCATTCAGAAGCCACATTACCAGCATTACAGTGGATACCATTCTCCCAAGCCCCCACAGGACATGATGGGAAGAGCTGGCCATGCGGGTTACGGCCCAAACCACTACCATGTTCCAAGCAGACACTATTGAACTGAATTCCAGGCAGCAATAAGATCACAGAGGTTCGGATTCTGGGTAAAGGGCTTAGCCTCCTATCATAGGGATGATTATTGACCCTGTTATTCAAAATTGTAATCAAATAAGCCTGCAAGGGATTCAGTTCTGTGTATTTATTGAGATGTTAGAATGGCATGGAGAGATATTTACTTGCCATTACAGCTACCATGGCAGATCCTCCGGACCAGTTCAGGGAAACCCCACTTCTGCTCCCTCTACAAGCTGCAAGAAGAACTCGAGCAGGATCGGACTCCAATCGAACCATCAACACCTGTATCAAATCAAGTAAATAAAATGAAACTATATATGATAACTTAGATGCCAAATACAAATTTGATACAGTACCTACATAGAGTATCCAACAAATCTACACCATTCTTCTATATTCCAGAAAATGCCGCCTCTCCAGCAGCAGCAGCAGCTACGGCTTCCATGGAAGAGAAGTTGTTCAGAGAATGCGCAAAAGGAAGACAGCAGAATAGCAAGCGTAAGCATCCAAGTCCTTGTTGTTCAGAAAGGGTAAGCATCCAAATCTTCTGAGTAAAGAGAGATCGATGGTAAATTTGGACAATCTTCAACAACCAATTCTTTAAGCAAAGGAAGCTGGTCGGGTAAAGCTGTCAGATTCGAACATCCTTTGATATACAACCGAGTAAGCGAAGGAAGTTGGTTGGGTAGCTTTGTCAAGTTGGAGCATCCTTTAATGGTCAACATAACAAGCGAAGGAAGCACGTTTGATAAATTTGAACATCCTTCAATACTCGACGAATCAAACAAAGGAAGCTGGTCGGGTGAATCTGTCTCATTTGAACATCCTTCGATTCCCAAGAATCTAAGCAAAGGAAGCTCGTCGGGCGAATTCGATAAATTCGAATACCCTCCTTGAATATTAAACTCCTTGAGAGAAGGAAGTTGGTTGGGTAATTTTTTTAAGCTTGAACATCCTTCAATACTCAACATTCTGAGCAAAGGAAGCTGGTCGGGTAAATTCGTCAAATTCGAACATCCTTTAATGAACAATTCTTTAAGCAAAGGAAGCTCGTCGGGCAAATTTGTCATACTTGAACATCCATAAATTCTCAAGATTCCAAGTAAAGGAAGTTGGTTCGGTAAATTTGTCAAATTTGAACATGCAATATCTAATGTTTTGAGGGAGATCAATCCTCCGAAAGGCGGCAATGAACTCGCACTGTTGCAATCACGAAGAGTAAGTGTCTCCAAATCAGTGAAGTTAGAATCCCCGACCCATCCCGGGAAGTTTTCCATGGTACCCTTCAATTCGAAGACTCTTTAAGCTAGTGAGGGGGCAGAGCAGAGCAAGTATTTGTTCGTGCTTTTCCTGTTCTAGAGTTCTTAAATCTGCACTCCATTGTAAGTTGAGCAACACAAGACCCTTCTTTGCTCTTAAATAGGAATCTTTTGCATCTTGAATATCAACCACGCGCTCCAATCCCGAAATGAAGAGCTCTCCTCGTATGAGCGAGAGTCCTTTTAGTTCCTTCAATCTCAATCCATGCTTATTTCTGATGATAAATTTTGGTAAGATTTGAAGATTTGTCAGATGATCAATCCCCGACGGCATCTCCTTCAAATTATAGGTGTCACTAACACCAAGAAGTTGGAGGTTGATGAGCTTCCTTATTTATCGTGGAAGTTGGATAAGATTTCCACAACATTTTAACTTCAAAATTTGTAAGTTCAAAAGGTCACTTATACATTCCGGCAAGGACCGTATTGTCGTGAAAGACATGTCAAGATAGCCTAATTGTTTAAGTTCAGAAATCGAACTAGGAAGTTCAACAATGGAGTAACCCTTCAAACAAAGGACTTTTAAACATGCCATATTTGCTATTGTATTCTCAAAATAGATGGCTGGGCGGAATACGTGAATAAAGAAATTGAACAAACGCTATGAGTGTTCTCAATCTCGTTGATGATGAAAATTTCTCCAATCTTCATGTGTCCGGAACGTCACGACTCACGAATGATAAACGACGAAGGTTTTGAAAGCTTGAAAGAGAGGCGATCTCTTTGTCGCGGGGTAAATAAAGACTTATTCTCGCGTTAATCCACATGGCAAGATCGTTCACAAGATCATGCATAACGGAATAAGAGTCGGGTTTGAAAAATGACCTCGATAACAGATCTTGAAAATACCCACTCCCTAATTCCATGAAGTCGGTCGATTGCTCTAAAAAACCTTCACCCTGCCACCACAAAATCAACTCATCTCTTTCAAATTTATAATCTTTTGGAAAAATTGCACGGTATTGAAAAAACATTGTTTCAAATGAGAGGGAAGACAATAGTAGCCTGCACGGGCATAACTCAGTTGGTTTAGGAATGACAGATTTAGATCAAGAGCCACGGTTCGAAGTCTGTGCCATCACAATGTGAAATTTTAATCATCCAAGGTTGAGGTTACTCCTTGTGATGTCAGGTAAAGACTTCTCATCTCTGGGCCGCTGAGTCACCGTGATTAATTCTCTCGGCTGGGGTGTGAGGGCCTTGAGAAGAAAAATTTTGACTTTTTGGATCAAGAGCTAAGACAATAGTAGCTCAATCTCAGCTGGGACATTTCTCAAGAGGCAACTCCCACATATGGCTCTCTAGCACCTTGACCCACTCGCTAGGGTTGGGTCTCCCACGCAACAGGCCTCCGATGGCCTTGGCCGCCAACGGCAGACCGTCGCATCTCTTGGCTATCGCCTCCCCTATTTCTTTGAGCCTTAGGTGTCCACTGAAATCATTTTCTTCCAGCGCATGCCGAGCCAACAGCGACGAGCACTCTTCGGAGTTCAACTTCTTCAAAGGATTCGTGAACGCTGCGCCTGCTGTGGCCGCAATAGCTTCATTGCGTGTAGTTATCAGCATTCTGCTACCCAACCCACCTGCTGCGAGGGGCCGAATCAGAGCCTCCCAACGCAGGTACTCTTCATTCCATAGGTCGTCTAGAACGAGCAGAAACTTCTTCCCATTGACCACTGCTTTTAACTTCTCTTGAGCACTGTTCAGATCATTAGCGTTGCAGGTGCTCGAGGTGAAACCTTCTATCATGTTCAGGGTGAGCTTAAGTTCCTCGAATTCGTCCGAGACGCAAACCCAAGCCTTGATTTCGAAGCTTCTGCTGACTATGTCGTCATGGTAGAGAAGTTGCGCCATTGTTGTCTTCCATAGTCCTCCCATACCCACTATGGCTACCACAGAAACTGGCTCTCCATTGTAATCGCTACTCAGCAACTTCCTGATCAGGGTTTCCTTATCTGCTTCTCGACCACACACGTGAGGTTCAGGGAGACTTGATTCTCTCGTGGGCACGCCTAGTTTTTTGGGTGGGGCGCTCTCTAATAATTTCAAACCCTCTTTTTCTTGGGCCAGACTTTCGAATCTCAGAGTGTTCTTTTCCATTTTCGAAAGCAACAGAAAGTGCCGCCGCTCCAGCTGCATGGGCTACGGCTTCCATGGAAGAGAAGTTGTTCAGAGACTAGGGCGAAAGGAAAGATGTTTGGAGAGAGGCAAAAGGAAAAGCAGAATAGCATGCGCAAGAATCCACGTTGTTGAAGTCCATCACGAAGAGGACCCACCAAAACAAGCAGAAAAAGAGAGAAAGGAAGCATCTTCGGAGGGAGAAGCATAATATTTTTGTATCAAATAACATAATCGTAAATGTAACAAAACAAAATCAATGCAATTTGGGCAAAAATTCAAGAGTACAACACAGATAAATCAGAAGTTGAAGAACACTGAGTGGTGTGTTTTTTTAAATACACGTTGAGTTGGTTGTATTTGGACAGTGATTATGATAACACATGCAATGCCCAAAAAGAAGAGGATTTCGGGCTCATAATTATAGTAGATTTCGAAAAACACATGGGATGATCCCACAATCACTCTCGCTCGTACTCATAATTACCCGCTAACCACACTCCCCGATCGGAGTTAGTACATCCATCTACGCGTGCAAAGCCATGAACAAGTTCTGCTTCCGAGCATGCTCCGGGATCAGCTGATTCACCACATCCCCCTCCAACCCAGCCAACTCTGCATTACAATACAATCAATTTCTCCGACATTCTTCTACCAGCAACCAAAAAAACTACTTTTGATCAAATTTTGGAGATAGTTTTCAAAATACAAAACTTTACCCTGCGGTTTGAAATTAAGCAGAGGAGGGAGAGGGCGGCCATTCGGAAGCCGGGTGCTCGGGTCCCTCAACTCATCGAAGAAAGGATGAACACAGGCTTCCAACTGTCACCAAATGCCCACGATTAGTTTCTACATCTAACATCCAAACACGATCACACGGATTAGACTCACAGCAGTGCACCGCAAATTCGGAGAATACTGGAAGAATCGGCAGACAAGGTCGACTGCTTCCGGAGGCAAACGCTTTTGAAAAACCTATTTTGGAAGAAAACCAGGATCACATTGCTATAAACAAAAACCGAAAACACGACTAGAGAATACCTTGTGCCAAGGATGAGGCTTTATCTGTGGGAACTTGAATTCAGTGTAGTTCGGATTCATACATTTTATCTCCTCTCTCGTCGGCGTCCCCAAAACCTGTTCATAAAGCTTTAAGTTAGTGTTTTGGTCGCATCGATCGGTACACATAAAACATTGGTCACCTTAATAATCTCAACTAACTGATCAACCCCACTTTCACCAGGAAACAAAGGCTGAAAGAGATTGATCAAACCCCCCATTAGATATACAATCAGAGCAATTTTCAAGATCTTTTTTCTTTTTCTTTTTGGATTTTGTCCGATACAACACCTGTCCGAGAAGTAGTTCGGCCATCACACATCCTGTAGACCATATATCTATTGCAGTAGTATACTCTGTGGCACCGAATATGAGTTCTGGTGCACGGTAATATCTCGAGCAGATGTAAGAAACATTAAGCTCTCCTTTGACCTGATCCACCAAACAAACTATTAAACTGAGTAAAAACGCACAAACCAATCAACGATAGACAGCGAGCAAGGAAACTTACTAGCACTTTTGCACTCCCGAAATCACAAATCTTGAGCTGATGTGTGTGTGGATTCACCTGGATTCGAAATACTTTTTCTTAATTTCCATCATAAAAATGATACTAATCAAGTAACATAGTTTAAAATATTCAGCAAATGCACAACAACTTCAAAATCCTGCTTGCTCATCAAGAACATTTACATAAGATAGATACGGGCAACAAGCCAAGAACCAAGTCAAATTATTTTCCCGATCTATAAGTTTGGGCCCAGAACATCCTCATCCCATGATTCTAGGATGAACATATACCACCACTTAAATAAAAAGCACATAAAATAAAAAAAAAACACTAAAATCTACCAAAAGACGAATCTCACAAGCAGGTTCTGTGGCTTGATATCACGATGGCAAATCCCGATACAATTATGTATGTATGCAAGTGCCCGGCATATCTGCACCATAAATTCAAATAAACATTTTACAAGAACTGCAAATGAAGCTCTGCATATGCAGTGTTAATCCACAAAGCTCGTCATAACACACTTGGTAGGTATAAAGTTTAACATATATGAGGGGCATTCTCTGATTGATCCTACTATAGTTCCTTGCAATTCGGTTGACAGTTGCAGGAACAAATTCAAGAACAAGATTCAGGTACAACTCTTCTTTGTCAGTCGTAGAAAAGAAACAATGTTTAAGTGCCACCACATTGGGATGGTCCACCATTTGCATAATTTGCAATTCCCGATTCTTGTATCTCTTGTCTTGGAGGACTTTCTTGATAGCAACAATTTCTCCAGTCTCTCTACATTTTGCCTGCACAAACAAACAATAAGAGCTCACATTTCGAGCGTCGGGTAGACATATTAATGAGAAAATAGACTCACTTGGAAAACAACACCAAAGGATCCGGTTCCAACCACATGTTCTGCAATGTAGCTGATTGTCTGTAAAGACAGTAGCAAAACAAGTTGTACATAGAGAAAAACATCATCATTATAAAATAACAAGACAACTTCAGCTTCTTCCATACTCGTTTCGGTTGACCACTTCGACCACCAATGGTAGTCCGTATGACATGACCTGCCTCAGCACCCACACCCTCTACAATGTCGGGCTCACTATCCTGAAAGTTATTGAATACATTTATATGATTGGAAAAGCCAGGAATTCAAAAAAAAAAAAGAAAATTATTAGAGCAATTAATATAAAAAACGTAAAAGGAAAAAATTCTAGTAACATACTCTGTCCTCATCATTATCCACCTTGTCGCTCAATCTCATGTCAAGCATCTCTCTATTAATCCAATCAACTGAACTAGACGAACCCTTGAAGCCATTAACAGACCTGGAACTTCCCACTCCTCTGTTTCCGAGGCTTGCAGATGCCATCAGGTACCTGTTCGGTATGATAAATGCTAATATTGCCTAACCTTACTTTACTCTGTGCTTCTGCAATACTACCTAATAATAATCATCGTTGCAAAGAAGTGAGTAACATGAAATATAAAAAGAACATGCAATGATATGCAGCAGAACTTTTACAAAAAAGATCATACTCTATAATGTTAACTCAAGAAGAACAAAGCTTTTTGACGTTTTGAATCCTAACAACATCCCATGGTTGCCAAGTCACTCGCTTTCCCCACCATTCCACCCCGGAATAGATCAATAAACCTTTACTATAACCAGAAGACACTTCCCCTCCATGAACAATTCCTTCCAGATTCTTAACGTTCATGTCCATCCACTTTTCTTTATTTTACTTTTCTTCTTATTTCAGCTGGTTTCCCACTTCACCAATGGTGGAATCCAATATAGAGAACTCTATTCGGCTGTTTCAAGCCCCCCCAAAAGCATCTCTGTCCGACCAAGACCGACCGGCTATCCCTCCTTCCTATCATGAAAAGATCGCCACCCAATGGAACCCCAGGCGCAAGATGGTTTGCAGAAGACCCATAGAGAAAGAAGTTGTTAGCTTTTAGTTCTGATTCTGAATGGGGAAAAGATGAAAGCCTTTGATTTACACAACCAAATTTACACTAATCGCGAGGAGAATGAAAGTAGAAGGTGATTAGATTAAAGAACAGGATCGGATCTAAAACTCTAAGAGTTCTCTCCACCCTAACTATTCCCAACAAGTCATGACTGTGAATCTTCCAGAAAGAACCATAAAAAAAGAACAAATCAAGACGATCCTCGGTATAACCCCAATCGCAAAACACAGCACCAGATAAAAACGATAGTCGGAGAGAAGGAAATTTACTTTTTTGACAGATAAAAAAACACTTACATGGGATGTAATCGAAGCGTCGTCAGAGGGAAGAAGTGCATTACTCTTCTCCGAAATAGACAAAAGGGATTTTCGTATTCAAGATCTCTAGTCGATCATTCAACTTCGTTCGAAATTGTTCGAATCGCGACGAACTCGATCTCTACCTTCACCTTTCAGTTCGCAGACAAAGTGTCTGTGAGTCTCCGTCAACTTGCATTTGTTGAAGTTGAACTAGTAATTTCAGAAAGATGATTGATTAAGAAGATAAGATGAACATTAGAACCATATAAAGATCTAAAATTGATTAGGTAAAGGTGGAAGAGGGAGGTGGGTTCAGGGTTGGAGGGACAGGATTAGGTGTAGAGAATGATGAGGCCTAGAATCCATGACTATTTCCAAGATGTCATCTTTTTAGCGTGTCGGCCCCCTCCCTCAATGCCCACCTTTCATTTTTTCAGCCCAACAAATCTGAATCCCAATCCCCCCACCCTTCCTCTCTCCTCTTCTTCTCTCCTCTTTCTTCTTCCTCGCACCATCATCACTGTAAACCATAAAATAAGAAAACCAGAACGACATTGAGGATGGCCCACTAGATTTGGGATGATTTACTTTACAAGGCATGGCATACTTTCATGTGATGAAAGGCCAGTTTAGGAAGAGTTGTCTGAGGATGGTATCTTTTATTGAGGGCATTAAGTCATAGGTGGTCCACCCTTTCCATGCTCATCTTCTCTCTTCTGCACAAACTCCTCTCCTCCATTATTATCACTTTCCAAATTCTGAGCTTCCAAATCAGAAGTGGCAGCCAGTCTCGTAGATGAAGTACATCAACACTGAAATCTGTAATTATTGACTTTTATCTGTTCAAAAAGACAAGAAAATGAAACTAGATTCCTATGGCATCAAGCAGTTGAGAATGTTGGGAAACGGAAACAAGTGAGTTGGCAACAATGGCACCACTAGCAGCAACAGCAGGAACTCCAATGCCAGGAAAAGTTGAATCTCCACAGCAATAAAGCTGAGGAATCGGGGTTGAATGACCAGGAAAAGAGCTCTTACCTGCCTCAACCGCCGGCCCATACGTTCCTCGATTCCTCCTAAGAAACCTTCTATGAGTCAATGGAGTTCCGACCATCTTCACCTCACACTTCTCCCTCGAAAATCCAGGCCCAACCGCTCGTTCAACCGCCCTCCACATGATCTGGGATCAACTCATGCAAGACACAAATCGGTTTCAATAAATAGCAATAAAGTAATTATGTGTTTACTTTTTTAGCATACTTTATAACGTGTTGAGTTATGATTTGTACAATAAATATTAAAAATAATTATTTTAGTTATAACACATTAAATATATTTTTATTAGACCAATCACAGCTCAACACGTCAACTTGTAAAATAACAAAATATGATAACAAGGTAAACATAGAAATACGACATTTTTTTATCATTACAATTGCATAAATTTCGGTACCTCTGATCGTTCGGCTTTGAGATTCTTGTATTCGGTACTTGTTCGGTCAAGCCCTTCCCAAAGTCCATATGGCTCAGTTCCTGGAGTGTAAGCATGCAAAACGTGCTTCTTGGGAGGGGCGAGGTCTGGACTAAGCACACTCGGGACTGATATTAACACTACATTCTGATCCGCATCGACGCCTCTTTCCCAATCGTTTATAACAATGTGGTGGATTCCCAAGTCTTTGCGAGCAACCTTGTCAACATGTAACAATATGATCAGCTAGATGTCCTTTAGATTCCCTCTGATCGTACACTTAAACTAAAATGGTAGTCTGAGGTTAGCTAATAGCATACTTATCAGTTGTCAAGGCAAACACAAAAGATATGAGCTTACTTCTGCATCAAAGCCCAAATGAAGATGCATGAATGATTCGCACTGAGGTGTCATCTTAACCTGCTCTGCATACTCTCTGGGAACAGCTTCTTTGGGTAATAATGCTAAGGTGTCCCACATACTCGCATTGCTCACAAGAGCCTTCTTTGCTCGTATAAACTGCCGAAACAATTCTGCTTTTAGCATAACTTTCGTATTTTCAAATAAAAAACCATCATTTTCATTGCAAATTTGACTCACTTGACCACTTCGTAGCCTGACACCAACGGCACGGCCCTTCTCTACGACTACTTTATCGACATGACTTCGTAGAGAGAGACGACCTCCAAACTTATCCAACCCACGAACGAGAGCATCGATAAGTGCACCACTTCCGTGAAGAGGATACTCAAGACAACACCCTGGCTTGTACCATTCTGCAAACATGTAAACCTGAAGACAGAAGTTGTTGAATGAAGCGCGATTAATCCTGTGAGACTGGAAAAACTCGAGAAAGCAAATGATCTCATGGGAGAGCTTTATTATGAGTATTTTACCATCTCTGCAGAGAGTACAGCATCCGATTTGACCCCAGCAAGCAAGAAAGAGAGAAGGTCGATCCAATTACGAATAAACTGGTCTTTCAGTTCTAAAGAGTCCACGATTTCAGAGAAAGGTCGAAAAAGTTTGGTAGCACCAAGAGCACCTTGAGGCCCCATTTGCAAGAACGATTTGAATAGAGAGGGAGCATATCTAGCCGCAGCAGTAGAAATAACTCCCAAATCCCCACGGATCGACAGAGGAGGCAGAGCCATTGCTGCAGCAGACATTGGAAGTACTGCATCCTGCACAAAAATTGCATTATGTGATTGCAGGCATATTGCTGTTTTGTGCATTTTCATTCGTTTGTTAAGACATAAACATAAGTGATTAAATTATTCTCAAGATCGAGTTTTTGAGATTGCTGATAATTTGTCATAATAGTAAAGTTAAGACAAAAAATCACATTAAAAAAAGAAAAATAACTTCATGTAAGAAGAAATATTAAGACAATAATATAAATAATTAAATCATCTTCAACTCACAAACTCGAGTTTTTAAGATTGTTCGTAATTCGTCACTTTTTGTTATTTTATGTCTTCAGATTATGTGGAGATCTTCAAATAAGCAGGAATATAAAATCCAACATCAGGAGTGTTTAACACAATACTAGCAGGGGAACTCACCAGAAGTTTTCTCCACTCCTGAACAGCATTTGGACCTCCGTGCTTCTCTAGATCCTGAAGATAACAGGTCTCACTCATCAATCCTTAGAGAGATAATGGGAGAGGATCATTCCCCAATCAAAGAAAAAGATTGACAAATTCTGAAATTTAAACATCAAAATTCATTTGCAGCTGCTCCATTCCATGATTCTAGCCACACCGACCACAAAAGCAAGAACATTTATATGGGCGTTAACAAGAATACGCGTATCAATATATAATTTAAGTTTTCATATGCAATATGGCCATGACGATCGATATTTAATTCTTACAAAGCTCATTTCGATCCATTCTTTATTATAATTTTTCTCTGCTATAGATTTTTCCCTCCTCAGGAAGCTCACACTGCTGTTACGAACACTTTTGTGATCAAATAGCATAATCTGGCAATGGAGTAAGATGTAAAAAGGTGACATACTTAAAGACTGACATCCACCTTGAAAAACTCAGTTGGGCCAATGCGTGATAAGAAGTCACCCTCAGGCATATACACCATCCATGAATCATACTTGGCGCATGGAAGGGACTCTCCAAGCGCATCTAGAACCTGCAGATTCGAGACGAAGCCCGAGATAAGTTTGATAGTTCAAATAACAACTTCTCTGTAGATATGCTTCCACTTCGATTGAGGGGTTAAATTTAACCACATTTCAAGATTGAGTGCTTTCAGAAATAAGTTGGGTTTGTAAGATTCATCATTTATCTATCGTATTTCAGAACAGTTAGATTACACCCACGACTGGAAAAGGGCAAATTCAACAGAAACGAGGATTTACTTGTGCGAGGGGATTCGCCATGGGACCTCGAGACTGGAGGCCGGAGAACAGAGAAGGGCCGGAGTCAAAGGTGTAGCCTCTGATATCAAAAGAGTGAGCAGCGCCGCCTGGCCGATCATGACTTTCCAGCACAAGAACATCTTGTCCATATCGAGCTAAAAGCCCTCCACAACACAATCCTCCGATTCCACTCCCGATTATGACAACATCAGCTTCTGCCTTCCCTGCGTACAGGTACCCATCAAAGGATTATCAAAAAATCCTAAATGAGTAAAGCTGGTTTGTTGAAATTTTCTCTAATGGTGATTCAAAGTCTAAACTAATAGCCTGAAAGTTTCACACCGACGAGGAAAAATAAATACCCAGATTGATTTTCAATTCATACCAAGTTTAAACTGATTCGGGAGAAAGAAAGAGACCTGAGGAGGCTTCGTTTTCTTTGACAGAGATGGACCCTTCAGAAGAGGGTCGCTGAGCGATCGAATTTCGCGCCAAGAAACGATGTCGGTGGGTGGAGAAGGAGGAGGAGGGAGGGAGAAGGTGATGAACCCCAAGAACGGTGGAGAAAGAGCTCCCACCCATCAGCGAACCCGTGACAGGAAAATAACGGAGAAATTGAAGATCACGAAACCAAAGAATTAGACTGGTCGAGTCGAGCCATGGTCTGTAGAGAAGGAGCTTCCACGTCCTACGTTGGTCGTTGGGCTGGCTTCGTGATTGGGCTTCAAATCTACGACACAATTTAGTGATTACTCATTACTGTCAATCGCTTTTAAAAAACACATTGAAAAAAATGATTGGGGGTTCGTAGGTGATGATGAATGATGGCAACCAGAAACGGAGAAGCTCAGAAGCTCAAATCAATGGCGTCCTCCATTACCAACAAATCCACTGGAGTTTCAAAGCACAATTTTTCATGTCGAAGGGTAATGGGTATTATTGTTGATTTGATTGGGTTTATACAAAGACAAGTATACAACCAACCTGAAGAATCCTGTATCTGACTCTCTCTCTCTCTCTCTCTCTCTCTCTCTCTCTCTCTCTCTCTCTCTCTCTCTTTGGTTCCTGAAAACTTGTTGAGGGTTGTGAACCTTAAACTCGAATTATCGCGGATGTTTATCATAAGCTGCAATCATAATCAATTAAGTTTCATCAAAATGTAATTTCGATCAGCAATTCCGTGTTCTCCGACACAAAAATGAAACATATACCTTTTTTGTCTCATTCTTTACTTGAAACATTTTGCGTCCAAAAGGGATTCTCCCTCGAAAGGCTCGTGATCTTCAATCATCTGGCTCACTCGCTCCTTCTGGGCCTCGTCGGAGATATCGACCTTCGTCCATTCTTAAAGTTCCATGTCATAGCACTCGTCCATCACAAATTGAGGTATTTCTTTCCCTCGGAAAAATAGACCCTTCACTTTAAATGGTGCTTGTGACCTGATCACAAACATCTTTCAAGATCCATGCGCTGAAGAAATCCACCGACCTTGTTCAGAGTAACGAACGAAACTGTGTTCTCATCGTTGTAAAAAGACAATTCTGGCGGAGATATATCGAATAATTTGTAAAAGGACGCTTTCTACGGATGAGCCGCCGGCTGCTGGTATCAAGGAAGGGAAAACTATCGAAGTTGGAGGGCCGGAGCCTTATACGAAGACGGCATGCTGTTCTTCGTAGTTTCAACTTTCAAGGGAAAACTATCGAAGTTGGGGGAACATGATTTGAGTTTAGAAGGAGGATTCTTATTTAGTTTCAAGGAACTTGAGGTACTTTACTGCAAATTGTACATTTTCCAAGGATGCCGGTGGCGGCCGGAAATGCGGCAGCCTGTCGTCCCGGTCAAAATGTCAAAACTTTACCGGCGGTAAAGGTCGGAGAAGAAGGGTGATTCGGTAATTTCTCCCAGTGCGAATCGGGGTTGGTGACACGTGGACCTTCAGCGCCTCAGACAATAAAGCCCTAGGAGGCAGGAAAAGAGGACTACAAATTCTCTTGCTCCGTTACAGCGGAAACCTAAGCTTCTCCGATGGCGAGTTTCGATCAAGCGCCTCCTGGGGATGCTAAGGGCGGAGAGAAGATCTTTAAGACTAAGTGCGCACAGTGCCACACCGTCGACAAAGGCGCTGGTCACAAACAAGGTCTCGATTCCACATCTTCTGATATCTATTACTTTTTTTCATTTATTTTGATCTCTTCAATATGGATTCGTCCGCTTAACATTCATATTGCTGCTCAATTGCTTTCCATGTTTATGATCTTTTTCCCTCTCGATTCATATTGCTGGTATCAAGATCTTCGGTAAAGTCGTTGATGAGTTAAGTAGAGCTAGTTATAGGAATGCGAAATTTTACTTTTTTTTGGTGTATCAAAATCTTTCAAAGGTTAACTCCCCGCAAAGTAGCGTCAGTGATGATCGAGTTGATTAACTGCCTTTCAACTTGACACGGAATGATGGGGGTTTAGATTTTAGGAACGGGGAGAATCGGGTTATGTTAAATGGAAAAACGATAATCCGATAATTCCATAATCGGGACTGGAATTTGGACGGCGATAACTCGACGATGCGATCGATTTTAGGTGATAGTCCTCCAAAAATAAAGGAAATCACGTGGATGGATCGGTCGGAATGTAATGGAACAGTAACGGCGTTTTTGGTGGTGGCCAGAAATCTGCCGGCAGAAAGAACTAAAACCAAGCAAAAAATATTGATGGAAGGAAGAGCTTGTGACCTTCAACCTCACCTAAAGTCCTTGAAGAAGGCTGGAGTATTGAAGCACCAAGAAATCTCCAGCTTGGAGGAAGGATTCCTTTGAGATAACCTACGGTGACCGGAGGTGCGCCGGCTGCCGGTTTGAAGTTGGAAATGCCCGTGAGAGGGAGATGCTCAAAGCAACTTTAATTTAAATTCCAAATTGAAAATTACAAGCAAGCATTGGGGGAGGTTTTATCAGCTGAAAAAAGAGGAAAAAAAGGAGGGAAAATTATGAGCCAAAGTCATGCAACATGCATGCTGAAAATGAAAATAAACGAGGAAAAATTAGACCAATGAGAATGCAAGAATGTGATGGCCACGTGATCTTGCACCCCTTCAGCCAATTTGCTCTTCTTTCTTGGCCCAAAATACTCTTCTTTCAGCCAAGAATCTCTCATGCAAAACCCCATGCAAAAGCATGCAAAATAACTAAAATGTATCTAGCCGAAAAACTCTCTCGGGTTCTCCTAAAATGTAACGTAAACATTAACGTAAAATTATACTAAAAAAATGCAATAAAATTCCTTCACTCTATTGAAGTGTTGATGAGTTGAGTCGTGGGACATTTGGTCACGTTTGCATGTGACTTTAACTCACCATGCATCGTGAACTTCAACCGGGTTCATGTGCGGGCTTGATTCCGGGAAGCTCGGTTCTTGATTGTAAGTCTACCTTTTCTCCATGCCAATTAATCACGTGTTTTGGCCTTGTTTGATCCTCTAAAGTTGGCTTAGAAATGTATAGCTCATCAATTAATTTTCCTGCAAAATTAACAAATATGTTAGAAAATTCCCGAGCTCGGGTAGGGTGATTGCTCCATTCGGTATGCCAATCCGTGGCATGTCACAACTTCATTATATGAAAAGAGAACATTTGAAGAGATTTTGTTGTTTTGGTTGAATTCTTCTTAACCTTTAATTTTAAGCATGCAATGAAATGACAAATCACTGTAAATCCAGAGAACTTACACCCATGAGCCTGCATATTGGTGTATGATTTCCTCTTCTCTCGTTGAAAATCTCATTTTTTTCTTCCTCTTCTTCGTGCTAATAGTCGTGTTTCTTCAATATTTTCAGGACCTAACTTGAATGGTTTGTTTGGGAGGCAATCGGGCACTACTCCTGGATATTCCTACTCGGCCGCCAACAAGAACATGGCTGTAATATGGGGGGAGAATACGTTGTATGACTATTTGCTGAACCCCAAGAAGGTTTACTAATTTCCCATTTCATACATTTTTTTCAGCTATATCCAATAAGTTTTATGATTTAATTGATAGTAAAATGAAGTGAAATGGTGTGATTAATGAAAAGCATA
Source organism: Begonia fuchsioides (assembly GCA_003255005.1). Taxonomy (NCBI): domain Eukaryota; kingdom Viridiplantae; phylum Streptophyta; class Magnoliopsida; order Cucurbitales; family Begoniaceae; genus Begonia; species Begonia fuchsioides. The sequence continues at coordinate 63,891 of QAOC01016869.1, forward strand.
TAAAACCGACTGCTTGCATCTTCAGATTAATAGATGAGTTGGATTGCATAAATGGCTGTCGCTGCTGACCTGTTGTTTTTACATTTGCTCTGTATAATTTGGTCCACATCTGATACTACAATGATATGTGGTGGTGGGAGTATTCATGCTGTTTCTGTTGGATTCATTTCGTTCGACCCATGAACTTGCCTGGTTGTGTAGCTTTTCAATTTGAATCTTTGATGCCATAGTTGGGTGTCTAATTAATCATAGCAGGGGGTGGGATTTGAGTTCTCTCTGGATTATAGCTCTATGAAGAACAAAAATTGATCGTAGAATCTCTCTAAGGATGCATATAAAGTTGAGAATCAGAGAAATCAATGTAGTTTTTCAATTGTTTGCGCAAGTCTTTTGCTGATTTTGCATGACTCTGTCAATGCAGTACATTCCTGGAACAAAGATGGTTTTCCCTGGACTGAAGAAACCGCAGGAACGGGCTGATCTCATCGCTTATCTCAAGGCATCAACCGCCTAATCACATGTACTTTTTTCGAGGCTATTTTGCTTCTCTTTTTTTTTCCGATAAGAGGAATAAGATTTGTTGAGAAACCATGTTCCTGGAAAATATAGGAAAATCTTTGCAATATTATTGTTTGGATAATTTGAATGATGTGCGAGAACCCCAGTTTTGATGATTCTGCTCAGTTCTGACTCTGCTGTTTCACTTATCCAAAAGCATATTTCTATTTTTTGTTTTTTCTAATAAGTTGATCCTTCGTTGCTTGCAAGTTCTGGTCCAATTGTTCTCGTATTTTGCTCCTGTAATTGAAAAGGGCTGTGCAGCAGAGATGTTGCAGACAAGTTGATCTTTTAATCCCGGGAAATTCTCAGACCCATTACAGTCCCTGCTGTCAGTGGATAAACTACGATTCTATTTGTAGGAAGGGCGGTTTGCCGGCGACGAGGAAACCGCTCTACGTATGCGGGTAAAGAATTTTCCCTGAAAACTGCGGGCAACAATGGCGGGGAACTGCCGCTGCGAATGTTCAGAAACAACCCAATGGTTGAAAGGAAAATTGGTCGGAGCTGGATCGTATGGCAGAGTCCACTTGGCAATGGATGTCGCGACAGGAGGGATCTTCGTGGTAAAATCTGCAGAAACAGGAGCAGGAATCGAGGCTTTGTAAGATACATGGGTAAGCATTTCTCCGAAGCCAAACACGGTGAGCTTGAGCTTAACGTTTTAATGGAGTTTACTGTTAGATGACAAACACTGAAAAAAGGGCTCCAAGCACTGAAAAAATTTCGTGAGTATCCGATGGAACTCATCTTCATCTATGTGATTAGATGACCTCGTACAAGTAGAACATAACTGGGCAAAGCCCATTTTGAATCGATGCCATTATCCTAACGAAAATTTGATCTTGACGTCTGTTTCTGGAAAATCGAGTTGCAGAAGCTGGTCGAAGTTTTGTTTTATGATCTCCAGAAATCCCAGATTTCTAGTATGTTTGCCCAAAAGATTTTCGACGGTCGCAATTCAATTGCTGCCTCTCTCTTCTCTCCCACCGCGCCCTTCCGTCGACCAAACCAAGCAAGCTCACGCTCGCATCATCGTTAATGGCGGCGCCAGTGACGGCCGGTTCTTGGCTCACCTTCTCGCCCTACTTGCTCTTTCTCCATCAATTCCATTTCACTATTCCCTCTCGATTCTACAGTCAATCGCAGAGCCATCTGTTTTCGCCATTAACAACGCCATTAGATGCTTCGCAAAGGGCGGACAGCCGAGGGAGTCGCTTCGGTTGTACGTGCGCATGCGTAGATGGTTTCTGGAACCCAATAAGCACACATTTACTTTCGTCCTGCAGGCTTGCAGCAACGCTCTGGCCATTGCCGAAGGGACCCAGATTCAAAACCATGCTCTGAAACTTGGATTCGAAGAAGATGTTTATGTTCGGAACGCATTGATTCATTTCTACTGCGCTTTTTGCAGGGTTGAATGTGCAAAAAGGCTGTTCGAAGACAGTCCGCAATGCAGAGATGTTGTTTCTTGGAACTCCATGCTAGCTGGTCTCGTTAGAGCTGGGCAGATCGTCAATGCAGACAAGCTGTTCGACGAAATGCCTGACAGAGATGTTATCTCATGGAGCGCTATGATCATGGGCTACGTTCACAATGGACTATATGAGAAAGGCTTAGAGTGCTTTGAAAATATGAGAGAAAGAGAAATTACCATGAACGAAGCCGTACTAGTTTCAATTCTTTCGGTGTCTGCTCAATGGGGGCTGCTCGACCAAGGTCGATCGGTTCATTCCATTGCAGAATCACTCAAATTGCCAATGACTTCTTCGCTCGGTACAGCACTTATCGATATGTATGCTAAATGCGGCTGCATAGACGAGGCCAGATTCTTATTTGACAAGATGCCTTGGAGAGATTGTAGCCCGTGGAATGCTATGATATTTGGGTTGGCCTCTCATGGTCGTGGTAGAGAAGCGCTTGCACTTTTCGAAAAGTTCATAATCCAAGGTTTTGTCCCCCAAAATGTTACTTTCATCGGGGTGTTGAATGCTTGTAGCAGAGCTGGTTTGGTCGATGAAGGCAGGCATTATTTCACTTTGATGATGAACAAGTACCGAATAGAGCCGGAAATGGAACATTATGGATGCATGGTCGATCTTTTTAGTCGCGCAGGTTTTATAAGCGATGCTATTGAGTTGGTGAAATCGATGAATATCCCGCCGGACCCTGTACTGTGGGCGATCGTGGTCGGTTCCTGTAAAATTCATGGATTCGTCAAGTTGGGTGAACAAATTGGAAAGGAGTTGATTCAATCGGACCCTTCGCATACCGGGCACTACGTTCAATTAGCTAGCATTTACTCAAAGCTAAGCAAATGGGAGGACGTGAGCAAAGTTAGAAGATTAATGATCGAAAGAAACGTAAGTAAAACTGCTAGTTGGAGCTTGATCGAAGCAAAAGGGAGGGTTCATCGATTTGCTGCGGGAGACAGAGAGCACGAGCAACAAAAAGAGATATACGGAATGCTCGAAAAGATTGGAAGGAGAATCGCAGAAGCCGGGTACAGAGCAGATGTTTCGAGCGTGGTCCACGACGTCGAGGAGGAAGAAAAGGAGAATTCAGTGAACGAGCACAGCGAGAGGCTGGCAATGGCCTTCGGTTTGCTTGTGACGGAGGGGGGAGATTGCATTAGAATCATGAAGAATCTGAGGGTCTGTGGAGACTGTCATGAGGTGAGCAAGCTCATCTCAGATGTTTTCAGGCGAGAGATTGTTGTGAGAGATGGAAGCAGATTTCATCATTTCAAGAACGGGAAATGCTCTTGTCAAGATTATTGGTAACTTGTTCACCAGATTTCAAAATTTTTGACCTGAAATTATGATTTATTTCAATCAAAACTGGCTGTACAATTACTGCTTATCACCACTACAGAAAGGGATGGGCTAAATAATCAACAAAGAATTTTGAAATTTGGATGCTTCTTTCCTACCCTTTTTCACATTTTGCTCATGAGACAAAGCTATCAACCTCTGTGGATTAAAGGATTAAACTTCCTGAAAAAAGGCCGAAAAATGATATAATATACCCTTTTTAGTGCTGTTTGGCTAGAGAGAGAGAGAGAGAGAGAGAGGGAGGGAGGGTCCTCTCTCTCTCTCTCTCTCTCTCTCTATATATATATATATATATCTCTTTGAGATCTTCCCATCGTCATCGAGATTCCTTGAGGGTTTGTTTTGTAATGTGTGTGATTGCATGGCTTCAAGCATTTGAGATAATGGCGATATCTGCAGTAGGGCACAACCTGATAACATATGTGATCAACAAGATGGACTTTTCTTTGTCCCAGGCTGCAAACATGGTCTACAACTTTGTTGGAACTGTCTTTCTTCTTGCCTCTTGTTGGTGGATATCTCTCTGATTCCTATCTTGGGAGTTTCTGGACCATGCTCATCTTTGGTTTTGTTGAACTCTCTGTGAGCCCCTCTCTCTCTCTATCTGCATCAAAGCAAAAGGCCTTTGAAGTTTCATTGCACTCTACTTAGTGGCATTAGGGAGCGGGTGCATAAAACCGAAGATGATAGCTCACGGCACAGACTAGTTCAATCCGGGAAGCTCCCGAGCTATTTCAACGGAGCCTATTTCACCTTCTCGATGGGTGAGTTGGTAGCCCTCGTGGTTCTCTTTTGGGTTCAGACCCATTCGGGAACGCACGTAGGTTATGTTCTGCAATCCACCCACAATTACACACAACATGGGATATTTAGTCAATGCAAAACCAACATCTCTTACTTCAAAACAGCAAATTCAACTCTCGGAGAAAATGATTACAAGCCATATCATCATAATCTTTGAAAAAATTGGTAACTTCATCAAATTCAGACCACAACAATTGTGGCCCTATTTGTCTGCTCCACCTTTACAAACAAATTTCGTACCAAATCTTCTCTCGACTTCCTTTTTTCATTTGGTTCCTATCCTTTCCTCTGCCTCTATGCGGGTGAGAGAGAAGGGTGCATGCGAAACAAAAGGTTTATGGGGAATTATGGAAACAGAAGCCAATACCCAACTATTCTCTTTCTTCAAAATCCAAAATCTTCAAATCATTGTGCACCATGTCTTTCATCGAGTTTTCCCCCCAACAATTTCCCTGCCAAGCTTATATGCTGAGATACGAAGAACACAACCCTGCCTTTCTGCTCCTTCGCCAGTCACTCGTTTCTAATGGAATGATACTTGTCTGAGAGCGCTGGAGACTTTGATATTTCACTCATTAGATTCTTGAATTTAAGGCTGCAATCTCCTCCACTGCATCACAACATAACAGTCAATTAGCCAATCAACGTATAGAATACCAAATATAGCCATTTTGTTCACCTACACATGTTTGTTTATCTGTTACAACCAAAAATATACAAGGCCTTCTAATCCCCAGAACCTCATCAACTTCTGAAATGCAGGACTTTGGGTACTCGATGTGTTTCTAGTATCAACCATACTCCTTTTGGTAAGTCAAGCTAATCCATAAAAGTACTACAAATTTATGCTCAGGTCAAGATTCTTTCTGAAATTTCATTAGTCTATCACGGTCCAAAAGCTACAAAGAATCTTAGGTAACCCCAAAAAAAAAATCCAATGGACATCAAGGCTCAATACACTCCCCTTGAAAAGTTACATTGGTGAATAAAAAATGGTAGTGTTTTCCTCAAAAAAAAATCCCCCTTCAATCTAAATACTAAGTTAGATTTAGACATCCTTTCGTAGAGAAATAGGTGATGCAGAGGAATATTTGTTTTCTAATGAAAGAAAAAATTGGAAATGATGGAAAAGAAACTCTTCGATATAGCAGCCTTTGAAATAGAATTCTGTCCACTAATATTCGTAACAGCATTCAAATAGGATTCAGATTAAATTTAAATTCTTTAAGACATTGCTAAAAGGATAAAATTAAAACTCTAGAAAAAATTCTTAATACCAATAAATAAATCTCTAAGAAATCTTTAAAAAATAAAATAAATAAAAATGAAATATTGAAATATCATATGGAGTAAAGCAAATTAAATGTAGGATTGGAGCACAATTATTTGCTGCATCAGTAAGTCACATTAATGAACCAATTAGATCACTTTAAAGAAGAATCTTAAAATGTCATATTATTGGACAGAAAAATGTTATTCTGTGTAAGATTCGAACCTTATGCGAGTCAAAGATGCCAGTGCACGAAGGGCACTGCGAATCATGTCTTCGTTGCGATCAACTTCTTGTTTAACAGCATCTTGCTTTGGCTTAAAATTGATAGTTTTTTGGAGAGGATCGACCAAGGACTCCAAAACTGTAGCATACAATATTATATTACAAGATTTATGCAACATGATTGAGTTAAAAAAAGAGAAGTTCAGTATGAGTGCTCACCTGCCAATACGGCTGATGGACACTTGTCAGCAAGTTTTGAGAGAATAAGATGACATGGCATTTTCACGTCATAATGGTCTGAAAAGCACATTTTTTCAATCAAGACTTAAATATTTACCTCATATTCTTCTACACCATCAATATATACACTACAAAAATCCAGTTCGCATCCAGATTGAAGGTTGCTTTAACAAAAGTAACATGCAGATAAATAATGAAACAAAACATCTTCCACCATAATAATGTTGCTACAATCAACTCACCATCCAAACCAGATTTAAGGTATGGAACAATAAAAGATGAAGGGTTCACTTGATCAAGACAACTGTCCAGCAACGTATCCACACATTCAAAAGCAGCCTTTCTCAACTCAAGCCCATCGTCAACAATGTGTTTGAAAGGACCAAGATCAACAGTTCTAATCAATTCTTGCTACACAAAGTTTTAAAGAAAAATGTCAAGAAACAATTGACTTTTCTTCACTCGAAAGAAATTATATGATAAAAACTGAATGCATAAACAAAAAAGTCCAAGGACTATGCAATGCAAAGTGATCTAGCAGCTGCATCAAAAACAACTTAAAAGTTGTATTATAATTAAATCAATTCAAAACCATCGTTCAAGAATTTATTTGTTGCAACAGAAATTTTATTTCAAACATGGAAACAAAATAACATAAGAGAAGTAACACCCAAAAAAATTGTATTAATTATCAAAAGTTTTTGTATTATCCACCGGAATCTTTTAAATCTTTTGAGTAGAGTTTGAGTTATAATTTGAAATTTCTATTAGGATAGACTAAATCTTGCCTGGAATTTTAAAGACTATATAAAAAAACACAAATAAAATTAATTAATAAAAAGAATAAGTGAATAAAATATTAAATCATGGGCTTGCTTCGGTGTGGTCTGGTCCTACATAAGTAATAAACCTAATCTTTTCTAGGTCATAATTCTGATGCTGATTGCAAACTTCTGCATTTGTTCATAGTATATGTAATCTCCTTTGAAATAATTTAAACGTTTATAATGTGGATTATAATGTTAAGAAAAAAGTCTAATTTGACCCTCGAACTACGAGGTGATGACAAATCAAGGCTGAAACTGTGTTGGAACAACTTAAAACCCAAACTATTTTCATAGGACATTCCTAAACCCATAGTATGATATTCAAATTAGACTTGTCTAATATAAATTGAAAAAAACATGAGAAAAAAACTGAATAACTAAAGCAGAATCAATAAGAATCAGATCATTGTGTATTTTATGATTGATGATGAAGCAAGGGTCATTAAATAATCAAATCCAAAATTTCAAAGTTAACATTTACCTTCACGATGGTTTGATCATATAGTAGCGGCAACAGCTCTGGGAGAAGTGCCTTAATGAGCTGAGGTTTGTTGTGAGCAAATGTACTTAATGCCAAAACTGCGGCACGTCTAACATGCTGATTCCAAATAAAATCTGTCAGCAGTACTTAAAATTACTAAAACACTTAACGATCACAACAAACAAACCAAGAGCAACAAATGAAATCAATGGTTGAAAACATAGGAGTTTTAAACATCAACAGAAATATTACTGCCCACTCAAAACCTAAAAACACTAGTCAAAACTTAAGAGAGTATCGTGCAGTACATTCTGTTGATAGATATGAAAAATCAAACTTTAAATGGAGTTATATATTATTTTACAACATTCTCAAATATACTCATCAAGTAATAATCTTTGTTGCACAAGCGCTAAAAAATTTAGAGAAAACTTCAATTTGAGACAAGATGAGTTCCAAGTACTCGTTTTCGTGCGTTTATGTGACATGAAGCAATTCATTTACGCATTAAAAACATTTCTGTCAAATCAATTACAAGACAATATAGAGAAAAGGCATAGATTTATAGTAAGGTATCATCATTTTTTGAAACACAGTTCCCAGAGTTCCATATTTTCATCTAATCAGTTTACGATATGGACAGTCAAAATAAGCAAGCATATTCATCCCCCATTTGGCGATGTTTAAGTTCTCAAAAAGGTCGAGGAATCAAATATATAAATTTCTCTTAACAAATCCATTGTTAACTTACACGGTCATTATCTTTTATAAGCATCAGAAATGATGAGATCTCAGGGAATATAATCTCATCTATTTTTTCAGGTCGCTCCACTATAGAATATTTGATGGCAATTACAACGGTTGCTCTAGTGAATGCTGCAGGACTTGTAATACGGACCTACAGAAAAAAAAGATATGAAGTAAAAACATCTGGAATGAGGTCAAACGCAATAATATTGAGCTTCTTAAACAAAGTCACAATCACATACCTTAAGTGCTGGAACAAGTTTGACAGGCTCAATGAGGGCAATTTTACCAAGACATTCAGCCACAACATTCCGAACACCCTCTTCCTCACTTTCACAGTGATTAAACAGTAAACTCAGTATCTTCTCTACACTAGAGTCCTGAAACTCTGCCTTATCTACAGATTGCCTAACTATGACCTGAACATTGGCAAAATAAAAAATACTTAAGATGCAAATTCTTTTAGTAAACTCATAGAGAAAAAATAATTATACCACAATATCTTTACCTCTTTCAATGAATGAAGTAGAAGATATTGTTTCTTCTGCTGATTGTCGATTTGGTCCAAGATAAAAGGTAAATATCTAGGTAGATTACCAACCGCTATGTTACCAAGAGCATAAGAGGCTGCGGACTTTATCTCTTCAAAAGGTGATTGAAAGGATTCAATAACAATATTCTCTACATGAAGATGCGAACTAAGGTCCTTCCTTCTCCCAATCTCTCCAAGGCAGAGCAATGCTAGGTGCCGCTTAGCCTAAAGACGAAAAAATGCATTTATTGCAGATTTACTCCACCTCTATTTTTCAAAGATCTTAATCAATAAATACATGCGATCAACACATGAAAACTCATAAAACTAATAAAAAAAAGAAAAAAAAAAGATCAAGCTCTATCGCAAGATATAAAGGAGTATAGAGGCTTTAAAGCTAGTATAAAAGAAATCACTAAAATCGGTCAACAATCTCTACTTAGATACTAGAAACCGTTATATCTACATTCTCCATACTAACTTCAGTAAAAAAAAAAATGGAGCGATGACAAACTAAAATCACAACTAACCATTTGAAGGCACTAGCTGCTACAATTAAAGGGAGCTATCGCTTCAACAAAATGAACTTGCATTTAAAGGCTCTTAGGGTGACGCCAACAAAAAAAAAAAGAGTGTTAAAATATTAACCAACCTCTACAAAGAAAAATATCTTCACTGACAATTTTTTTTGTAAGTAGGAGAAGATTAAAAGGAATTAAAGGAGCTCCCCACTAAATTTAATATTTCAAGAAGTTATTAACTAATCTAAGACCTGAACCAATAGTTATTAAATTAAAGGCAGAAATTCGTTGCTAGCATCTTGATAACCAAAACAACAAATTTTAAAAAGGAGAAATTTTGATGGAGAATAGAAACGAGTAAATGGAAGGAAAGCAGCTCACAGGATGGTTACTGCTGTCATTTTTAAGGATTTCAGTTAGCAATTTCACTGTAGAAGAACATTTCTCATCACCAGCAGCCAGGCACAGTACAGCAACACATTGAGCAATTGAAGACAGAGCCTGTTTTGCAACACCGCCTGATTGGGGAGATGGTTTAGCAGAAAATAGAAGAGGTTCCAGCAATTCTTCGAAGCTCGTGTTCGCAGAATAGACCAATGCAGCAAAGAAGCTCTGCAAAGCCTGAAATGCAAAACAATTCAATTTTATAATCACGTAGAAATTGAAATCTAGATATGGACTTCGTTAAAGGGCAATGGAGTACCAAAAGGGCTTGTCCTTGGAGAAGTGAGCTTTTGATTAATAATAGTGCTTGGGGAAGAACTTTGTTCCTTACAGCCAAACCAACATTTGAGCTGGACCTCCTGTCAGCCATCAAGGTGCAGCAGAGTTCCAAGGCAAGAGCCGTCATATGCAAGTCAGAATCACTGGAAGAAGGAGATTTTGAAACAGGACATTAAATAAGTTGCACTGAAAGAGACAAAAAACTGTGAAAGAAGACATGGTTGAGTAATGCCTTATCAAACTGGAAAGCTCCACAATAATCACTTCATATGGAGATGGACGAATTTTATCACCATAAGCAACTATGAGAGAATTTAGGGTGCCCAATGTGGCTTGCCTCAATACCCTATTAGCCTGAATCATAGATAGCGCATGTATAAAGAAAAGAGATTCATATGTACATGAAGTAAGAAACAAGTCAAAAACTTCTGAAGAGTTGCACGAGTTCATTTCCTCACCTTCCGCAGAAATGTTGTCAGCTCCGATATTACATGCTCCAAAACATATGATAGATCTATCTGAAGAGGAGAAGTTGCAATTACAGCAAATGCCTGGAAAGTTGGAAAAAGAAATTCAGATTTCGATAACCATATTACATAAAAATCACATATGTTGCACCCACTTCTATGAATCAAATATACCTGACATGATAAAAGAGTTAGAAGATTGATGGAAGCTAGAGCAACCTAAAATCATCAAATCTTCATTTGTTTTGACGTGTCTGTTTTGTCAGCCCAAATTAGATTTTTGCTAACCAAATAATATTACACTTGTAAAGGTTTATGAGTTACAGTTTTCTAAATTTTGTTCCTACTGATAGATAGTGAATCATTATACTTTTGAGAATTTCTCCTCTTCCCTTTAGCCTGATCTCACTGTTCTTTTTTTTTTCCTACCACATTAAGTGATGAAAATCAGTTTTCTCACAAGCTTAGTGCAACATCAAGATATGGAAGTTAAAAAGTGAGTTAAAGAGACAAAAAGTAAATTCTATTTTGTCAACAAGAATACATAAGCAACAACCAACCTTCACTGCTGTAAGTCGAGTTATCTCATTTCCCATCCGATCAACAAGAACAGGAAGGCAAACCAGCAATTCTGCTTTAAGGTTGTCACCAAAAGTTGAGACAACAAGTCCCATGCAAGAGATTGCACACTCTTTAACTTCCTGAAGGGAGGATATAAAATGTAGTAAGCATATAAAACTCCTTTAAAGAAAACAGTTATAACAAATACTACACATTCATTCAAATTAACAAGTTCAATTGACCTGATCTTGATCTTGATTTGTCAACCGCGACATTATGGCATTATAGATAGGATGAACATAAGGTGTGAAATCAAATTTTATCCCCTACATAAAAAAGAAGTATCATGAGAGACAAATATTACAAACTAGAAAGACAAGATTCCATCTGTGCAACTAGAGCTCACCATGATATTTGGTCGCACAACACGGACAAGTTCTCCACACACTCTTAATGCCTCAGCGGTGACTTTGTAATATCGCTCGCTAACTGCAGATAAAACAGGACTAGAAAGTGCCTGCAGTTAGAGAGATCTGAAGTCATTAAAGTGACCAGTTTCACATTTATGCAAATGCTACCTGATTGACCGTGTTTTTGAAGATATTTAACAAAAAATTACTATAAAAAATAATTGCTCTTGTATATCACGGTACCTCGAATGTAATAATATAGTGTGAGTCCAAAAGGACACAATTTACGAAATTGGTTAAAAGAAATCTTGAAGATCCCCAGTGTCTACGAAAGTTTCTTTTATTAAATATCCAAGCAAATGCAAGACATTTGCTAACCACCTTAAGGTAGATTGTGAAAAGTTTTCTGAAATTAATTATTTAAATTCACTGAGTGTTTTAAAATAAGAATCTGATCAAGAGAAAAAAAATTTTAACTTTATTTTGTTTCCTTTCTAGCATTTTAAATATGACTTATAGTAGATTGTATGGGTTCTGCTCATTTGTCATTTAAATTTCACAAAGAGGATGAAAAAACCCTGGTCTTTTCAGAAAATTATGAAAACTCTATTGCTGACAATTGGATGAAATCTTTATCTTAAAAATGACTTAGAAAGAAATCAGCATATAAGTATATAAAAGTTTACAAGTCCATACGTTGAAAATCTTGCATAAAATTAGACCAACACTTTTATCAGGCTTTTCACAATATTTTGATTTTTTTTCGCATGGTAGATTTTCAGAACCGTAACATGCTATTTACAGAGTCCACTCCAGTAAAAAATTTGAGTGACAAATCTGTTGTTGCACAATAACTTTAAAAGCTAATTTGACAAAACATAATATATTCCATGTGCCAAGTGCATTCACTTGAAGAACTCCTGAATTTCGTACGGACTAGTATACTAATGAAGCTAAGAGAAAAGTTTTTAAGCAAACAATTCTGCCTCACCTTTATATGAGGATGGAAGACTGAGGGAGAGTGTGAAGCCAGCACTAATCTTGTAAATATAAGGGCTTCGATCTTTAAATTTGAGGTGGAGGATTTGTCCTGTTAAAGAAGAGGAAAATCAGGAAAAGCACGTGGACATACCACAGCATCATTTTGAGAAACCATTAATTTCCTAAAGAGGCTTATTGTTCCTCGTCTTTTGGATTTTACCTTTTCAGTATCGTTCTGTGTAATTTGTGAGAAATTGCTTTGGATTGGGGGTTTTAACCTCGAAAAAGGTTCTTTACTTTCCTTGTACATAATCTATCGCTATTCATTATATTTCGTTTTTCTTTTAAAAAAACAAAAGAATACCAGATTCAAAAGCGAAATAATTCAATAGAAATTATATAGGATTGCTTACGCTTAATGCCTTTTCAATTCCTGGAATGAGTGATCCAATGTGGTCAGCAAGACAATCTGGCAGAACAACCACAAGCTCTTTCAAGACAGAAAATGCACCAACCTGCAAGTAGATCAATAGATGTAATAGTGAACAAACACGCTTTAAAAAGAACTGGATTACCACCAGTCAATATTCTTACCTTTGTCTTGATAGATTTCTCTCGAAGCTGTCTATTGATTGATTTGATAGTTTTTGGCACTTCTTGCTTTAATAACCATCTAGGACTGCATCATATTGACATTATTACAAAATGCAACTAGATTTCTACAATTACAGAGACATTGCCATTATAGAAAATAAGTCACCCCCAAGTGCAAACCAAAAAAACAAGTAGAAAATACAATGACTACGGAACTTAAATGGAAATGAAAATATTTGTTTTGCTTTCTAACAAGATAAAGACTAATCAAGTTAATGCACAACAAAAGCCAAGAAAATATTTCCAAGAAAATATTTTCAAAATGTTTCCGGAGTATAAAAAGATTGAAAATTAGTAAACATAGCATACAACTACAATGCAACGATAGTCCCTAGAGAAAATTAAATGAGCTTGCCTTTGTTCATTTATTTCGGTTTGTCCTTTTGTGACATTTCCTGTTTGTCGCAGCAGCTCTGTGAAAGTACTGAATACATCCATCTGCAGCACAGCAAACCACCTTTAAAAACACAACATAGCAATTACAACGAAAACCATGTTCAATATAGTATAGGTATTACTCACCTTCACATTTTCTTCCCTCTCTTTAAATCTATCAATCAACTTTGGACAAGCCTGTACGGAGTGGTTATTTACAATTACTTTAATCAAAAAGATGCTCAGAGACAAAAAATACATTTCAAGAAATATAGCAAGATAAATGGGAATTAAAACATGTCCGTCGCATATTACAAATAAAAAGAAGGAAAGTTAAATATAATCTCCACAAATGAAAAGAAGGAAAGTTGAAATATTTTCCTTGTGAGAGACCACAACATAGCAAATAACTCAAACATTGATATGAGACAATATTGGCCAAGATGGCCATAAATAAACAAAGGAAAAATAATTACAAGAAGGTTTTAGAAGGCAAGAAACACCTCCTTGTATAGCTTTGAAAGCATCTCAGGACGAGAAACAATTAAAGCCGCCAAGCATTTTGCAGCTGCTCTTCGAACTTTCCAGCTGACATCTTCATCGTCAGTATATTCATTTGCACTATCACTGGAATATTCAAGAAGTTATCAGTCATGATTTCAAATCTATTGGGAAAAAAATATATAAAGATTAATTTTAGAAAAAAAAACTCACTCCTCTTCCTCTTCCTGATGACTTTCATTGTCACTATCTTCCTCCATATTATCAGTAAAATTTGGATCATAACTCAGATACTCTAAAGTAAGATGAAGAATTTCATCGCAATATGAAGTGATGTCTTTAGGACACCTTAATAAGAAACTTTCTAGAGCCTGTATTCAACATAGCATTTAAAAGAAGGGAATATTTTTAAAAAAAATTAAAAGAAAATAAAAAGTTATGAGTGAACAATAATGGAATATTTTTTAGAAATAAAAGAAAATCAAAAGTTATCGGTGAACAATACCTGCAAGTTGTATTCACGTAGCTCTTCATCATTCTCTGAAGCACTTTTGCAATAACTAATAAGCAACGGAACTGTTTCTGCAAGATGAGGTCCAAATCGATATCCAACAGCTCGACTACAATATAATGAAATTCAACTTGTTAAAAGAGGTTAACCCGGATGGGGTTATTTTTACAGTAGCCTAGTTAGGGACTGAAACAAATAAATTATATGGTAAGAGATAAGCACTGGATGCGAGAAACAAGAATTTATCTCCATGCCGCGAGAAAAATAATATAAATTACTTTTCAATCATAAAATGAAATTAGTGCTGAAATATTTTCCTTTTTGATAAAATGTGAGAAAGAAATATTTCCAATTTATTAGCTTCTTATCCTAATATTTTCTTTTATGCTAATTTTCAAAACTCTATGAAAACGAGCTTATTGTAATAACTCAGCTGACTTTTGAATAACACAGATTTTCTAGCTTTGACATTTAATTATCTGATTTTTTCTTTTATTTATCTTTAAATTTAAAAAAAAAGTAATGAAAATGCAGATTTCTTTTATTTACTCCACTTTGTATTACCAAAAAAAGGGATTAAAATACAAATGCCAAAAACACAATGCTACATGTTCCCTACAATAAGGCAAATGTAACACACAGACCATACCTTAAAGCACCAATCATTTGAATGTTTGTACGAGTAATTTCGGCTTTTACACCTTTGCTTTTCAAGTTCCTAACAACATCAACAGTTGCCTTCGCCAATAAATCATCTGACAAGCTTGACGCAAGAGATGCTGGAGAAAAATGGATTAATGTACAATAAACTACACTTTTTGAGAGAGAAACTACCAAATGTATTTTCGATAAGCTAAATGCACAGGGAAAAAATATACGATACTTTAAAGGTGGTAATGAACTGGTGCAAAGAGAAAATTCCAAAATATATCAAAGAATTCTCAAAATAAGTTGTTACGAAAATCCCAAGAAGATGCCATGAATATATTAAAACAAAAGTAGCGAATCTCGAGAGGGAAAATTAGGCATTCCCTATACCTTTGTACTCCATTTTTCCATTACAGTAATATTACAAGAGCAAAGCATTAGCACATCAACTACTCTCCTATTTATAGAGTTTCCTTTGTTAGAAATACATGCTCTAAGTTAATAAAATATTGCAGCACTGTCTCATCACAACTGTAGTTATCTATTAACAAACTCTAATTCAAGTTTATCAATATTGATGTCATCATAATCAATTTGTTAATATATGAAAAGGTGAGAACATAGTCGGAACTTGCACTTCGAAAATTGCCAAGCATAAAAAAAAGTAAAAGGAGATCCTTCCAAAAACTATTTTATACAACTTTTTTCTCTCAGTAAAACAATAAGCCTACTGAACCACCAGATAAGTTGTCTAATGTAAGATTCTAACAATACTATCAAAACCAGAATACACAATATTTTGTGTAGATCAATAACAATAAGACGAACCATTTAACGTATCGCAGATTACAAATTTAAACAGAAGAAATTAATCATTTGATACCACTTACCAATACATGACACAGTTTTCTTTCTGACACTAGCTTGATTGGAACTCAACTGAGACAATAATGCACCTAATAGAATCTCGTGGTCACTGGCCAATAGATTCCCAAATTTATGAAGAACATCGCATAAGATATCAAGAGATTCACACTTTATCTCTGTACTAAATCCCTGAAGAATTTGAATAAATACATCAGCCAAAAAATAAATGAAATACTTACAATAAATCTTTTACTTGTTTCATAATTTTTATATTTTCCTAACCACACGGAAAAAAGCAAACGAAAGAAGTCATATTAAGCATCTCGGCCTAACTGACACTCATAAACAAACAATGAAAAAAAGGAAGTGCTTTAAATATAAGTTCATAATACTTACTGGACCAGTAATTCCTTTAATCAACTGGGGAGAAAGGGAGATGAGAATGGATTGCGCTAGTGATGGCACAGAAACTTCAGAAACAATTGTCTTCAAGGCTATACTAGCAACATCTCGATGCTGGTCTTTCCCGTTAAGTAATTTACCACAAAGTTTATTAGTCATCTCCACTACTCGTCCCTCACTAATCCTTTTCACCATTGGAGCAAGACTGAAATTTCAAACAAAATAATATAACTAAAGTAAAGTAATGCAACAAAGAAGTACATAACTTCAAACAGATTAAATTAAACTACCCCATGAATAACATGTCATTAAATTGTGCAGTTACTCATAATCATGAAAGGCAGACTGATATGGTGAAGCCATCTACCACTATCTCAAGCCTTGTATAATCGCATGAATGAGTAACAACAGCTTGAACCCATACCATTTCACAGCTAATCCTGAAACATCACCAGCAGCATCATCAAGCTGTTGTATGATGATGTTTGACAACTTGATCTCCAAATCAGAATCGGCTTTAAAATTGTCTTTGCTCAATTCACAAAGCAAATCAGATGTTGCCATGTATCGATAATCTTTATCCTTGCCTGTCATCTGTAGAAAGCACTCAAAACAAATTTAGAGGCCAAAATTTTTTAATAGAATCATTCCGACTCATGTACCCAAACCATTGTCGGAGCAACAAAATCACAAGGTGGGGCTAAGAAAAATAGCTATGGTACCTTTTCTAGTATACCCGTCAAAGTTAAATTCGCCATTGCTAACAATTGAACGATGTCGGATTCTTGAACTCTCTAACTGAGCAGAACCTGAGAAAAAATAGAACATAAAAGGAAGTGAATAAAAAAAAGGTGATCAGAAAATTGTTCAATTCTTGAGCTGTTCTGAACCCATCTTAGAATACACACAGGACACTATAAATCAGTTTTCAAGAAAAGGAAACAGAAAACAAGGTATACATGAAACAACAAGAGAAATTGAGAAAGAGGGGAAATGAGAGATTCGAATAAAAAAAAAGGATGTAAAACGGGGCAGACTGATGAAAAGAAGGAACAAAAGGGAAAGATTGCATGATTGAAACGAAAAAAAAAAAGAAACAGAAACGAAACCCAACAAATAAAACGCTAGCGGAATCAAGTGGGAGTAGGTCCAATCGAAAATACAACGCAAACAAGGAATCGGAAAAGAAATGCAGAGAGTACTATAAAACAAGATAAAAAAGAAACAGAGAAGAGAGAGAAGTGAAGTAGTGGGATTACCAGTTGCAGAGAAGAGAAATACGTAGAAGAGCTCCCTCTGCTGTCCAACTCCTGAAGAGGAAGAACCACCGTCTTCCTGCCTTTCGCTTCCCACTTTACTCTTCCAGTTCCCTTTTATAATTCCCGTTTCTCGCACCCGCACCCGCACCCGCACCCATATCCGAGCTTCAACCCGAACTCATACCCGAGCTTGAACCCGTAGAAAATGGGTTAGAAGTTGGGTTTGGGTATGGCTGTGATTCTGTATGTGGCTGAAATGAAATTGGCAAAACCCAGACTAATTTTCTCAGCCATTCCTTTCTCTGATATTATTTCATAATAAATAAATAAATAAGAGTTTTCCATTTCATTTAATCTATATCCACTTCGGCCCGAACAAGCCTGCCTGTCTAGTAGTGGGTGGGACAATTTTACGAATATTATTTAATTAAATAATAAATAAATAAATAAATAAGAGTTTTCCAGCTCGGTACAAACTATGCTTCCCCTCAGTTCTTCCGTTCCTATATATACGCGCGCCTCGCTCTGCGTTACATCGTCCGCTTCTTTCGATATTACCCGAGCTTCTTCTTCTCTCTCGTTTTCTCCCTCCTTTTTTCTGCCATTTCCAGATCCTTTCTCCCTCGCATTTCCCTTATTTGCTTCTCATCTTCTTGTTCTCTCCGTCCATGGCTCCGATTAAGCTCAACCAATCGCCGGCCTCCGCTGCCCAGACCATTGCCAATTCTCGCGACGCTCGCCTTCTCGTTCGCGAGACGCTGCGTCTCTCTGCTACTCTGGCTTCCGCTCCGCCTGATTCTGCTTCTCTCGGTGTGGCTGATGCTCAGAAGCTTCCCTTGCTGCATCACCAGTTTAGTGACTCCAGCTTCAGGTTGATTTGCTGCGAGGAGATCGACGGCCGCAGATGGAATTACGTCGCTGATACCGATGCTTCTGGAAGGTTTAGGAAGTCTTCCATCCGAGCTGTTAACTTGCACTCCTCGCAGGCTCCTCTTGATGTAACTGCTCTGTTTTTAGCTTGCGTTTTTCTTTTATGAATGAGTCGCACTACTCATTCAACCTGTTATTTATTCTAAGTTTTAGTAGTTACGATCATGCTTTGAGCATCTCCCTTTTGCGATTCTTCGATCATTTATGCTACTTCCATACCTGTTTTCTCTTCTCGAAGTGTGTTTTTCAGCAGCATTTTTCGTAAAGGAAAATTTTAGTATGTTATCGTAATGGAAATAGTTAGCATTATACTTTTAATTTTATGTGAACTGAGAATCTATCTTTCTGCACTGAGAAGTTAATATGTTCTTTTATGCTGATTAGTATGCATGAACGTGTGATGCAGGAGTTAATGTCGTTTGTGCGATCGTATGTAGTTCCAGAGGGTTTTCCTGACAGTGTTACTCCTTCTTACGTTCCGTATATGACCTGGAGAGCTTTAAAGGTATACTGTTTATCATTTGATTTGATCATGCGATTATCTCTTTGTAGAAATTTGATTAGGAAAACAAGAATATCGATCCCTTTTTGCTTCATAAACGTAGCACTTTTTTGGTGGAGCGATGGGTGTTTTCACCACACAGACTCTCTTGAATTCCGTTGGAGTCTCCAGAAACAAAGCTACTTCTGGGGCCATTGCTATCAACTGGATTCTCAAGGTGAGTTGTTTTTCGGAATGAATGTTCCCTGAATTCGATAGTTGCTCAATGATTAGATTGGCTTGTTCTTTGTATTTTAAAAATTAACAAGGTAATTAACCACCCAACTTAATATTACATGTGTTCCAGACATAGAATTTTCTAAATGGCATAGAAGGGTTTAGCCATACAAGCATGCAATCGTTTTCTCTTCATATGTGCAAGAAATGGATATTTTATCTTTTGATTTTTTTTGTGCCAGATCTGTTAAGACTGTCAAAAATCATTCTAAATGCACGAAGTTCTTAATTTGGTTCTTTTTTTTTAATTTTGTACAACGTCATAGAGTCACAGTGACAATAATCATTCTAATGGAAGTTCTTTAATGTGTTTCTTTCTTGTGAAGCTTCATAAAGATCCAAATTGTAGCTCATAGAATTACGAGAACAATTTATTTTCCACAGGATGGTGCTGGTCGAGTGGGTAAAATGCTTTTTTCTCGGCAAGGAAAGAAATTTGATTATGATCTAAAGCAGGTGACATTCTTTTTGGTTACAAGTACTTGACACTATAATCGTGTGTCTGGGTGTTTTCTGTACATGAAGTTCAATTTGTGAAGAATCTGATGGTTATAGTTGCGGTTCACCGGTGATCTTCTTATGGAGTTGGGTGCTGGAGTTGAGTTAGTAACAGCAGCAGCGCCACACCTTTTTCTTCCCTTAGCTTGTGCTGCTAATCTAGTGAAGGTGAGATGATTAAAAATAATTGATTTAGTGTTACTATAATTCTGAAGTCTTATATTGGCTGTTATTTTCCATTAGAATGTAGCAGCTGTAACATCAACATCAACTCGAACTCCTATTTACAAAGCATTTGCAAAAGGAGAGAACATTGGGGATGTCACAGCTAAAGGCGAGTGCGTTGGAAATGTAGCAGATCTGGTAGGGTTTCTGTCAATAATGTTTTAATTCCCACATAAATATGTAAATTTAATATTCAATTTCTTTTTTTCACATTGGATCATGGCCTATGTGAATATTCAATATATAAAGCATTTGAAGTACTCGAAGAATTCATTATTATGATGTGTCTTCATGGGTTTATGAACTGAACAATATCCTCAAAACTTCATAGCTATTTACATACTCTTAAAAATCACCTTTTTGTCATCGTGGAATGAACTACATTTTATCTTTCTTCATAAATTATTGATGTAAGATACATGCAAAATGATCGAACAACTCTATTTGGAATATAGTATTGATGAATGGAGAAAGTCTATTTTTGAAGATATATGTCAATATGCTGAAGATATTTGGTACCGGTATCATTATTTTTACTGTGTTGCTTGGGATTCTGTCGTATGTTGATATCCATATCAGACTTCCAACTAATTGACCTTATGCATCCTTGCTGGTTTTTCAGAAAATATACTATTGTTTGACGGTGGTGTATATCTTAATGTGTCTTGTGAAGCTAGGAACTGGATTAAGTATAATGGTGTCAAGAAGAAATCCATCTTTGGTTACTACTTTCACTCTGCTTTCATGTGGATATGTTTTTAGCTCATATCGAGAGGTTTGCAATATATAAAATAGTCTTCTTGGTTCTTTTTGACCAAATCATATTTTGATTTGTTAAATTTTTTATCGGTTCAAACTTCTTTGACTTTATTCCAGGTCAGGTCTGTTGTGTTGCATACACTGAATAGGGCAAGATTCACTGTGGCTGTGAACTCCTTCTTGAAGACAGGTCTTTCCTTCGTTTATTCTAGCTTTTATATTGTTCTGTCAAATTGGAATCGGAATATGATAAAAACCATACCTTCACATTATTCTAAAAGATGGATAAATTTGTCTGTTGTGCAGGGTGTGTGCCGTCTTTGCGAGAAGGAAATATCAATGAAAGTATATTTAATTTTCCCTGGCTGAAGGCTACTCCAGTTGTTCTTGGTATGTGACGAATTACTTTTAAGTTTGTGGATCGAGAATAATTTAATAATATATATTGTCTTAGTATTTTTCTTCACATGTAGTCTAATCTTTCGTATTGGTCTTTACATGCTATGTTTTTCAATGGGTTGACTTTTTACTTTGCCAAATAATTCAAAAAGCTCAAATTTGTGGATCGAGAATAATTTAATCATTAATATTTTTGTTGTGTCTTTGGATATACTGGTTTTTAAGCGTATTAGGACATCTCAATTTGCAAGCATATAGACCTACTAGTTACTGCACATTCATGCACCTGCTCACACTCCAAATGCATGTAATGGTCATTATTTTCCAGTTCTATCGAAAATGTGGATTATAGATCTTCTGATTGTTGGGCCTGTTATTTGCTATTGTTTGACAGGGTCTAGATTCAAGGATGCATTTCAGGATGCAGGTGCATATCTTTCCATACAGCCTCTCTTCGAGGTAACTCAACTTACCTCATGGCTTCTGGCTCAATCCTGTGTACCATTCCTTTTGTTTTTGCTAAATCTGTCACATTTATCATATTTTTGCTGCTGGTGAACAGAGAGAAAAATACATTGTAACCTATAATTCATCAACGGATAAAGTATATGCATTGTTGAAGGATCAAGCAAAGTCAGATGACATTCTCAAAGCAGCTTTTCATGTGAGTTAATGACTGGTTTTTGTTTTTTGCTATATATACCTAAGTTTTGCGTATGATGCATTATCATCTCACTTTTCGTTGCAGGCTCATGTGCTATTGCATTTAATACATCAATCGAGTGGGAGTCAATACTCGCAGAACCAGAGTGACGTACGTTCAAAATTGAGTCCAACAAGTGCTGATCTTCAGTCTCATATGGCTGAATCATGCAAGACGGTTTCAACCTTGTATGGTCATTTCAAGAGCAAAGCCGCAGAGCAGGTAGGTGAATGGATTTTTCTTTTCCGCTTAAATCAGTAGTTATAATTTCAAGGGACGGTGAAATCCACGCGTCGATGGAAAGAAAAAAAAAACCCTGAGCTAATATGGCCCATCAATGTTCCCCCGATAGTATAGTATGAGGATGTGGACTGAAAGCGACTTGAATGTTTGTATTTGATTAAACATGTTAAAGTATTTTGTTTCTGCATGAATTTCAAAGAAATAAATAGCAAATGGATATTTCTATCTCCCTCACAAGTGACCAAATGCAGCATCTGGTTTTTTGTGGGTTTTCTTATTGCATGCTTTAGCTTTAAACTGGTAATTTGATTATTCATATTGTAAATCTTCTGAAAATGTGTCATGCCCAAATTTAGTTGACCCGGTCCAGTCTTTATTTGAATTTTTTATAGGCGGTTGAGATCTTAAAATGAAAAAAGAAAATGGCTTTTGCCTTTATTTAATGCTTCATATTTTATTTTTCTGCAGGGGTGGATGATGTCAGAATCACTTCTTAATCCAGGCCGAGCTCGGATATGTTAGCGGGAAATATACTTGTTTTAATCTTCCATCTACTAGTGAATCTTCAATTCTGGGCTGAGCTACAAGGTTTTTATTGTTCGGATTCACTCGAAACAGTTCAGTAGAAAGGCAGAGTTTTTGAAGGCACAACAACCTAAAAGAAGTGGAGAGGTGTGTCTCTCTTTTTCTTTTCTTAATATTTCCTCAGAGGGTAGTCTCTAGTCTCTACTGCATCGTGGTGATCCCTCTGCTTCTCTTCTCTGCCGGCGTTGAGTTATTGTCAAATCTTTGATTTTGAATAGAGATGAAACTGCAAGATCATCTCTGTTGTATGAAAATCATAGCAATGTGTACATGTTGATAAAGAAATGATTTTTAAAAAAGGATTTGGATTTTGGAGTGCAGAGAAAGACAAGTGGAGGCTGAATTCTGAAGGAGCTTGCTTATCTTAGGGCTAGGGTGGGGGCCCTCTCTTCTCAACGCCATCCCCCCTAATCCTCCATATTCAGAAAACCCAACAGCTGGCCAATGCCTCTTCCACATTTATATTCGTACTTTTTTTTAATTTCCCATGCATTTAATACTTGCTACAACAGAAATTAATAGCAGTGCAGAGTGGTGGTGTATGTGTGAGTCATGATTTGTTTCTAACTTAATTGTGACGTGACTAAATTAATAATATTAGGGATTCAGAGACTCCAAAAGCAAAAGCGTGGGAGGTTGGACCCTAGCTTCTTCTATAGTTCATAGGCGGATGTATCGTAATCTAACTTCAGAGGTACTCCTTAATTGCTTTTAGATCTCAATCTTGTTTCTCTGTTCTCGCAATGATATTTTATTTTAATTAATTATTACATTACTTTCGCCAATAGTTATCTGCTACAAAGATTGCTCCAAGAAACTAAAATTCTCAAACAATCCCTAATTTGTTGTGTTGTTTTGATTGGGAAAGGTTTGGGTTTAGAAGAACAGAAAGAGAGATCCGGGTGGGAGGATCCCTAGTCTGCAGTATCCAGGCCTCTTATTAAATGCTTTCACGTGATCCCTTCCTAAGTTATCTCATCTTCTTTCAACCGTCCCTAATTAATTAGGTTTGAAAGAGTGGGAGAATATTATATTATGCCCTAATCCTCTCCTAAACTCTAACGTGCATGCATGGGTTTACTAAAAGCAGACTTCCTTTACATTAAAAAAATTAGGGTTTAATTATTGGAAAGCATCATTTATAGAAATGATTACCCTAATCACAGAAATCCGAAGACCTAGTTCATGAGATCATAAATAGGACCCAGATGAAGACGAACAACTATTAAAACCTCTTTCTCCTCATTGTAACGGTCAAATATAGTATAATAAATACGGAAGAACAGGATCCAAGGTCTTAGGAGGCTTGGATTGGGTTTCCATTTCCTTGAGAGAAAATCTCACCATTACATTGAGATATCCGACAAGAGAAGCGAGATAATCAAGAGGATAAGGCAGAGAGAGAGAGAGGTATTTGATTAAATAAAAACCAGATACCTCAGATTCAGGGTGTCAATCATTAAATCCCATAACCTACATCATTAATCTCCTTCAACAACATCCACTCTTCTTCCTAACCTACATTATTATTACAAACAACAACCGCTAAACCCTAATATCATCGTCAGAACCTTTACCCAGTTCAGTGAGCTGAAGTAGGAAGAAGAGGCTGCTGGTCGGGGAGTTAAATTATAGCTTATATAACAGTGACCCAGATTAGGTTAATCGGCGGATGGAATCTTAGTGGCTAGATTATGCTTATTGTTGTGCATCCAAACTTTTAGCACTCTCCTCTTCACTCCAATCTCTTGGCAGAACTGCTGCACTTCACCCTCTTCTTGCCTCTGCATTTTCCACCTTATTTTTTCTGCAAAGTTGACCATTTTCTCCTTCTGTTCCTGACTGAATTTCGTCCTGATTCTCTTCTTCGCCGTCGGCGTAGCCCTGCCCGTTCCTCCCCCGCCGCCATCTTGCTCGTCGGATTCGGAAGGAAGAGCGGGCATCTGGTAGGGCATTATCATCTGATGATGGGGGACTGGTAAGGCTCTGGTGGGTATAAAGGTGCCTGTAGGCGTAGTATAGGCTAGAGCTTCTGGAGCCATAATGTTCTTGTGATGGTTGAAGATGAATTTTCGTCCTACCCTAGCGGAGTTTAGGTGCTGAGGAAACTCATTCTCTCCTTCCACTTCTTTTCTGTGGAAGTTTCGATGGCATTTACAGGCCGAGCAAGCGAGGGCTTCAATGGAGCCTTCTTCCCCACTCGGCATGAACTCTCCACACCCATCTGTTGCATTTCCTCCGATCGGAGCTGCGTGATTCTTCAGGCACTCTTTGTATTTGACCGTCGACGATAGTCTCTGGTAGTTTGCTACAGCTAAGGGCTGATGATCTTCTAGGATAGCAGTGGGTATGATCGACTGTCCGTTGATGGTGGTGGGTATTTGTGGGGAAGATGAGTGCATGTCGATGGGGTGATCATGGTGATGGTGGATCATGTGGCCATGCCCGTGCCCATGCTGATGTCCCCCGCCATGGCTACTTTTTGTTGGGAGTGGAATATCAGCTTCTTGATCGGAGAGTTCCATTTGTGCTGGTTTCTAGTCTTCTTTGTTTGTTTATTTGGAGAGGAACAAGAAAAGACAGGATAGAGAGAGATGACACTAGAGAGTGATTTGGTGAGTTGTTTGCTCTCTATTCATAGGCATCGTGCTCCTCGACTCCAAACATATCCACAGCTTAGACCTTTTCATCTCCTTCTGAGGCAAAACATGACTTCAAGATTGAGCAACTAATATATGAATCACAATTAAAAATTTTGTTTAGCTGTGTAAGAGAGAGAAAGGGGGGGATAGAGAGAGAGAGAGAGAGAGGCTACTTTGGGATCCAAGAATAAACCAACTTTGAAGTTTGAATATCCCTCTCATTTTTTGTAAACAGTGTGTCAGCTTAAAAGAAAGTGGAGAGAAAGAAGAGAACAACCTTTGGAAGCATTTATAGTCGGAACACTTGCGAAATACTGGTGGAGTACTAGAACTCGGTGACGAAGAAAAACAAAGAAAAGGAGGCATGAAGATGGGAGAAAGAGAGCATTAAAAGAAGTAGAGGAAGGCGTACCCTCGTCAGTTCCAGTTCGAAAAATGATGGCGAATCCAATCAACACCTAGCAAAAGACAAAGGCTTTCCGGCAAGTATTAATGGGTTTGGTTAGAATGTAGAAAGAGAAACGATGAAACAGAAGAACAAGGGCAGTAAAGGAGAGAAGAGGAGATTGAGAACAAGGTTTTGGTAGCGAAGGTCTAAGCATGGAGGTGATAGAGGTTGAAGAAAGCCAAAAAGAAGATTACAGAAGATGATGATGCGAGGAAGCTAGAAAAGAGGAGGAGAGAGAAAAAGAGCAGAATATTTCCATCTCTGCTTTTTTTCTAGATTTTAGAGAGAGAGAGAAGGAGGTTTTAGGGGCGGGAGATTAAAAGGAAAAAAGAGAGGTTGCTTGCTTTGCTTGCACTATCAGGCATCAGGTTTACGCCACACACAGCCAATGTGTCAGAAGAGGAAAGGACAAAGCAAGAGAGAGAATGTGAGTCTAGAGAGAGAGAGAGAGAGAGAGAGAGAGAGCCTGTTACTCGATCCACATAATACATACATAGCAAGACAAGGTGTGGAAATCTTAATTTGTTTTTAATTTCTGTCATTTCCATAACTATGCCTTCATACTAAACAAAACATATAACTTTATTGTCTGATCCGTTTACATATTTTAGAGTAAAATTTGCTGATAAAATCATGTAAGCTTCAAACCAGGTCAAATAAGATCATGTTACACGAAAGAGTTTAGCTCTCTCCATTTTTCAATTCTAGAGGAAGCAATTAGGAAGAAGTTAAACTAAAATGGGATGAAAATTGAGGGAGAGGTCCCTACAACGCTTGGAATTGATGAGGTACCACCAAACAGGAAATAGAAAGAAGCAAGAAAGGAATGAGTATGGGGAAGTAAGCATTGGTTAATGAAATCCCATCGTACATTTCAAAAAGAGGGGGTCATCACTTCCACGTGAGTTATTTATGAGCTTGACTTATGGATGGATTAGGGCCCCTAAACACCGACCATAACTGGATTAGGACCTCTCTCTCCAAAAAGGGGCGTTGAAGGGGGCAAGGAAGTGATGGAATACTAAGGACAATGCCATTTCAATTCAATCGGATTCATCACAATCACATGAAAAGTTAAAGATGGAGCGAGAATCCAACTGGGTTTGTTTTTAGAGTGCGAGTGTGTGTGGAGAAGAAGACACAGATACAGTATGCGTACACACATATGACTGCTTCTGTCTCACGCCTTCCTCTCGTAATCTTGACGCAATCCATCTTTTCAGTTCTTAGCACTGCTCTCTCCCCATTAATTTCCAAATGCTTATTATTATGAGAAATTTCGTAATTTTAATCTTTTTATCAGGAAATATTCTTCCCGTTCCAGTGTCTCCCTCTATGCTTTTATTATCTCTTCCCTTTGTTCCTCTGTACCTACACCACATACATTTAAACTGTGTTGCCTTTTCTCATCTTGCCTCCTGCTTCTACTCTCTACCCCCCAATTTCTTTCTTTTCTATGAACCCTTTTACTTGGATGCATGATCGTATGTGCTCGTCTCCAACAAGCAAGAAAGAGATGGAGAGAGAGAGTGGGCATGTAAGAAGTAATAATAGGGCCACTGGAATAAATGGTGTTGATGAGAGAGAGAGAGAGAGAGACTATTGGTTTTGGTTGATCACAATTTTGAAGGTTTGCCTTCGCAGTGAATTTCCCCTTTCTTCGCAACAAATAACTCAGACTACCTCTCCCTCCATCTCCAACTCTGTCTACCCAACTTCTCCGTTTAGCTTAAAGTAGGGCGAGACCACGACAACCATTCTCGCTCTTCATCTCTCCACCCCCTTTCTTTTATATTTCTATCCAACAAAATCAACTTCGGTTTAAAGCTTTGACTTTCTCCTAATCAACTACACCCTCACTTTCTCTCATAATATTCTATTTTACTCGTAACTTAATGTTGGATCTAGACCAAATAGGGAGAGAGAGAGAGATTCTTATCATGTTCATCGACAAGTTCATATATGAAGAACGAGGTAGGAACTTCGTGTAAAAAGGAAGAGTTTCTGTATGTGCGCATTTTGTGAGCACATCCAAACAAATAAAATAAAGAGCAAGTTGATTCCAACGTAATCCACACCACCCAAATATGACCCAGAGCTTGTTAAAGTACGCCCACTACTTCATAATCCTCCTCTCTTTTGGCTGCCCTTGTCTTTACTTATGAGATGTAAGTGGATCCTTAGATCAACTTGAACTACAGCTTAATACCCTGAAATGCACTACCAGCAACTAAATGTCAGGAGTTTGGATACTCCTTCAAGAACATCACCTGTCCGGCACCAAACGAAAGAACATCCAATTCTGATGCTTAAGAGGGGGAATGAGATTCAAAGGGGAAAGAGGGGCATAAAGAGAAAAGCAGTCTTTCTTTTTACACAATCCCTTCATTTAATGGTGTATTCATTTCGTTCATTAGCTTACTACTGCTATGCTACGGGCACACCCACGACCCAACCCCACCCACTAATAATACAAAACAACACCCCCTTTGACGATTCTCTATATTTTGCAGTGTTCTATAACACGACATAAGCTGACCTGAGGTTTTTCAACATTCTACAGCTGACTCATCATTCCAACGTCTGGAATTCCCTATAAATGCATAAATAGAACACACATAGAGAGTAGGATCTTTGTCCACCAACTTGCCAAATACACTGTGTTTTGTCATAAAGGTATGCATGTTGTAGAGAGATGATTACAAAGTTAGGGTTGGGTCTCAGAATGTAACCAAAGGCTGAACGAGATGATGGGGCAGAGCAGAGGAGAGGAAGCTGAGGGAAGTCATTTCAGAAGATTCAGTTTGGGTGATGATCCAGAGAGAGAGAGAGAGGCACACACACCCACGAACACGCATGCTCATGTGATTAGGGTCCGCATTGGCGCAGAGACGACCAGACCTTTTTGTCTCTCTTTTATTTTATAATAATTCTGGTTCTGGTAGGACCCACCTTGCATGCCTCGACTTCTTCCATAATTCCCCTGTTTCTAAACCCATATACCACTTTTTCCCTGTTAAGCTACCTTCCATACCTCAATACGCATTCTTGGCGTGGACACCTAGAATAGAACAACTCATCAGTCTGTACATTAGGGATCAAGATTGTAAGACTTCATAACTCAAGGAAGGGAATCTAGTAATTGCTTCTTCTCAATCTAATCCAGGTCTTCTACATTAGGGAAAGAACCCTAATTCTAGAGGATGACGACAGCACTAAGGTCATCATTTTGTTCCTTTTAAGAAAAAACATATTAAGAGGCAGAAGAATAAGATAGATGAATGTGCAGCTAAGGTACAGCTAGCGAATAGAGGCAGCAGACAGAAAAGAGGAAAAGAAAATTGGACGTAGCGTGTAAGAAAACGCCCAATCCAATGACAAACAGAACATTAGGATGCTAAAGAAGCTACCTACACTCGGACTTTGCTAACTTGCACGTGTTTTTCTATACTAAACACTTCAAGAAACACTGTTCCTCAGAAACAATAAAAACTATTTGGAAAACATTCTTTTCAAGAAGCCTGCTTCAACCAACACACTGTTCATGCAACGAGAAAGTTGCATGTACAACCAGTGGACTCATTGAAGCAGTAATATTCCGAATGAGAAGAAGAAGAAGAAAAGCAACTGGGTCGAGAAACGAAGCACCTAATAATACTTTCCGACCAGAAACAAATTTTCTTTATTTGATTTTTGGCATGAAAACAAAAGGGTACCTGCGTAGGATTGGTTGGAGCAGCATTGCTTTTCTGTTTCTTTTTTTGGTGGAAGCCGGATTCTCTTCTCATTCTGCCTGCCCATTGGGTTGTAGTTCTCACCGCCTTTATTAAGCCTAAAAATCAAACAATTGCACAGAAAAGCCCATAAGACTCGTCAACAATACTCCCACTGAAAATACACGGATTGCTACACTCTTCTACAGTTCAATCTGACGATATGCAAAATTTATGTAAATACCACTACCGTCAAAATAGGGAGGACAATACAAATATTAGTGAACAAACCAATCATGTCACGGAAGAATTTCTATTTTTTCTCCGTTGGATTATTCAACACATGGAGCAGAGTTTCTTGCCGTTATGAAATCTACAAATTTCTCAATTAGCTTCGACCCAAGAACTTTATATTTCGGCATTAGTAATAACATGCATATTTTATCAAAGAAGAACAAGCTTGAGTTTCGTATCTCACCACTGTAGCTTAGAGCACTGAAAACATCAATGGGGAAAATCATGAAAAGTAGAGTACATAAGTGAGAAAACCAGAGCAGAAGCATTAAAGAGAGAAAAGATTAAAAAATCATTAGCAAAAGGAAAAACTTGAGCCATTAATAGAGAGATTAAGGAATGTGTTTATCATTCATACCATGAATAAAAGAGTGCAGGATGGCATGCACTGGAGCACTCATTGGCAGGTCATGCTCTTAAATTTAAGGATGCAATCCAATGCCTTCTGAAATTCACTTTCTTCCAAAGCAATTGTGAAACGACAATAGCCTGGAATTCCAGTCCAGGAGCTGCTGTTGATGCACAATCCAGTTGATTTTAGAAGGGCTTCTCTGATGCTCAAGTCATCAAGCTGAATCTCGCCAACTTGGTCAGAGTTTTTTATTCGAACAATCTTGCCAAGATAGGAAGTAGGCTTAGCCACCATGGAAACACCGCCACAGGATTCAAGAACGTCCCATCCACAATTCTCAAGCGTCTAGTAGCAGCAAGAC
Source organism: Begonia fuchsioides (assembly GCA_003255005.1). NCBI lineage: Eukaryota > Viridiplantae > Streptophyta > Magnoliopsida > Cucurbitales > Begoniaceae > Begonia > Begonia fuchsioides. The sequence continues at coordinate 94,219 of QAOC01016869.1, forward strand.
AAAAAATAAGGAAGCATTATATTACCCTAAATCCAACGACTGCTATGCTTATTTGGGACGGTAAAATATCCATACGTCATAGGGCCTACAATTTTTTACCATAATGAAGAATCCATCAAAACAAACCACTCAGATGATTTCAGATATGGATCTCCATTAGTTTTACGAATAATTACAAAGAAAACCAATGCATGATAGAAATAAAAGAGCACGGATTCATTCTGGTTAGCATATCCAGCTGTCCAGATAGCATGTAGAATTCAGCTTATTCAATTTCAGTACATTAGAAGAATAATATCTTAGGCTCCACGCTTTTCATCTAATGACAACTTTCTACAGGGAGTGTAGAATGATTTAAAGACTATGACGTCAATGAGACTAGTTCAAGCATTTCTAGCTGACACAGGAACCAGAACTATAATTTCTACGGAAGTAATTATCAATCTGATCATAGAAAAAAAATGATTACCTCTTTCAGACACTTGGATCGATTTCTCAGAGTACTTGTTAGTTCTAAAACAGCATTCCACATTTCCCCTGATTTCTGTGCTCTCAAACCAAGCAACTTTTTTGTAGCATATTTCAGTGTGCGATGTGGGCTGCTTAACCCTGGAAAGCTATAAAATGATTCAATCAAAAGTGGTTGGTTTAAAATCAAATATCCCAATTGGAGTGGACCAGTCAGCATCTTCAGGGATAGCCCTCCTAGCAGAGACACTGAAAAAGATGTCTCATCTGATAAATTAAGCTTTGAGATTATGCCTTCCAAATTCCAGCCACCCCAACCCTCAGAATCAAACTCGAAGCCCGAAAATGAAACATCAATTACAACTCTAGCACCATACTTGGCACAAGTTGACAGTAACTTCTCGATCTCTGTGTTGCTGTAAAGTAAGCCAGTTGGATTGATTGTCGGCCCAGAAATGTGCACCCATGGGTTTTTTACATTCTTGAGTACATTACAAAGTGCCTCGTTTGTGAGCTTAAATCCTTCTTCCAAATTGGTTGATATATTTACGATGTCTGCTTTCAAAAATTTGGCAGCAGAAACATAGTTTCCATTGGAACCAGCTGGAAAGCATAATGTTCCACCTTCTTGAATGCAGCATAGGACTATTTTATTAAACAAAGCTAGCGGGCTGTCACCATAGATAAATTCCGAACAGCTCTCTACTGGGAACCCATAATTGGTCTTTACAAATTGCTTCATGCTAGGAGTGAGATCAGTCTCGGACTCAATCATGTTCTGTCTTGCAAAACTTTCAAAGATAGCAGCCTTCACTGCAGCTGGTATAGGCAAGAAACTTCGATCAACATCCATGTGAATCAAAGAGGAAATATCTCCCTCATTAACTGACAACTCAGCATCATTGAGGACGGATGTGACTGCACTGGAGAGCTCCGTCACATTAGTTGATCCGGAACTATCAGAAGTCCTCTGAAATACATGAATAGAAAGTCCATGGTGATCAGCTTTAAATAAAATACTTAAGCAAAAAAAATTATTAGTAAACAAAGAAAAAAACCTAGCTTTATCCAAGGATGTTATCTTTTCAAACAACTTTTAGGAATTGTATGGATAGCATACATACTAACATAGGGGCAGAAAACTAGAGAGTAATTTAGCCTGAATATGGCATTGCATCACAGCAGGATTTATTTTCCCTTAGTTATGTACCACAAAAACTACTACATTCAGAATAAGTAGATCTTGGCATTATTTGAGCACAGAACTCATATTGCTCCAAAGGCAGACCAAGAGACCCTTTAACTGCAATGAAGCAAGTAAATCTTTCGTAGATATAAAGCGAGAACTCAAATTTCTGTAATGGGGAACACAAATCCTTATAATTGAACTGAATCTAGGGATAAAAGAGATTCGTTATACACCATTGAACAAATGAATTTACCTGTGCAGGTGGACGTCTGTCAGTAAGCTTAAAAGCCAATAGCTCGTGGAAAAGACAGCCATAGTAATATTGGCTAATCAGTGCTGTATTTCCTTGCAGTAACTCCACAGTTTTGGAAAGGTTCTTAAAAACTGTTTCTTCTTCTGAAATGACAAATGCCACTTCTAAATCTGAATACACCTGGAAAACAACTCCATAAATCACAAAAGAAAAGGTCATTATGTCACAAAGAACAAATACAACAACAAAATCTGGTACATAGCACCACGTTTGAAAGCATAATATGAATACCCTTACAGTAACAAAATCAAAGATAACAGGAATAGTTAAAACTTAAATAATATACCTGATTTTTTACCAGACCACATATTATTGAGGCATGTGAAGGAAGAGAAGTTCCTGCCAAATACTTTAGGACACCATTAGAACCTGGGAGACTTGATAGCTCGAAGTGATCAGAGATGTCCAAGAAAAGACGACAACCAATTTCTCTTGTAACATCTAAGAGATGAACAAAGGCAGAACTAGTAACAGCCTCAAAATGTGCCATCCCAGTGACCACGACTTGTGGTTTCAACTTCTTTATTAGCTCTATCATTAAATCCGACTGGCTTGGGGCCTCTATGACTGTAAGTACATCATCCTCTTCAGGGTTTTTGGTGGTAGAAGGCTACGAAATTCATATTTTGCAGCATTTTAGATAAACAAAATGGTTTCATGATAACCAAAGCTAAAATAAGGAAATTTTCATTGTAGTTAAACAAACTAGAGACAAACAAGATATCAATTATTAAACCAAAAAAAAAAAGAAATTAAACAGATAGTCTCATTCAAACTAATGCCGACAAGACTGAAATATTTTAATTAGAGAAGGATGAGAAGAAGACGATGTAATGGGATGGCCAAGATGATCACACACATCTTATTGTTTTTCACGAAATATATATCTGAATAACAGATGCCTCAATCTCCCCTTAAAAACTCTAAAATTATTTCTTTATTTCATACCACTACAAACACTTAATTCAATTATTTATGAATGAATAAATGTAATTAATGACCATGAACAAAAGCATTAAGAAGGTGCCAGACCTCTATTGCTACAGATGTTAACCACTTCTTCGGTAGATGGCGAGTCAGATGTTCATCAACAATGGCAAGGCGAGGTGAAAACAATCGAAGAACATTCTCTATTGCAACAGCCCTTGAAGGAAAGACAACAATATTCTTGCACAAGAATAAAGAAAAAAATTAGGATGTAGCTTACTCTGCGCACTGCAAATGATTTACACCTCTAAGTCTGACAGAAAACTAAACAGGCAATTAATCCATGATTCACGTGTCTAAAAAGCTCAATATGACATAATATTAGGGACTCTACCATGGATACCATATTTTAATGAGGAAACTAAGCTGCCAAGTCTCTTCAGCTACAAAATAAACACCTAAAAAAGCAAAAATACGCTAAACCAAAGTACCCAAAACGGAAGATGCAATACAATGCTAAGATTCTATGTTTCTATGTGGTATAAGAAATGTCTGCACCTTGTTAAATAAAATCAACAAATAAATAGGCGGATGGATATTCAATGGGGAGAAATAAGATCAAATGAGAGAAATGGAAGAACATCAATGAAGAAAGTGATTTATAATTGCTCTATAACGATGAAAAGATTTCCCAAGGTCAGAACCTTACTTTGATGAGATGTACTGAACTATTAACATATCATGAAGATAAGTTCACATGTGAAAATCAGTTGCTCAGATTAAAAAGTAACTTTTAGAAAAGTAAGAAGTTTTCATGCAGAGCAATCATTAGACTTAGCAAAAGAAGACCGGAAAAAAATAACAAAATCAATAAAATCTAAAGTTGATAGGACAGTTATCAAAGAATCAGAAGCTTTCATACTCCAGTATTAAGCGGGACATGGTGATATGTTTTCATAAAGGCTGCAATGAGATTCCTGAACCGTAAGCAGCCAGCTGGTGGTTCACATGGAAAACTTGATCTCTCTTTCAAAATGCTGGCAAGATAGGCTAAGAAAGGAATCTTCTCATCAGCAACAGAATCATCTTCAAATGACAAATCCAACGAACTACTAATATCTTTGAAGCCACTCTTGAGAAAATCAAATATTATCTTAACCTGTAAGTATATCAGAGTCATTATCCTTGTAACTTATGTTGCTATTATGGATTTCCTAGAAGCAAAGTTCTATGAAGTCAAACCTTATTTGGTTGACGGAGCTGACAACTATACACCGACAAAGCATGAGAGATTCGCCCTCCAGCCCTTCCATACGCCCAGGCTGTTCTAGCACAAATACGCTGATCTCCAGTGAGTCCCATGAAAAACTCAAAACGGTGAGGACTATTCTTCTCAATTTCAACTAAAGCGGAGATGTCGGTGTCAGCAGCCTGCAATCACAAATTTTCTATGAAAAAAAAAATTTATTTTGAAAACTACTTTCTGGTAAAAGAGGAATCTTGCCTGGAGAATTTTTGTCTGCCAAAGCTTTGTGACATGAAAACCACGTCGTTCAAATAAGCGCTTACAAACTCCTTGTCCAGGACGACCTCCCATGTTAAAAATCATAATCCCCAAGGGCTTAATTACATCTATTCCTTCCTCTACTGCTCTAGCAATCAGACCTAAGCCAAATTGATCCTCAACAAAACCCTACAACACAATTAGTTTTCACATATAACCAACGTTATCATCAAGATTTTACACAGATGCTGCATATGATTGTCAATAAAGATGAATCACAAGTTGACCAAATGTGTCTTAGTATCTAGTAAAAAAGCATAACACTTTCAATGATGTTTCTTTGGCTAAACTTTATTGCAAGGATTGGCAGCAGTGAGTGCCCCAAAAACTTTAACTATCAAAGAGAGAACTGGTAGTTTTGGTATTGCAATTCATATATGAACACTTTAATTTAATCTCATATAAACAAAGTGACTTGAGATAAGAAATAGATCATAGTACAAAACATTACTGCAATCTATATCTGAACACTTCGATGTCATCCCACATAAACAAAGTGACTTCAGATGAGTATTAGATCATAATACAAAACATTCTACAATCAATTAAGATGTGTTGGATCCTAATAACACAAAAAAAATCTCTTAAAAAGTTAAATACTAGTGAAATTTAATGCCTTGCCACTGCATATTAATAATTGAATAAGTGAATGACTTCCCTCCGGTAATGAACTCATTCACAAAGCCAAGTAAGTTAAACCAATAAAATATATCTGACCTGAAGAGCACAATAATTACTCAGTGAGTGTAAAAATTCCTCGCTTGCATTTTCTGTTATTATCTTGGACATAGCATCTGGATTTGGATTGAGAATCTGAATAGAGATAAGTGACCGGGGTCAAATCTTTAAATAACTCAAGTGCAGTTCTACGAAAAAAGTAAAGTTGCAATCCAAGAATTTTTTTGAAGCAGTGTATCTAATGATGTACCTGAGGAATGCATCCAACAATTCGTTCAAGTTGGATGCTATGATCTTTGCAATATGCAAGTAGATCAGATTCATGAAACTCCACCCTGTCCAGTAATGTTTTCTTCTCCTCGTCGTAAATCGGTTGGCCTTTCTCATCTAAAGCATTCAAATACAAGTTTATCCACGATATTTTTATTGCTCTGGGATTGATATCAAGGCCATAGACCTGCCAACAGATATTTAATTGCAGAACAGTAAAAAATTTGATTGAACTTATCCAATCAAGGAGACATGCTTTTAACCAAACAAAAATATGAATAGTTATCAAGAAACGAAATAGACATGAACTTTAATCTTTCAAAAACAAAAGACATGAAAACCATTCATGCAAAATAAATAATTTTATGATAAGCAGACAAACCTTTGAAGGTAACCATTTCTCAGCTATGGCTATGGATATCCACCCATTTCCACAACCAAGCTCGGCCACAGTCTTGTCTTTAAAGATTGAGTTGGGATGTCTACTTAAACCCTCATAAAAAGTAAAGGACCAATCTTCAGGGATAAAAATACTAGGGATGACCATTGATGTAATTTTCTTCTTCCCCTGGTAACCTTTTTAATAGAAAAAATAATGATAAGAATACCTACTACAAGCTGTGGAACATTCAAGGTACATGTAACAGAAAAAATAGTTTATTTGGAAAATGTCACATTACCATGATCATTTTGCTAATTCTCACCTGGGATTAACTTATAATAATAATACTTGAGTACAATTTTTTGGTGGATATGGTGAAAATTTTGGATCACTATTTAGTTTCAAGTTAAATCTTAACCAAAATGTTATCATGAGAATCAATGTTATTGAAAACAGTATTATAAATCAGAAACCATCTCGAAGGATCGAAAAAAGGATGCTTCGCTAGAGGTGGTCGGCTAACTTTGATTAATGTAATGTTTGATAGAATTTCCACCGACTATCTTTTGGTTTTCTAGCTCCCAGAAAAGGTTGCTCAAATGTTGAACAAAATAAGTAATGAATTTTGTGTTTAGACAGTATCTAATTTGTTGGGAGCTTGTTAGCAATCAAAAATTAAAAAGGGACCTTGGGAATGGTAATTTTTCAAGTTAGTAACTATGTCTTGTTAGGGAAATGATTGTGAATACTCTTTAGAGATTGATTTTTTATGGCATGCAATAGAGCAAGCATTGCTTCACGACTTTTAATAAATAGTTTTAAATCAAGTGTTTTCTTCTTGAGTATGATTATTTCTCTCTCTTCCTTCCATACTTTTTTTATTATTCATTAAACGTCAGTAGCATCTGCTTTACTTACATGCGAGGCATAGTTATAATGCCAACGCATAGGGCATAGATGAAAAGTCACCTCCCATCATTATTCCTAGGTGTAATGAAGATGAATCCTTAAATAGACGGAGCTCATAAATGAGAATAAATTAGTGAAAAATGAAAGCGGTATTCAAAAGCGAATGAAAGATCCAAAAGAAATCACACCTTCTTACACTAAATCGAACAAGGAACAAGAAGAGAAACTGAACAGTCTAGCATAAAGAAAACAGTCGAAAGACAGTAGAAGAAAGGAGGCGGCGAAAAATGAGGACCTTCGGCCTGGTCGAGAAAGATATCCTCGATCTGGAAATGATAGGTCCGAAGGCAAAGATCAGAGGCCTGTTGATTGTCGAAACGCTTCTGGAGATCGGCGAGGAAAATACGAGCGCGAACTCGAGTATCAGGATCCTCAAGGCGCTCGAGAAGTAAACGCAGAGCAGCGTAAGCAGCATCTCCGGAATGCTCGCATCGAGCGAGGAAATCATCGACGGAATCCAGCACCGTCGCCATTGACGAGAAGTGGAGAGGGAGAGGGAGAGAGAGAGAGTCGGGAAGACTTGATGGTTGCTTTGTTTTCGCGGGATTTTAGCGTTGAACCAAGCAACCACTTAAAAATACCCTTTTTATCAATTAATTTATTATTATATTCAATTTTTATTATTAATTTAACTTCACTTTATCTATCGTTTTTCTAATTAAATTAATAAATCAATTAGATATTTATTGGCACGCAGCATGCGTGTATTAATATTTATGTAATTACATTAATTTAATAATGGCGTACATTAATTTATCATCAAGTATCAAAATATTCGAAGCAAATACATCAATTTTTATATCATCGAACATTACATTATTTTAACGGACACCCTTAATGTTTCGGTTTGCATTCAACGCTGGGCAACATCGTTACTTGAATTTTTGTCTCTAATTTGACACAAAAATTAAAATATAATAATAAAATATATTTTCTTATTATGTTTAGATTAGATTTTAAGTAATCAAACGAATTTATAATTCATTTTAAGATTTATAACAAATTTTACTCCTAAAAACATGCATCTGCTCATAAATCACGATTTTTTAAAAAATAGAACTAAGACTAAATTAAAACTGACAATTCTGTTCCGGTTTACAATTCTGGTTCGATTTTGCCCCATTAGCTAGAAATGTTAAGATTGGAAATGAAAATCAATAGAACAAGCAAGAGCAACGATAAAGAAAATGCGCAGAAAGACTTCAAATTTAGCCGATTTAGAGAATAATCAACAAAGAGTGCGTCAAAATTCTGTTCAAGTGCTCATAAAAAATTAAAAACAAAACCTGTAAAATTTTAAAAAAATACCCACATGGTTCAAGTGAAAATTGATATCTAATAGCATTAACGTAGAGCAATGATTAAAGTGAGCCGGGAAAGAGCAACGAGGAATGTCGACAGCTCCACACACGTCACCATCTGCTGCCCAGGCTGGCCCGATGAGCGAGTGGTCTACCTTCCACCGTCCTGTCCCGATCAAGCGCCCTTTTTGGACTCCCATTTCCCACGTTCATATTGCCGCAAATCCGTCTCCTCGTGGCCGATGAACCGCGCTGAAAGTGTGTTTTGTGAGACATTCTTGAAAATTATGGCAAAGTAGTCGGAATTCGAGCACGCTTACTCTTCCTCTGCATAGTCCTTGTGGGATTAGGTTCTGCTTTGTACATCGCCTTTATACATTACAAGCGCTTTGATAACTAAAAAAGTCGATATCTAACTCCACTACAAGACGGGGAAGGTAACCACCCAGACCAGCAATTATCGATGCTAGACCAACCACCAAACGATAATTCTAAAGAAATCGGCTGCTGACACTTGCATATTATTCTACTACCGAATCAATTGAGAATACAGGAAAGCTTTGAAACAGAATCAAAACACAAATTTCAAGCCATATTTATCGTCATGTCAGAAAACATGAAGGCCTAGTATTACACAGAATGTCATCTCAAACTCAGAGTCAATGACAGCACCGTCTCTGAAATATCAACCACAAACGCACCATCCAATAAAATCAATCGCAACCAATAGAGAGTAAGTTCTAATGCAAAAGTTTCGTCTGGGAAGTATAAATCCAATAATCAAAGCACGCCCCGGCAAGAAAACTCGGTACAATACTGAGATTACCGATCACATGAACCAAATAAAAAAAAAGGTATTGAGAATTCACACAACGATATATGGAGCCTCAACAAACCCTCAACTACAATTTGAGCACAAGGGTGATAAGAAAATACACAGCTAGTTCTTCAATGTAATCAACAGATCACCAGCGGTGCTCAGTGAGAAGCAGACGTAGACGATGAAGCGTGGTGGGCATGAGAAGGAGCGTAGAATCCGTCACAATGCTGCTCGCCGACGAGGTAAAAGCCGACGGCGACGAGAGCAGTGCCTCCTCCTGAAGAATTTTCCCCGTCGGTCCAAGAGGCCTCTTCGCCATCGCAACAATCTCCCGGAGTTTACCGCCGGAAAGACGACAAGGTCCGTACTTTAGGGCTTGTAGTGTCTATTCACATAAATGGGCTTGTTCTCGGGCTCTCTCTTCTTTTACATGCTGTTAAGATATTCATAGTCAGGGTTGAATTAAGGTTAAAAGTTTTAATTTTTGTCGGGAAGCACCGGTCTTTCGCAGAGAATATGACTCTGGATGTACCCTCCTCTCTCTCTTTCCTGGTTTTCGTTGATTGGTTTCGTGTCGGAAGAAGGAAGGAGAGATGTGTAGCCGCTTTGTGCATGTGGGTATTACCTCATCTTCTCCTCCACTCTTTCCAAGTCTCTGTCCCTCCATTCCCGCTAGAATCATTCCTTCCTCTCTCTTCAAACCCCATTTCTCAGGTCTCTCTCTCTCTCTCCTTTGTCGTTTCTGTGCATTTTGACATCCACCCGTTTGGCCCCTGTCCCCGTTGATTCCATTTTTAATACCCTGAATCGAAGTCGGTTTCTTGTTTCATTTTCTAGGAATTCGTCATGGTTTGAGTCGGGACGAGCAAGCGGAGAAACCATGGATCACTTGCTGCTCTGCCAAAGCTGGGGAAGTAAGCTACATTTCCTCTCCTCTTGTATACGTACTGTAAATTTCACTGTCCATTTCTGGTGTATGGACGAACTCTCTTACATTTTTCACTTTCGATTTGGAACTTGATTCGCAAAATTGATTGTTTTTTACACCATTTTCGGTGTTTTTTAACTAGCGTCAGACATTAAAAGTCGTGAAAGAGAAAAGCGTTTCGGTCATTCTCTTGGCTGGAGGTCAGGGCAAAAGGATGGGAGTAAGTCTACTTCTTTTTTCCCCTCGTCCAATTCATCCCCATTCTTTCATTGTTTTCTTAAACTCCAGAATTTGAATCATTTGCTTTTTTCCCTAAACTTATGAATTGGAATGTCTGTATATCGTCAATTTACTTCAGTCCAGCTGCTCTCTACAGCTATTTTTTCGACATTTAGCAGCTTTTTGTATCTAAATTGTATAAGGGAGGCTGTGTTTATGTATGAATAACCATGTATGGTTTATGATTTTTCCATCAATATATTATCAGTCAATTGTGAGTAATTTATCTGTGTGTTACTAGGCAAACATGCCGAAGCAGTACCTTCCTCTCCTAAGCCAACCAATTGCCTTGTATAGGTATATAGTATCTCACTAAGTGCTTCCTCACGACATGAAAGCTACTATGAATCTATCCATCTTTGATAATTTGAATTTTTTTTCAATCTTATTGCAGTTTCTACACCTTCTCGAATATGATTGAAGTAAAAGAAATCATCGTCGTTTGTGATCCTTCGTACAAAGACATTTTTGAAGGTTTAAGATTTCTCTATTTTTCTTTTTTTTTTTTTGTTCATGCTATTTCCCACTGGTGATCTGCTCATTATGTGATGTAATCTAACTTTCTTGCTTTCAGACGCCAAAGCAAAGATCAAAATTGAGCTTAAATTCACTCTGCCAGGAAAGGAGAGGCAAGACTCTGTATACAGTGGACTTCAGGTGCTTGCAAATCACTTGAAATTAGGCAGATGTCCCTCTTGCTAGTTCTGTTATCTGTGGGCTGAGTAACATAATAGTTTGTTCCGAGAAAGGAAACTGGCTTCTAATGGTCTCTCTTTCTAAATTCTATTGACGATGAAATGTTGCTAATTGCATTTTAAATTATATAAAAGAACTCCCATAGGCTTTACGGTGGCTTTGGAGGGCAAAGTATATGTATTGGATGAATGATTACTTTATCTTCTGATTCTGCTTTGCATAGGCTGTTGATCCAGGATCGGAACTGGTATGCATTCACGATTCTGCTCGACCTCTTGTATTGGCAAAGGATATAGAAAAGGTTTGAGTTTTTTATCTTTTTTTACCAACAATTACTTTGTTTATGATAGGGCCCAATTTATAGGATAATTATATATTATCGACTACTAGAGATGTTTAGTCATTAGTAAGGGCAAGGGAAAATTAGGGTCTTCTCCTGGGGTGGTGAGCCGCCATTAAAGAGCTCAGGAGGTAGCAATCTCTTCGAATTGATTGTATTTCGTACATTCAGTTCATTGATTAACATCCTTCTATTTTATCTATCATTCTTCGTTGTTACATCTTTGGGGGTGTATCAGTTTACTGCACTTTTCCTCTTGCAGGTACATTACTTCTGTAGCCAAACTGATATTGGACTTAGTTTTTGGACATTTATAACTTTGATTATTAGTATTGAACATAGAGACGACAATGCTTATCTTCAAATTTCACATGTCACGAGACAGACACGTAGCCTGCTAACATTCGGTTGAAACCTTTGTATATGTTCTTCGCACCACCACATTATTAACCCTTGATTTTGCATCTCTCTTAGTTCTGATCCGAAGTTCAGTTCATTTGATTACAGACCAGTTCCTTTGCTTCGTATGTACTCAGGATATAGTTTTTGCTTATATCTCTTATTTTGTGTTAGGTTATTGAAGATGGTTGGGTGAACGGTGCTGCCGTACTTGGCGTTCCCGTCAAAGCTACGATAAAGGAGGTATCTTTTTACTTTGGATTTGATATAATGGGTTAAAAGTTTATCCTCTTAGTTATTTTTTAATATTGGCATTATCTATAGGCTTACCTTATCAAATCGTTCCGGGTGATGCTGGTTGGATTATTTACTTTTCGAGTGGAATAACTGCATGTTATGTCAATAATGGCGTTGATGATAGCAATTATTGCATAGCGAACCCAAATAACATCAAGAACAACCACGAATCTAGCTACATAAACCCAAAAGCATAAAATTTCTCCTAACTAAACACAACAACAACAACATTCACAGTGATAATTCATTATTCTTAATTTTCTCATTGATGGTCAAGTAACCTTGTTAAGAAAATTTAAATGTTTAAATTATTTTCGATGCTTAAACTTTTGAAATGTTGTAATTTGTCATGGCATAGAATCTAGAAGTCCAAGTTCGATCATCGACAAAATTTAAAATTAATTTCATTGAAAAAACTACCGATGTAAAGACAAAAAAAATAACTTGTTATCAACATCAAATAATTAAGAACAGACAACCAAAAATAACAAGACAAAAAAAAAAATAAAGTTGATTGAATGGAAATACGAAATACAATCAATTCGAGAAGATTGCTTCCTCTCAAGAGCCTTAATGGCTGCTCGCCACCCCAAGAAAATATTCCTTACCTATAACAAACAATTAATCCTGTATTTATAATCAATCCCTTATGAATCGGGCCTAATTTATAGATTGAGTCTTATCAAAATGTTAAGAGAGTATAAACGAATAAATTATCCTCAACCTTCCCGGCTACAATAACGATCTGTGCCACATAACCCTCTTCATTTCGCTATCTACCTTCAAATCTACTTTCACTTTTCATGAGTCGGCTTCATGAGCTTTATCGTAACACAACCATCATTATCATCGTCACACAATCACTATTAACATGTAAAACATTGCACGTTCTCCAAAAAGTTCTTTTTACTTAACCCAACTTATTAGTTTCTTGATGTTTGTGTGGGTTGATGCATTTTCTTTTAAAAAGGGAAGATAGAGAGAGAAAGTTGCTATATACCAAATGCTTGCTTTCATAAGTAGAAATTAGAATGGCGATAATCAAGCTTTTCTACGCGCGGTTCAGGCAAACAATGATTCTTTTGTAGTAAGAACCCTTGATCGGAGAACTCTTTGGGAAATGCAGACCCCGCAGGTAGTAATGAAACTGTATCGAAACCGTTATCAAAGAACTCGGAAAGAACAAGGCGGTTGATTATGATTGTTTCGTGACAGGTCATCAGGCCCGGGTTGCTTAAAAGAGGTTTCGAGTTAGTGAACAGGTAAACACATGCTATCTTCATTTTCTCCACAGTTTTTTAAGTGAACGAAGCTGTGACAGGGATGGAGGGTTTATGTTTTTTTACAGAGAAGGTCTGGAAGTGACGGACGACGTGTCAATTGTGGAACAACTGAAACACCCGGTTTTCATCACGCAAGGATCTTATACCAACATCAAGGTATGTTTTTTTTACCGAGTAAGGATACGTATATTGTCGTAGAATTCTCGTTTATGTGTCAACAAACAATTGGTTGCGAATATAGTAAAAGAGTGGTAATTTAGGTGATTGATTTACAGGTCACTACACCAGACGATTTGTTGGTAGCAGAGAGAATCTTGGCCAACTCCTGATTCTCACTAGCTTATTGTAATAACTATTGTTTTTATCTCTCCTCATTCTTCGTAAAATACAGCTCCCTCTCATCTCTCTCTCTCTCTCTAAAATTAACTCATCCTCAAGTCTCAAATTTAGTGAAAGAATATATATTCATTGGTTCCACAAAGGCTGGCTGAACGAGGCCGAGCATCCGATAAATTTACAAGTTTCTCTTTCTCGAAGACCAAAAACAAGTCACGGAAATAAGTTTGGTCGACCAGTTTTTCCTCTCTTGCTTCTCCGATTTAATTTCTTGGACTTTCCACACTCACCGAACAATGAGAATCGTGTATCTTTTCGAGCCAGGACAGGAGCTGCCCTCGCCTGCTGTGAAAGAAAGACCAGCAATGACCATTTTTACGACAAATCTGCATATATGAGAAATTAATAGCATGTGTAGTGAAAGTTGCTTACCTTCCCCCTTGTATGAGGTTTGGGGTTATTATTCCAGCATAGAAATGCACCACAGCCTCCATTTGCAGGCCCTGATTCGTATCCCCTGATTGACATTTATGGACTAAGTAAGGAAGAATAATGATTGCCAAAGAGTGGCAAAGAAATCTCATCAAAAGACGACTCACAAGTAATCTTTGATGCCATTGGCGCCTAGGTTTCCACCATGCAGTAGACTCGGAGACATTGGATATCGACCTATCCCTTGACCGTTTTGATCTTTCTGGAGAATTTGTTCATCCATTTTGAGCTCTTGAAATAGTTCGTCTTTCCCAGGTCCAGATGAATTTGTTGTTTCTATTTGATCATCGAACGTCCCATCTTGAGGCAGGACCTGATTCTTCTCGGGCTTCGATCGACTCAACGATCCAGGTGTTCCTTTTTCGACGGCTTGTAGCCATGCAGTTTCTAATTTCTGTTCACGGATAATAGATTCGATTCTCCGCATTGGAACTTCCTGTCTCTTCTTTCGCATGACATATTTTTGGACATTTCCTTCAAGGGCTAACTCAGATGAATTGGAGGTTGATCTATATGCTCCATCCAACAAACTAGAATGATTAGTATGTGTACATGTAGTAGCAGTACCTTTAGCTAACTTCTTTTCTCTGTCAATGAATTCTGCCTGTTGTTTTAGTCCTTCTGCTAGCTCAAATGAGGTCAAACTATTAATTGATGCCTCCCCTTCTGGGAGGAGGATAATTCTAACCTCTACATTACATTTCATAACCACCTCCATGGCGTTTGTGATGCTGCTCAAAAACCTTTCAGCTCTTGATTTGATGCCTTCGTCTCCAAATGCGACGTAAGCGACCAAAATGCCTGTACATAAACTCCATTTTAGATTTGAAATGTGGATGATGATGGTAGGAAGAGTTATAATATCAGCAACAATAAATATTTTGAATCCTTGTTGTATGTACTTCCATTAATCGAATACTAACAACTATGAGCTTCAGAATCTTCCAGCAGGTTATAAAGTGGTGCTTACTTTTAACAAAAAATACCATACTTCAGCATAAAAAACTTCAAAAATAATATATGTAGCTTTCAATCAAATAAATGTGCGTAATGGTGCTTGAAAAACTTTTGGGCCTACCTTCAGCTTCAGAGATGGAAAAAAGATTCCCATGACTGAGTAGGAGCTGTCTCAAAGCCTTTGAATGACACTTCTCAATGCAATGAACCCAGATATCACTTAACTTTTCTTTACTTTTTCGCCTAAAGATCATATTTCTAACCTCGGTATGTTTCTTTGATGTGTCAATGTCTCCATCATCCGTGAATTGGCTTGAATTATAGTTGGTAGCATTCATTTTTGACAAGTCCCCTAGTAAATTATGATTTCCATTCACAACGTTGCACATAGAAGAAGGAGAGCTTGAGTCCAGAGGCATATGCTGAGCATCTGGCTTTCGTTTGTAAACAGTAGCCTCTCTCGAAGAGCTTGATGGATCACCTTCAGTAATCTTCCCACTTTGCCTCCTGCTGCTTGAGTGAGTTAGATCTGGAGATGGCACAGAACCCAGTTGTAATAAAGTTGCTGTGAACCATGTTGAGCGTTCACTCGAAACCCTTAGTTGCTTCTCAGCCTCTGAAAGAAGCTTTAAAGCATGCTTTAATCTCTCCAGTTCGGTTTCCTTTACTGAAACAAAACTAACACACTTCCACAATTAGAAAAACTGTTAAGTAAAGATCCTGATGTGAGATTACTTTGTACAGTTTGAAATACACTCTCATTCAAGAGGACTCAAAACAGATTGACTATTGCTGATAAAAGAATAATAGGAAAAACTGAACTATAGAATAAGCAATGAACTGTATAACTATATTCAGTCTCCGAACAAAAAAGGCCAACTGTATCAAACCTACAACAATCATATCATATGAAAATCTTGGATCCGCAGAATATCTAATCCTAAACACTGTGGAAATCAATTTGTATAAATTAGTAAAATTTTCTACTTTTCAGAGTGACTACCCTATCATCAGATTTTCATCGAAGTCAACATTATGTCTGTTAATACCATTTCAAAGTCAAAGATAAAAGTGAAAAGGTCATTCAAAGATGTTTTGGGTAATGATCCCAGGGCTTCAACTTTCACTACTATCTAGGTTGATAATTAGTTGGTAAATGGTAATACACCAATGGCAAACCAGTAAATAGACCAAATGACTCACTCAATGGATCTGATACATAAACTGAGTCCTTTTAATATTTTGTAATTTGGAACGAGATTTTGAATTTCAATTTCATTTACTACCAAATATTATGTGCCTCTACCCTTCTCCAAGCATTATACCAATCATTGAATGAGATTTATGCAAAAGAATAAGCAGTTGAATAGTATTAAAATAAAAGGAAATGGAACTCACAGCTTTGTCCACCAAATAATAAGGCATTCTTTTTGGCAATCATAATGTCGTAAGTTCCAGCAATAATATCCATAATCAGGCTAGCCAGTTGGGACATTAAAACTAATGGATCCACCCCCGAGTCCATAACTTCTCTGGCTTGTTTAACTGTTTCAGCAGTGTTTGATGACATTGCTAATGCCAAAAGTTCCAGCAATTTTTTGTCTGAAACAACCCCAACCTAGACACCACAATACCCAAAATGTTGAAGTAAAGCAAGAATTCAAGTGGCAGACAAAGATTTGTTCAACCAAAGAAGATGAAATTTCCTTTTTATAAAGTTTTAAGAGCAATTGAAACAAATAGACAACATCAAGGAAAAATAGGTAGATCCGACTCACTAGTTCATTGACGAGAGAGGTGGTGATTCTTTTGCCAAGCAAACTCAGCTGCTCTAGCATGGTTTCTGCATCTCGAAGGGAACCATCTGCATTCATTGCTATCAAATCCAACGCATCCAAATCAATCTCCAATCTCTCCTCCTTACAAATTTTCTTTAACCTGTCAATTATTTCCCCATCTTTGATTTTGTTAAATATATACTTCTGACATCTTGATTGTATGGCGCGGGGAACACTATCAAGATCGGTGGTCATGAACACCAAGACAACACGACGTGGAGGTGCTTCAAGAAATTTAAGAAACGTGATCCACGTCTTAGGTGGTAAAAAGTGACACTCATCAATCAGAAAAACTTTGTATCGCAAGAAGGCAGACGCCGAGGCCTTCGATATTTCTTTGAATAAATATTTTATTCTCTCGATTCCTTTCTTGTTAGTGGAATCAACTTCAAAGATGTCTTCTGATTTTCCAGACACAAAATCAATGCATTCCCTACAGTATCCACATGGTTTAGCTTCTTTGGTAGCCAGGCAATTCAAGGCAGCAGCAAAAATCATGGCCGTTGATGTTTTTCCAGTTCCCCTTGGACCTTGGAAAAGATAAACAGAAGCAATTCTGCCTTTTGAAATTGCATTTACAAGTGACTGCACCACAATGTTCTGGCCGATCAATTCACCAAAGAACATTGGCCTATACTTTTGGCTGAAACTCCTGACTCTATCTGGTGAACCTTGGTCTTCCACTTCTTTCTTTGAAGCCAGGCTCTGACAGCTTGATGACCATCGCCTTGCATCCAATCTACTCAAACCCTCCAAATCAAGCTCCCCAAAATTCGTAGATAGTTCATCGTCGCTGTTCCCAGTTCCACTGGAAGATCCACCTCTTGTTTCTGTACTATTAGTGAGCAACGGAAGAACACCTTGAGCACTTTTTGAAGCAAACCTGTTGGCCATTTTTTTCGATGACCTACGTCGGTGAGGATAACTGAATTTACTTCCACCTAAAATGTTATTCCCTTTCCTTATCAATGAATCAGAAAGAGAAGGAGATGAACAACTTCCACACATACCCTTTCGCTTTGGAGTTCTCTTAGACCAATAGCAAGGAATACCACAGCCCTGACTTCCTGCCAAATCTAAACGATCATCCAACTCGTCTTCCCCATCATCCATAGAAGTTGTTGTCCCCTCCCAAGATCTGACAGTGCTAGGATTGCGAATGGCGTATCTATTGTAAGAACAAGCTGACAATGCCGGCGTGCTGTAAGAAAAAGAAGAATCTTCTTTTTGACCACCTCTCATAAACTTTGGGGATGAATAAGATCGATTCTTGTTCTTGAGTTTCAAAAGCAGTGGAGATGCCCCCGAAAGCCCTTTGAAATCCTCAGAATTAGAATAATTCATGGTCTCATCAGATTGCTCGATTGAATCATCCCGGCCAAATTTCAAAGCCGTGCTAGAAGGATCGCCCTTGAGAAATCTTCTGGAATGTAGCAACTTTCTCCCAGAAACCAATGTTTGTTGCTCATGTCTTGTCGAATTATCCGCATGCGAACAAATTTTATCGCTCGTCTTCTCAAGCTTAGCTTCCCTTTTGCCTACTGTCCTGGCATACGGCACTAGAGTTTTGTCTCCATATTTGAAAATCATGGAAGAACAAAGATCGCCCAAATAGGCGTCACTTTTGGAGTCACCTTCATCAGGAGCATCACTGGAGCTATCGTCAACGCCACCTCCTCGAACTGAAGAGGAGGCATCATCATTATTGCGATCCCGAGCATCATTCTGCTGTGTTGCACTCTTCTCGCTGGATGATTTACAGTTCTTCCAGTTGTAAAGGAACACTCTCTTGTCCTTGCCACCGCCATTTTCGGCGGGGACAGCGAAGAGCGCGTCCAGAGGAGAGTGCGGAGCGTGTCTCTTACTCTCACTTTCCAAAGGCACCGCAGCAGTAGAAGTCAAAGCAGCCGCCGGAGATCGAGAGGAACTGAGAGGGGACTTCCAGGAGGAAGTCGTTCCAGGATCCCTGAGAACTCGAGCAGCCTTGCGAATCTGAGTAAGCTCTTTCTTCAAATGGAGCTTGCTCGGATCAGAACACCGCATTTCCTCCATGCCCGCCGGTTGCTCGAAGCAGAAGCTCCAGTGAAGAAAAAACAGCCCAGAGCATCAAAAAGAAGCGAAGCGCGTCCACATCAGGCCTCCATTCCGGCAAGACGGATCAAGCAAAGATGGGGCAAAGCTGAAGAGTACACAGAGAGGATCAATAATGGAGAAGCAAATGCATCCGCAGATCTGCAGAAAATAATAGAGAATAAGAAGAGAGAGAGAGAGAAAGAGAGGGTTTTGGAGGTTGCTAGGGCTTTGTTTGGCGCCCTAAAAAAAGGGAAGCACCAGTGTTTCGTGGTAGAAGATGATCAATGCAAAGGACCCACAACAAAAATAAATATAAATTCAAATGAAAAAAACAATAAATTCGGGAAACCCTAATTCAGAAGTAGACCCAAATCAGAAAGGTAAGCGGGGGAAGGCGACAGTGGCGCAGAGGATAAGAAAACATCATTAAAGGGCGCCAAGAAGCCGAGCATTGGCTGTCTGTGAGTCAGCATCATCAAGCTCCAGTCCCGGTTGACTTACTTACCTTATCCTAATCCCACTCCAGAACATGGGTCGAGGAACCCTCTTCCATGGAGCCTGCCCACGGACCCATTTCATTATATTCAACCACCCACTAGCCTTGGGATTCCGAGAGTACAAAACTAAACAGAAACCATTCATTCAATTAGAATCATCGGTTTTACTTTGATTTTTATTTTAATTTTTAAAAAATAATAATTTATAGACCACTATCAATTATTAAGATTAAAAAACTTTAAAACTGAAATCAGAATCGTTAGTCAAATAGTTCTAAAATCGAGTAAAATCTGATCTAAATCCTAATAAAATCTAATATAAATCCCAAAATTGTTTGTAAATATGCTCAATTACTTAAAACTCGACTTAAATATAATTAAAAATATTTTTTTTAAATAAAAAATAAAATCAGATTAAAACTAAAATAAAATCAAGACCCGTTGACTCTGATGCCGATTTTTAAAATCTAAAATCTTTAGTTTCGATTATAATTTTATTTTAAGATAAAATCAACCTAGATCGATGTGTGCCCCTCTTCTTGGGGCATTGTTTCTACTTACATTTGTTCTCATTCTTTTGATTACTCCCATTTGCAATCCCATCCACCCAAGTCTATCCAAATGCATAAACACACCAACTGCACTATAGATCATCGAACATAAACGTCAATCCATCGTTCATTTACACGCGAATAAACACCGTCCATTTCCCATTTTTTGACCATTCAATGAAGAGTACATGACGCTACAATCAAGGAGGACCGGGGAAACTTTGTTTAAGAGTTGGAAGTTGGGGTTCATGGAGGAAGTTCATACGCTTTGATATTCCTTTCTTCTCGACATGAGAGATTCCATGCCTCGTGTAAATCCTACTCAAAGGTAGGTGCTTTCTTCTCAGTCCAGACATGAGAGATTCCAGGCCTTGTCTTAATCCTACTCGAAGGTTGGTGCTTTCTTACGCTTGCTATTCTGCCGTCTTCCTTTTGCCCCAATCTCTGAACAACTTCCCTTCCATGGAAGCCGTAGCCGCTGCTGTTGGAGAGGCGGCCCTGTCTGTTGCTTTCGAAGCTCTCTTCGGCAAGCTATCCTCCCAAGACGTCCTGAAGTACGCACGCAGAAACAAGGTGGAATCCGAGATTAATCGGTGGAAGAAAGAGCTCGTCAAAATGAAATGTGTCCTGGATAATGCAGAAGAAAGGCAGATGGGCGAGGACCCGATCAAAATTTGGCTGGACGAGCTCGGAGACCTGGCCTACGACGTGGAGGACATCTTGGATGAGTTTTCCACTCAAGTTATGCGCGAGAGAGTCATGGCGGAGACCGAAACCTCTCTGAGCAAGGTACGCAAACTCATCTCCCCTTGTCGTTCTTGTGTCGGTCGTGTCAAGTTTAATGCGTCCATGGGATCGAAAATGGAAAAGATCACTCTGAGATTCGAAAGTCTTGCAAAGGAAAAAGAGAACTTGAAATTAATAGAGAGTACCCCAAGCAAAAAATTAGGCGTGCCCACGAGAGAATCTACAAGTCTCCCTGAACCTCACGTGTATGGTCGAGAAGCAGATAAGGCAACCCTGATCAGGAAGTTGCTGAGTAGCGATTACAATGGAGAGTCAGTTTCTGTGGTAGCCATAGTGGGTATGGGAGGACTAGGGAAGACAACAATGGCGCAACTTCTCTACCATGACGACATAGTCAGCAGAAGCTTCGAAATCAAGGCTTGGGTTTGCGTCTCGGACGAATTCGAGGAACTTAAGCTCACCCTGAAAATCATAGAAGGTTTCACCTCGAGCACCTGCAACGCTAATGATCTGAACGGTGCTCAAGAGAAGTTAAAAGCTGTGGTCAATGGGAAGAAGTTTCTGCTCGTTCTAGACGACCTATGGAATGATGAGTACCTGCGTTGGGAGGCTCTGATTCGGCCCCTCGCAGCAGGTGGGTTGGGTAGCAGAGTGCTGATAACTACACGCAATGAAGCTGTTGCGGCCACAGCAGGCGCAGCGTTCACGTATCCTTTGAAGAAGTTGAACTCCAAAGAGTGCTCGTCGTTGTTGGCTCGGCATGCGCTGGGAGAAAATGATTTCAGTGGACACCTAAGGCTCAAAGAAACAGGGGAGGCGATAGCCAAGAGATGCGACGGTCTGCCGTTGGCGGCCAAGGCCATCGGAGGACTGTTGCGTGGGAGACCTAACCCTAGCGAGTGGGTGAAGGTATTAAAGAGCCATATGTGGGAGTTGCCTCTTGACAAATGTCCCATCCTGCCTGCACTTAGATTGAGCTACTATTATCTTCCCTCTCATTTAAAGCGATGTTTTGCTTATTGTGCTATTTTTCCTAAAGATCATGAATTTGAAAAAGATGAGTTGATTTTGTGGTGGAAGGGTGAAGGATTTTTAGAGCAATCGACCGACTTCATGGAATTGGGGAGTGGGTATTTTCAAGATCTGTTATCGAGGTCATTTTTTCAACCATCGGCCGACTCTAAATTTGTTATGCATGATCTTATGAACGATCTTTCCATGTGGATTAACGGGAGAATATGCTTTCATTTACCCCACGACAAAGCGATCGCCTCTTGTTCAAACTTTCAAAACCTTCGTTGTTTATCATTCATGAGTCATGGCCATGGAGATGCGGAAATATTAGAGAAATTTTCATCATCAACGAAATTGAGAACACTCATAGCGTTTGTTCAATTGGTTGATCCATTTAGTATCCCAAGCACTACTATTTTTGACAATATGATAGCAAAGATGGCACGGTTAAAAGTCCTTTGTTTGAGAGGTTACGTCATTGATGAACTTCCTAGTTCGATTTCTGAACTGAAACTATTATGCCATCTTGACATGTCTTTCACGAGAATACGGTTCTTGCCGGAGTCGATAAGTAACCTTTTGAACTTACAAATTTTGAAGTTGAATCGTTGTCAAAGTCTTATCCAACTTCCACGAGAAATAAGGAAGCTCGTCAACCTCCAACTTCTTGATATTAGTGACACCGATGATTTGAAGGCGATGCCGTCCGGGATTAATCGTCTGACGAATCTCCAAATCCTACCAAAATTTATCGTCGGAAATAGCCATGGATTGAGATTGAAGGAACTGAAAGGACTCTCGCTCATACGAGGAGATCTCTCCGTTTCGAGATTGGAGCGCGTGGTTGATATTCAAGATGCAAAAGATGCTGATTTAAGAGCAAAGAAGGGTCTTGTGTCGCTCAAGTTACAATGGAGTGCAGATTTAAGAACTCTAGAAGAGGAAAAGCACGAACAAATACTTGCTCAGCTCTGCCCTCCCACTAGCTTAAAGAGTCTTGAAATTGAAGGGTACAATGGAGGACACTTCCCGGGATGGGTCGGGGACTCTAACTTCACTGATTTGGAGACACTTACTCTTCGTGATTGCAACAATGCGAGTTCATTCTCGCCTTTCGCCGGATTGATCTCGCTCAAAAGATTAGATATTGCATGTTCAAATTTGACAAATTTACCAAACCAACTTCCTTTGCTTGAAACTTTGGAGATTAAAGGATGTTCAAAGTTGAGAAATTTACCTAACCACCTTCATTTGCTTAGAAAGTTGAGAATTGAAGGATGTTCAAATTTGACGAATTTACCCGACGAGCTTCCTTCGCTTGAATGGTTAGGAATTGATGCATGTTCAAATTTGACAAATTTACCCAACGAGCTTCCTTTGCTTGAAATGTTGTATACAGGATGTTCGAGTTTGACAAATTTACCCGACCAGCTTCCTTTGCTTGGAGTGTTGAGTATTGAAGGATGCTCGAGTTTAAAAAACTTACCCGACCAACTTCCCTGTCTTGTAGAAATGCGTATTGGAAGAGGATGTTCCAATTTGACAAATTTACCGCTCGAGCTTCCTTCGCTTAAACAGTTGATAATTGAAGGATGTTCGAGTTTGACAAATTTACCCGACCAGCTTCCTTTGATTGGAATGTTGAATATTGAAGGATGCTCGAGTTTAAAAAACTTACCCGACCAACTTCCCTGTCTTGTAGAAATGCGTATTGGAAGAGGATGTTCCAATTTGACGAATTTACCCGACCAGCTTCCTTTGCTTAGAACGTTGAGTATTGAAGGATGTTCAAGCTTAAAAAATTTCAAGGAGTTGAATATTCAAGGAGTTGAATTTTCAAGGAGTTGAATATTCAAGGAGGGTATTCGAATTTAGATTCTTGGGAATCGAAGGATGTTCAAATGAGACAGATTCACCCGACCAGCTTCCTTTGTTTGATTCGTCGAGTATTGAAGAATGTTCAAATTTATCAAACGTGCTTCCTTCGCTTGTTATGTTGACCATTAAAGGATGCTCCAACTTGACAAAGCTACCCTGCCAGCTTCCTTCGCTTACACGGTTGCATATCAGAGGATGATTGAATCTGACGGCTCTTTCTTCACTCAGAAACCGGAGTGCTGAAGCGGGGGTTAGAAAAGTGCAAGTATGGAGTTAAAGACGATCGCAAGATGAGGGCCCATGACGAATCCGAAGAAGTTAGCTGACGATGAAGACAATCAATTTAAGGTAAAGCTATATTCAGTATATATGACAGCATATCGATAGTTTCATATCTTATCTAGTTTCAAATTTATTGTAAAACTTTGGACCAAAATACTAATTTTAGTTCGGTTTGGTCCATCCTTAATTCTCGAAGCCGGCTTCCACCGAGGGCAATCCAATGATTGGGTAAGATGAAGTGGCGTCCAAGTGAAAGAATACGAAAAGAAGCTTTAGAGAGAAGGTGGTGGGGAAGATGATTAAGAGCTCAAACGAGGGCCCTGATTAGCGAGTGGATCACAGGCCAACAGCGAAGCAGTGGCGCCGAGATCGCACCTTGTGCGCGCGCTGGCACGTGATTGTGGGGGGCCTAGAGACACGCCCACTGCGCTTGTCTTTCGACCCACAGCCTCTTTCTTAACCCCCATTTGCTCCCTCTTAACCCAACAACCTTAGCTAATCAATCCCAAAACTCCTTTCTCATCTTCCCCACCATCTCTCCCCATGTGCATTCTAATTTCTATGGCTTACCCTTTAATCCTCGTGCTTGCTGACCGGGAAAGAATCAATCTTTTCGAGGAGAGAGAAAGACGAGAGAGAGATTGCTGGTGTTTTTTTTGCAGAAAAAGCTTCCATTTTTAGAGCTCTGCTAGTGAGTTGTGACGTGAATTGTTCGTCGCAGCATCTGCGCCAAGAGATATTGTAGAATAAATAATCCAGCGGAAGAGAGAGAGAGAGGAGAGAGAGTGGACTGATCGTGATCATGGGGGGGCTTCTCCTGGCATTCCATGTGCGTGGATCGGCTTAACCCACTTCCCAATTATTCTACTCTCTCTCTAGCTTCTCTCTCTGCCGTGTTTGGTTGATAAAAGAGAAGTTTGGAGATCGCTCTTCGCCGCCATTGCCGATGACTAACCAAGCTCTCTGCAACCGATCATGGTAAGTCCACTACCGTTATTGATCTTCATCTTCCCTTTTGATTCTGAGTTCATTGAATTGATTCGAACCAGGTCGATCAGCGAGGACTCTCTGAGAAGATACGTCCACTTTGCCAGCGAGAGTTGCATACAGGAATTACTCTCAGCCTCCGATTCAGCCCGCACCGGAAACGGAATCTCCGACGCCTGGAAGGTTCTCGCCTTCGAAAACGGCGTCGAAATATCCAAACGCCGGTCAGGGTCGCTTTACACTTTCCGTAGCCGGTGGCCGCTCCGGTCAGTTTCGCCGGAGAAATTCATAACCGTGGCCAACGCCATTGACGCCGCCAAGGTCATCATTCTCCGCCATCAAAGCATCGTTCTTCTTCTTTTTCTGCATTTAATCGGATTAAATTTGATGAAAAACGAAACAGCAATGGGACCCCGATCTGGTCGAAGCCAGGTACATAAAAGACGTAGACGAGAATCTGAGCATCGCCCATTTGAGATATGGAGAAAACTCGAAGCCACTGTTCAGAAACCGAGAGTTCATCGTCTACGAGCGCCGAGAAACCATGGAAGACGGCACCATGGTACGTACAAAAGCACAAAATTCCAATCAAAACACAGATTTTATCAAAGTCTGCAAATTCAAAACTGACGATCATGGGCAATCGAAGGTGGTGGCCGTGGCGTCGCTGCCGAAAGAGATGGCGGACGGGCTGCTGCCGAAGCAAAACAACGCCATTAGAGGGCTGCTTGTGCAGTCAGGGTGGGTGGTGGAGAAGCTCCACCATGATTCCTGCTTAGTAACCTACGTTGCACAGGTAATTACAGCCATAGATTAGTCGATTCGAGTAGATTAAACTGATGAATCCAAGTGCTTTTTTGATGCAGCTCGATCCCGCTGGATGGTTGCCCAAATGTTTCGTCAATAAATTCAACACGAAACTCGTTATGATCATCGAAAATCTCCGGAAGCTCGCGCAATCGTCTCGGAAATGAATTACTTTCTTCTGTTAATCATGTTTTCTTTTCATGGCTTCTCAGATCATGTAAATTCAAGTTATCTACTAAGATAACCATCTTTATCTAGCAAGAACATGCTTTTTTAGGCCTCCCATTTGAGTAAGCATGAAGCAAGGAAACTCCCTTTCTCACTCCACTTCTATCTAACTCAAAACTCGATTCCTCGGCGGTAAAAACAGCTCGAGATCGGGTATTTCTAACCTACTATAATGCATTTTAGGGTAAAACTCGAAGGCAAACTCATGCTTTCGACAGAAGAACAATAATCATATTATCGATGACGGCTCGAGTTTTTTCTTTGGGAAACTTTGTATATCGAAGAACAAACGAGCAAATACGATACAACTACAATCAAATTGCTATGCAAAACCCGAAGAACTGCCCTTTTTCGACCGGTTAATCCATTTGAGATCAGCCGGATTCACGGTAAGGATGATGACCGGCCCCGGCACTTGCTTCCTCATAACTAGCAGAAGCTGAAGTAGACTCTGCATTTGGATTCAAACCAGCAATCACCATAATACTCTCTATCTCTTTCACCACCTCCCCCATTGTTGGCCTGCAAGCTCCTGTTTCTTCAACACATCTCAAGGCTATATCCACATACTTCTCCAAACCTTGCAATGCTGACGAAGTGATCGTTAGATCGAGAATTTCTTCGAGGTTGTAGAGCGGTTTTGTTTTATCCATCGTTTTTTCTACCTCCCTTACAATGTACTTCCCTCGCTCTATCGGCTTTCTTGCCGTTATTAACTCTAGCATCAGCACTCCAAAACCGTACACGTCGCTCTTCTCGGTCAGTTGTTGCGTCATATAGTATTCCGGATCCAAGTATCCCTGTCCACATACAAAATCAAATCAAACTATCGATCCAAAAATTAGAATCAAATCCGGCCCGAACGTGACGAAAATTATACGCTAACCATTGTTCCTTTAACTTGCGTCGTGACATGATTAACATCGCAGTCGGGCATGAGCTTGGAGAGACCGAAATCGGCCACTTTAGCGTTAAGTTTCTCATCCAACAAAATGTTGTTCGACTTAATGTCTCGGTGTATGATAGGTGGGTTTGCCAGCTCGTGCAAATACGAGATGCCTCGGGCCGCACCCAACGCGATTCTCAACCTCCTCATCCATTCCAACCTTATCCCTGTCTTGCCTGTTGAACGCAGACCAAACATGATACCACAGCTTATGAAAATTTGTTGTCATATGTTGGAAAATAGATTTGTACCTGAAAGAGTGTCCCTTAAATTACCATTTGGAACATACTCATAGACCAGCATTTGTTCACCTTGCTCAAAACAAAAACCCAAGAGGGTCACAAGATTCCTGTGATGAACCCTGGATAGAAGCTCGATTTCTGTCTTGAACTCGAGCCCCCCCTGCATCGATCCCTTTTTAGCTCGTTTGATGGCGATCATCTCCCCGTTCGGTAGAATTCCCCGGTGCACCTGCACAAAACTCGTCAAGATCTCTATGTGGCGAGCTTCATTTCTAGTGAGAGGAAACATAAACGAACCTCTCCATATCCCCCGGCTCCGATTTCGTTCGTTTCTGAAAAGTTATCGGTGCTCTTCTTCAGCTCCTCGAACGAGAACCATCTTGCCCCCTTTAGTTGCGGTACATCGCCACTTCTCTTCGTCGAATCCCACTCCGCTGTAGAATCAAGAGTACATTCTTATTATACACGGTAACGTGTTATCGAGTCATGATTAGTATAATAATTATAATAAATAATTATTTTAATTATAATATATTATATACACTTCAATTAAATCAATCATAACTAGGCATATCAGCGTTTACAATAAGAAGATAAACTTAACATTACTCAACTATAAAGTGCTCGAAAAACGACCATGTCATGCTGTCTTACCAAAAGGATTCTTCTGTCCGGCAGCTCGGGTCGCTCGTTTCTTTTGTTGAATGGCACAAACCGCTACCACGACTAGAAGAAGTAACAAGAGAAACCCGCCAATAGCTACTCCGATTTTGACACCAATGTTTAATATGGATGATTTTCTTGATTCTGATGTTTCTGAATGACAGAGATAAAGTTTGATTAGTTTAAATGTAGTGATAAGTTTACTCTTCTAAGCATATTTTTTTATTATACGTATTGACATGTCGAGGTTTGATTGGTCTAATTAAAATAATTATTAATATTGATTATTGCACCAATCACAATCTATCAGGTCAACATTTACAATAAAAATATATGATAAGAAAGTAAATTTAACATTAGACATGCTTTAAAGTTCATAAGACTAGAATCTCGAGTACCTCCAAAGTACTGATAAGGCTCTGTCATGAAATAGAAAGGTCCATAATAACGTGGAGGATTGAAAGTCTGGTTGCTGAGAACAAAACCAACTTTCGAAATTCCGGTCCGGTTGAAACGATCATAATCGGCCGGGAAGATCGATAAGTGTATGTTAAGGTACTTGGCCTCGTCAAAAGCTGGTTCCGACAATGAAACAGAATTCACAGGAAGATCGGTGGATCGAAAAGACTCCATTAAAGAATCATGAAGCTCGGTAAATCGGGTCGAATTCTGCAAGTTTGAAAATGTAGGAGCTCTAAAGACAAGAATGCCTGTAAAAGGATGTGCGCATATACAGTTCGGGCTCAAAATCTGATCCAATGTGCATGGAGACGGCGAGCAGTTACTCTTTGGCGTTGAATATCTCGAGGAATTGTCGGTTGGAGCGGAGCAGAAAGAATACATCGATCGATCTTCCAGACAAACTGGATTACCAACAAGGCTGTCACAAAAATTAAGAACAAGATGAGATGACAAAACAAAAATGGTAATCATCAGTTGTTTTCTTGAAATTCGAAGAGTTTATACATCAACGAAGATCTGTAGCCTCGATCATCGACCTCGGTTATCCGGTTTCCCCGTAGATCGATAAGTTGAAGTTGGTTTCCGAGGCCGGGGCCGAGAATTAAAGTGCCGTTAACGTGGTTGTTGCTCAAGACTCTGATTCCACAGAATCAAATCACTCTGTTATTCGATCGGAATTTTTCGAGAAAAAACAAATGGTTTTTGAAGAAGCCGATACTCACACAGTCTGCAAATTAGGAAGGTCGAACAAAGCCGAAGGAAGTTGGCCTCGGAGTCCGGTATTTTGCATCGTCCTATCAGAGAATTAAGACACTAAAGATCCATCTCTTTCAAGTTTTGAACAAGAAGAAGTGCTTACAATGTTGCCAATGAATCTAGTGTCAAAAACCAAGGAGGTGAATCGAATCCGTCGAAAGAGTTATTGCTCAAGTCCCTGCATATCCGATTCGAGTAGAAAAAGGCCGAGTTATTATTAACAAATCGTCGCTGATTACTCTTGAAAACGATTACTTACAGAGTGGTAAGAACGTTCAGGCCGCTTAGATCGGGAATCGATCCGGTTAGTTGGTTGTTCGACAGCAATCTGCATGAAAATGCATGAAATTAGTGAAAAAGATCTCATTTTGGATGCCTATTCTGTCTACTTACAGCTCGCTCAGGCTCGGAAGGCTGATGAGGCTAGAAGGAGCGGTTCCGGTCAACATATTTCCATCGAGGCGTCTGTAGGAAGAACAAAAATAATACTCATAGTTAAGCTATGGATGAGATTGCTTCGTTGGAACTCGATTGATCGAACTTATGGTGTCGATACTCACACTACTTCGAGGGAGGTCACGAGTCCTATAGTCGTAGGGATGGTTCCGGTCAGCTTATTGTCGTCCAAAAGACTGCCAAAAGAAGAGAAACAATCTCGATCATGCACTCGAAACTAGGGAGCTTCACAATCAAATCGGACCATGAAACTAGACCACGAACACTCCTACCCGAAAGTAGCTTCACATCGAGATGTTAGAACTTACATGTGTATCAGCTTCATGTTTGCGCTAAAGAGACTTGGCGGAATCGAGCCCGAGAGGTTATTTCTTCCGAGATGGCTGAAAATACGAAAAACTCGGTTATATTCATCGATTGAACAAGCAAATGGAGGGGAATCGAAAGAGCTAAACTCCAAATTCCAAGTCTTCCCATACAAGTGCTTAGCATGGTGCAGCATATCTAGGCCTGGTGTGCTGCCATTTGAAACCGGAAGTGGACCTTCAAGCTGGTTCTCAGACAAGTCTAGCCAGTAGAGGATGGTAAGATTGCCGATCGAAGCCGGGATTCGTCCGCTGAATCGATTCGAATTCAACGCTCTGCGACCCGAAACAAAGGAGAGAGTTCTTGAATGTAGCCTAAGATTCAAATCAGTGATTTATAGAGTGAAAATTTCATACATAAAAACCAGATTTTGCAGAGATCCAATGGCATCTGGTATAGCACCGAAGAAATCACACCCGGCTAGAATTCTGTAAAGCAGAGAAAGAAAGGCCAGTGTACATAATTTCTTAAAGAAGTATAGAAGAGAGAATGACTTATGGACTTTCGTCTTTTCATTTCATTCTGATAATTTTTTTAAAAAATAAAATAAAATTAAATAGTAAATCTTTGATTATTTATTTTTAAAAACTCTGGTAATAATTTTTTGATATTTCGTTACTAAACGATCATAATTTTCTCCACAGTACTCAAAATGATCTGAAATTTAAACTAATAGAAACTAGGCATTCGAGGCATAAAAAGTCATAGATCACACGTTGAATGTGGTGACTGTGTGTCATTTCAAAAATCAGTTGAAATTTACCCTAACAAACTAACGAATTTTTATTATTTTTATTTTCACATAGATTTCAAACTAAAATGCTCAAAAAATTAGAACTTTACAGGTCTGAAAGCTTCGTCAAATGTCCAATTGATGAAGGAATCGTTCCTGTCAACCCTTGGTTGTAAGACAGATCCCTGCAATGAGGAGCAGATCATGATATGTCGGAAGAAAAGATTTTCCGATCACGCGTGTCGATCTCCAATTGGCTAAGACTTACAGAGTTTGTAACGCCGACAATGAGCCAAGCTCTCCCGTAAGGCGGCCAGTTAAGCCGACGGCCGATAAGGTTCTGAGAAAGAAGGCGTTCACGTATATGAAAGAAAGGCCAAAGAATAGAACATCCTAAGAGATGTCTTACATTGAGGTTACGCGCGAATGGACGCAGCCAATCCCAGTCCAAGCACTGCTGCATGGATCGGAGCCAACCCAGTCGGGGGGAGTGTTTTTCAGGTCATTCTTCAGAGACGACAGATAAACAACTGCAATCGAAAGTAGAAGATTCATTCCGGTTGTGTTAAGAACTGAAAAATGAGACTAGATATGGAGCCATGGAAATGGCTATATTCAAGGAACTGAAAACGAGAAAAGAGACGAAGATCGATTCTCGAGTTGCAGCAGCCAAAAAGAGAGCTTCCCGAACTGTAAAAAACGACCGGATTGGCTCGTTTTAGCTGTAAATTCCACGGTTCTAAGTCTTGCCGGTGATCAAAAAGGTATCTGAATTTAGAAATTTTTGCACAGACAAAATTCAACCATCAACCCGGGCAATACCTAATCTCACAGGAGTATATATCATGAAGATCATCCATGGTTATGGAGGTAAATAGAGTCGCTGAATTCACAGAAATCCTAAACCAGAAAATTTTTCAAAACTAAACTGAAATGATCTGAACTCACAGTCCTGAGTATCTGTCTTTCCGGCGACAACCGAGAAGAGGCCGACGATAAGCAGCAAACAGACATGATTAATCAGATCCATAGCTTCAAAGTCACAAAGTTCACCATCCAAGACGCCTAAGAAGCAAACAACTCCATCGTCCGAGACTCGAAGAAAAGCTGCTCCGGCTATAAAGATAAAAGGGAAAAATAAAAGTGGATAGCCGAGGTGTACAGTTGAAACGGCGAAGTGTGAGGTAGTGAGTCGAGAAAGAGAGGGAAGTGGACGGCGACCGATGAAAATATCTCGAAGCTTTGACTCTTTCTCCACCTGGACAAGAGCAAGAAGCAAACAACTGCAGAAGAAGATGAACTCAAGCGAAAACTATCTTCAGAAGAACCAAGAACGAGGAGGGTAGAACTGAGTTAAGAGGCGTAACTTGGAGAGAGAAAGAGAGATGAGAGAGAGAGAGAGAGAGAGAGGCTGCAAGGAACGTAGAAACTGGTCTGCAATAAAATCCTGAGTCATAGTTAGGTGGGGTGGTGGAATGGAGATAACACAAATCTCTTTGCTGCCCTAGCTTACCTCACCGTGCATAATTTTGGGTCGGTTTTATCTCAATTTTAATCGGTTCTCCTATAAAATGTATAAAAAACTATATAAATTTAATGAACTCGGTTTAGATCGAATTTTGAAATGAAGAACCTAAAACTTATCTTTTGGTTCGGTTCTAAAATTTTATATTATCGAAATTGAAACCGAGCTTAACCAAGAACCGACTCCCACTCCTGCATTTGTCAGTCAAATACGCGTGACAAATTTGATTAAGATCAATGATTTCGAAGCCTATGGCGGAACTAATATCGTTTTAACTATCAATAATTGAGATTATCGAGCCGATAACTTAAAAAATTGCCGAAAAGACCATGATTCGTAGAAATTTTGGTACATGGTCTCGATTTAGTGGTGTTAGATTGAAGATTTTTTCTAAAAGGTGCGTAAATGGGTGAGTAGGTAAACAAAAGTCAATTATATTTAAAAATATTAACATTAAAATATAATATAAACATATATTTAGTTCATTACAATTTTATTATATTTCAATTTTGACGATATTTATCAATCAGCGCGGCATGATCGTCAAATTAAGTCTATGATTAGAATTGAAACATATATTGAATTCTCGCGGAGGGTAATTTTTTATTTTTAAATCGCGGTTTTAAGTGAGCATATTAACTTGAAAGCGAACATTCAACGCAATTCGTTGCTCGGCTTTTCTAGATCCCTCTTCACTTGCGTTGAAAATTGGGCACGATTGATTAAGTCTCGCTGAAATGTGACATCTCGTTCGATTCTTAGATATAGAAAGGGCCACTTGCAACGATACGATCATAATCGATTAATTTAAAAGCGCCGTTGTTATTGTATTTAGTTACCGATATTTGGACAAATTCAAAGCCCTAATTTTTCAAATTGTTCTCAAGTACATTCGTGGTTGCATGGGCCATGCAAGGCAACCGAGCCCACCACTATGGGCACAAACGAACCCTAGTTTATGTTGCACTCATCCCATAGCCTGGAAGGGAGCACTCCTACATCCCGAGTATTCTCCATCGATATTCCGGCCACTGTTCTAATTCCGCTAAATCGAATCACGTAGTATCCTTTGGACTTACATTATTAGCATCCGAGAATTTCGGCTATTTTTCTATAGTAGGGGTGGCCTCTAGTGATTTAGACCAAAACCAAGACATACGGTCCAATCCCGATCTGATCCAATCCGGGTTCAATCTTAGTTCCAAATTTAACAATAAAAATATTTCAAGACCAGTTTTATTTAATTTTAGGTCAAATTTTACTTAATTTAAGATGATTTTTTAAACCCACGATTCGATTTTGGTTCGTACTTCTTTGACAATCGGCAACGTGAGTTCTTGGTGACCAAATAATATAAATCATCCAAAACACTTTGGCAGTCCGGCAACGTTCAACTAGGTTCAACTAGCTTCAATTGTCGGCAACGGCATTGGATTACACTGTCAGTGGGGACGGGGGCGTGGCAGAACAGCTCTGCCGGGCCCCATTTTCCTATTTCTTTAACCATTTAATATTCCATACCATGCTTTACTTGCAACGAATGATTGTACTCAAAGCAACGTAAACATTTAATTATAATATATTAAATAAATTTTAATTAATTCAATTTAAATAAAAATTAAAACTTGACATGTCAGTTTGTATATTAAAAAGTGTGCCCATAAAAGCTTAAAAAATACCAATTATATTCGGTAGAGGGAGTATCTTTGTCGATGAGTAAAGCTAACTAAACCACGTCACAAACCAATTTAAATAGAGATTAGAGTAATAAACTTCATAATTATTACTATTTATTTATTATTTTAATAATAAATAAATGCAACTATAAAGAGGAGACGAAGGCGACGGTCCAGACTCCTGACTCCAGAGAGTGTGAAATACAGCTATTTTTGTTTTTGGTATTTTCTTCTTTTATTCTGGCTCTGCTCCCTCTGTTCATCTCCATTAATACCACCTTCTTCTCCTCTCTCCGCCATCTCGGCTCACCTCCGCCTCTGCCCTGGACTTTCCTCGCCTCATTTTGCTTCTGCAGCTCGGTGCTCGGCTAGATCGGGAGGGGCCAGTATGAGCATGTACGGGAGGGACCCCTGGGGAGGTCCCTTGGAGATTCACGGCGCAGACTCTGCCACTGACGACGATCGGAGCCGGAATCTTCACGATTTGGACCGGGCCGCGCTTTCTCGGCCTCTGGACGAGACGCAGCAGAGCTGGCTTCTTGGACCGGGAGAGCAGAAGAAGAAGAAGTACGTGGATCTTGGCTGTATCATCGTCAGCCGCCACATCTTCCTTTGGACTGTCGGAGCTCTGCTTGTTTCCGGCTTCATCGCCGGTTTCGTCACGCTTATCGTCAAGACTGTGCCACGTCATCATCATCCTAAACCTCCTCCTGACAATTACACCGTCGCGCTTCACAAGGCCCTAATGTTCTTCAATGCACAGCGATGTATGCTTAATTATCCATCTTTGAGCTCTTCTTTGGATTTTTCATTTCAATATTTCTCCCATTTTGTCTCTTTCAGACTCGATCTGCGATATACTTCGTTTTGCCTCCATGAATTCAAATCATCGAGTTTCGTTTTCATTTTTCTCGTTGCGATTGCGTCTTTATCTCTGTTCCAATCACAAATTTTTAATCTGTGTCCTCACTGGCAGTTTTGATTTCAGACTATCCTTTATTTATTCCTCTTATATTGCCGACCTGTTCCTTAATTTCAGTGCTCAGGAATTGAGTTGAGATTAGGTCTATTTTGGTTGATTCGATTGATAACACAACACGTTATTGAAGTAGAATCGTATACATGTTTCTTTCATAAACTTGAATGATGCTATTCACAAGGCCAAAATGGCATTACTTTTATGACTGACTGTCGTTGCATTTGTAGCCGGGAAGCTCCCCAAGCATAATAATGTGTCATGGAGAGGGAACTCCTGTCTCCAAGATGGAAAGCCTGATTCGTCACCTTTGTTCAAAGATTTAACTGGTGGATATTATGATGCTGGTGATGCAATAAAATTCAACTTTCCTTCATCATTTGCCATGACCATGTTGAGCTGGAGCGTTATCGAATATAGTGCAAAATATGAAGCTGCTGGCGAGCTAGACCATGTAAAAGAGATCATTAAGTGGGGAACTGATTACTTGCTCAAGACATTCAATCATACTGCCGACACCATAAACACATTGGTTTCTCAAGTAAGCAGTAGATTCGATATTCGTTTATTTACCAGTTTGTTTCCTTGAGCAAAGGGCTTGTAATAATTCAAAAAAGTAGAATGGAGACTTCCGCGTTGATTTTTCTCCTGAAAAATATAAGAAATATTTGAAGCTTTTTTTCTTTCTCCATTATGTGAACTATCATATTGTCTCATAGCCCTGCCAACAAATGTGCTTCCATTTCTTGTTAGGTTGGTTCTGGGGATACATCAGGAGGCAGCACGAATGAAAATGATCATTATTGCTGGATGCGTCCTGAGGATATTGACTATGAACGGCCTGTAACTGAATGTGGTAGTTGCTCAGATCTTGGTGCTGAAATGGCCGCTGCTTTAGCCGCTGCATCCATAGTTTTCAAGGACAACAAAGTGTACTCACAGAAACTTGTCCATGGTGCTAGAACACTATTCAAGTTTGCTAGGGACCAAAGAGGTAGATACAGTGCTGGCGGTTCAGAGGCATCATTATTCTATAATTCGTCCAGCTACTGGGATGAGTTCATATGGGGCGGAGCTTGGTTGTACTATGCAACTGGAAATTCAACATATCTTCAACTTGCAACAACCCCTGGCCTCGCTAAACATGCTGGTGCGTTCTGGGGAGGACCTTATTATGGAGTGTTGAGTTGGGATAACAAGCTTACTGGTGCCCAGGTGAGTTTGTGGCATCACATGTCATTATTAAAATTACTCTTAGTGCTCCTCTTCTCTTAAAATTTCAACATATAGTTGGATCTTTGTGCAGCTGTTTTCTGATTATCTTCATATGTTCAGTAGAGGGTAAATCTTTTTATCACTACTTTTTAAAGTTGGAGGATTTTATTATTTTCATTTAATTAATTTAATCTATTTTGTGTTTGTTACTTAAACATTATTAGTTAGATAGTCTTTGTAGTACTACTCTAATGGAAATACCAATCGTCTGTCCCATTTTGGTGAAAAGCAATTGCATTGGGACATTCTTGTGGATCTTAATTCTTTTCACTTCTGCAACACTGAGATTCCTTCTGATTGTCGCCAGTCGCAATTAATACTTTTGGAAAGGAGAAAATTCTCAATCCTCCTTTGTTCAGGTGCTTCTAAGCCGGATGAGGTTGTTTTTGAGCCCTGGATATCCATACGAAGAAATGTTAAGGACATTCCACAACCAAACCAGCATAATCATGTGCTCATATTTACCAGTTTTTACAAGCTTTAATAGAACTAAAGGTATGCAATCTTGGACTTCAGCCACTCCCTTTGGTTATTGAATTCGATTCATCTTTTAATGTTTCCTTTATAATATGTTAAAGCTTGTGCTGAGACCTACTGCATTTGTCTTGGTCCATTGCAGGTGGCTTGATTCAGCTAAACCACGGTGCACCTCAACCTCTCCAATACGCTGTACATGCTGCCTTTTTAGCTACCCTATACAGTGATTATCTTGAAGCAGCAGACACACCTGGCTGGTATTGTGGACCTAAATTTTATTCAACCGATGTGTTGCGCGAATTTGCCCAAACCCAGGTTTTTAACATTCTCTATCAACCATGATTCTTTTTCGAAATGTAACTTTATATAAAAAACCCACATTTTGTATTTTATGTGTAATTGGTATCGCAGATCGATTATATCCTCGGTAAAAATCCTCGAAAAATGAGCTACTTAGTTGGATTTGGCGGGCACTACCCAAAACAAGTTCACCACAGAGGTGCATCTATTCCTAAGAATAAGATCAAATACAACTGCAAAGGAGGATGGAAATGGAGAGACAGTAAAAAGGCAAACCCGAATACTATCATCGGTGCCATGGTTGCCGGCCCGGACAAGCACGATGGCTTCCATGACATCCGAACAAACTACAATTACACAGAACCGACTCTTGTCGGAAACGCCGGATTAGTCGCCGCTCTAGTCGCCTTGTCCGGTGAAAGAACCGTCGGAATTGACAAAAACACTATTTTCTCGGCTGTTCCGCCAATGTTCCCCACGCCACCACCTCCTCCGGCGCCATGGAAGCCATGATCTTCATTTCCCAAGCCCATCCGGCAGACAATTCACTTCCATTGTACGGCTTCGACGAACAAGAGAAGGCTCGTAAACTTGTAGCACAACTAAATGGGATGAAAAGATGTAGCAGAGCATAGGCAGAGTGGACATAAAACTGGACAACACTGACTAGAAAGATTATCTGCAGGCAGCCCTTCTGTTTGAAAACTGTTTTGTTTTTTATTCATTAATATGCGAGTTGTGAATCAATATAAGTTTGTAGTTGTAGTTTAGTACCGACATTTGAAGCTGTCGTGTATTTTTTTAGGTTACCCACGAACGAATACGATGATGTCTCGAACAAAGTGTCAAACATTCCAAGCGTTCTAGATGGATTGTGCAAATATATGCTATGTTCTGGAATTGGAGTTCAAAAATAAGAAAAATAACGATATGAATATCGATCTATTCTCGATTATAGCCAACTATCGATACATTCAGAACACGGACTTACAAGAAAGACTTGATTTCGAACTCCTACCCAATTATCAGCTTTGTGTGATTGCTTCTAGAGCGATGGTAATCATCCATTTCTACATGTATTGATCTATACAGAACAAAGTGGAAGCACTAGCGATGTCTTTCGAGTGAAAACTTACCCATCTCGAGATGGTTGGACAGTACGATTGGGGCCGAGGCGGTGGAAGCTTGTATATTGATATCAGCCCCTCTGAGGTGGCTCAAGGCTCTTCTAGCATAGACAGTGAATGCTACAGTGGTGATAATTGCAATAACGAAGGAGATAACATTGTAAATAATTTCCACGGTTGTTAGGTGATGGTTTCTATACTTCACATCAGCCAGCGTCCTCATTAACCGACCACTGCAACCAGAGTCCAAGAAGAAATAGCTAGTATCAATTTCATAAAAAATGGAGGATAAGAGTCTTTTATACATATATGCACATCTATATACATATACATATATATGTCTACGTTGAGGATTCAGGGTTTACATTTTAAAATTCAAAGTTCAAGGTTCTGTTAGGATCGGACTCAGGAAGTTTACCCTGAGATCGGGTAACCATCCATTTTCCGGCCATAGGGGAGATAGGGATTTGGAGGAGAAGAATAAATACTGAAAATAATAGTTTATTGATAATCCATACCCAACCCTAGGGACTAGCCCCCTTTAAATAGACGACAGACTTGACCTAATAGCAAAATTACCAAATAACCAACAGACTAATAAAAGGAAATAATATAGCCTATGATCATCGTCTAACATATTTCTTTCCTATGAAGGCGTCCGTAACAGGTTCAGTGTGCACAAATTAAAGTTTAGGGTTTAAGGTTCATAATTCAAGGTTCAGTATTCACTATTCAGGGTTCAGGGTTCAAGAGTTCAGAAGTTCAGAAGTTCAGGGGTCCAGGGGTTCAGGGTCATAAAAAAATGGAGAATAAGAGTTATATATACATACATATACATATATTTATCTACATGAAATACGTATATCAATTCCATAAAAACACGGAGAATAAGTGTCATTTATGTATATACATACAATGCTGCGTCCATATGCATGCATATATATATATATGTATGCATATATATATATATATGCATATATGTATATTATATAAGTATTATATGCTATATGTAAGATTTTAGATGTCTTAGGGAAAGTGCTAAATGTATAAATTTTCTCCGTGCAAAGAAATTCTTAGATTGGTTCATTGAACAGGACTCTGATGATTGTATCGATATAATTTGTTTTTCTTTATTTTCAGCACTAAGACTAATGAACTTGGCAAAGATAAATGAATTTTATGCCTGAAATAATCAAATATGGATATAGATACTAACCTGTAGATGTAAATAAAAGCCTCTGGTATCATTCCAGCCACTGATCCACATAGATAGGGCCAAAACGTCATACTTGTTATGACAATTGCGTAATTGAAAATAGTGTACGGAAAGGGCGAAATCCGAAAGAGAGCAACCACTCGAAACTGATGGAACCAGCTCCCTTCCCCAGCCAACTGAATCATCGCAGCTTTTTCTGGCCATCTCTTTAACCATTGCTGCACAAGTGAGAAGAAACATGAATGACAGACACAGAAATGGTTACAAACTAACCTTAATTAAGTTTCTTAAAATAATCGAACAAACATATCTTACATGAATACGCTCACGGAAGAGTAATCCAATCAAATAAGGAAGGACCATCCCGATTGTTGTTCCAACCATTATAATGACAAACCCAATGCCGTAGCCGAAAATCATCCCGGCTAACCACATAGAAGGCCCAGAGGGGACTAAAATTACTGGGAATAAAGCCAAAGAAGATACAAGTACAAAGGCAAGCATAGGATGGCCAAATGCAGTTGCTTCCCACTCCATTACAGGGAGGAGAACCTTCATAAAAATCTCAAGATGAGCTCATGCCATGAATTTTAAGTATTGGTAATAATGCTACAACTCAAAAACTACTGCATCAATCAAAAGTTGTTTCAAATTTTTGTTGATAACACAACAAAACCTATATTTAAGAAGTTATCGAGATTAGCTACCTATTTTTTGTTTCCTTAAAATTACTTCAATCTCAACGAACTGTAACCATTCATTCATCCACCAAGTTGTTTTATCGTTTTAACTTATATTTCTCAACTTTCTTTCTCCAAGTTGAAGGAAAAATATGTTCACTTAATTAGTAAGAGGCAAAGAAGAATTCAGCCAAACTTGACCTGACATAGAAAGAAGGAGAAAATCAAGAAAAAAGATGAAAATATCACATGTCGTTAGCAATACAAGCTTACTGCAATCAAATCATTATCAAAAATTTTCTATGGTTTTAACAAATCTTTCTCAGTTTTCTTTCTCTAGTTGAAGGAAAAACAAGCTGACTTAATTAGTAAGATGCAAAGAAGTAATTGGCCAAACTTGACCAGACATAAAAGGAAGCCAGTTATCAAGAAAGAATGATGAAATTGAAAATATCATATGTAGTTCGGCATCCAAGTTCACAGATCAATAACAGTCAAAATTATCCAATCAAATAATCAGGTGCTTCCAGTTCCCATCTTAAGCATAAACATATTGTTTAATGTACTCAGTGGAAACCTGATGTAACTATGGAATGTGGAAGTAATTAAGTACCTTCGCAAACAGAAATGGCACTCCCCA
Organism: Begonia fuchsioides; assembly: GCA_003255005.1. Classification (NCBI taxonomy): domain Eukaryota; kingdom Viridiplantae; phylum Streptophyta; class Magnoliopsida; order Cucurbitales; family Begoniaceae; genus Begonia; species Begonia fuchsioides. The sequence goes on from QAOC01016869.1 coordinate 134,525, forward strand.
CTTGAGAAAAACAAGGAGAAGTATAACAATAACCAAACACCACAGTAAGACTTTGATCCACCATCTTAATGATTTCATCCTTGTTTCTGCTCGAGTCAGAGTCATCTCTGATTCCTCATCTCTTGATTCATTGACAACGAGCCACACAAACTCACTATTTTCGATTCTGTCGCTGACAGAGTTTGGTTCTTTCCCAGGCTCTTGTGAAGAGCCATCCATGTTTAATAAAACCTCGACCCTACACAAAAAAAAAAACCTATAAGAGAACAAAACAGATGATTAAATTTCAAACTTTGAAGCTAGAGGTTTACATTTGACAAAATATGCATGAAATGAAGCAGAAAAAAGAAGATACAAATTTACCGAAAATAAAAGTAACGTCGAGACCCAGTTGTGTAATTGCAAGGAGTTCACCGAAAAAAATGACCGAGCAAAACAGAGTCCCTATCTATGGAAGCAGACATGTTACAGATACATGTTATCCAAGCTTGATGAACAGAAACTATGAATGTTCTAAACTCATTACCATTCGTAATTGATATCAAAGGGTTTTCGTCGAGAAACATACAAAAATTTTCACAGCACACACTGCCCTAGAATGAACATATGCTGTGTAAACGAGACTTCTTAGTATCTAACAGACGACAATGCAGCTTAATTGGGAAATAATAATAATTATTAACGACCAAAACAGATACTCGGAGCAGAACAGATTAGAAAATTCTCCGCGCGTAAAACAGGAAGAAAGAAAATCGATTCAGAGCAAATCAAGCATCGAGAGCGAACTCTTAGGGTTTCCAAATAAACCAAAGATCAGGAAAGTTGCAAGAAAAATCCAACCTTTTGGGCTCGGAGAATCGTTCAGATGACTCGCACTCGAGGCTGAAGCTGAAGCTGGAGCTGAGGACGAGTAAAAACCGTCGGAAATCGTCGCCGGAGGCGCAGAGGACCTCCGGAAGCGCGTTGCTTCTCTTCTAAGCTAAAATTCCATCCAATTCAACCAACAACATCAACAACCTGCGACGATTCCGGTTACCGAAATTAAATATAATAGATCGATCACGACTAAAGCCCTTGCCCTGATGTGCCTTCGGGGTTGGTCGAACGCACGGTCACGTAGCCGATGTGGTCCGTGATCGCACTCCGTTCGGAAACTTATCGTGCGGAAGCATATTTTATGTGGTGGTATGGTAAAAATGGTATTTTTATGGGGATGGGTCGTGGGAAATTTGGAATGGTTCGGATGGATTTTGATATGGCTCGGGATGGAAAATATTGATGAAAATCAAAGTGGAGGTGGTGTTGATGCTCGGGGATGGTTTCGGTAATGGGAAGGTTAGAGGTGGCTGGTGGATGGAAATCAAGTCAAACGCTCGAGCAATCGAAGTGTTTGACACGGTAGACCTTGGTTTGCACACGGATATTACGCACCGCGCGCTTACAAGGGTTGACGTTTGCTTGGCCGGATGTGACGCACCGGAGAAGCAAGGTCGGCTGAGGGAATTTGACAATAAGGCTCGAAGCTCTTTGATTATCAAACATTCACTAAGTAAAAACAATGCAAGTGTTCGAAATATAAAGAAAACAAAGCATAAAAACTAAGAAGAAATGTTGGTCGTCGGATTCGATGGACGCCTCGGATGAACTCGTGTCCAATGCAGCAAACTTGGCAAAAATCATGGGATTCACTCGGTTGTTATGATTCTGAAGATTTGGTGGTCGAATGTGTCGAGTGAATCTGGACATTGCACGAGTGGGCCGTATCTTGGGCATGGTGGGCCGTATCTTGGCTCGCTGGGCCGTGTCGGGTGGCTGTGTCCTGGCTCGTCTGGGCCGTGTCAGGTGGCCGTGTCCTGGCTCGTCTGGGCCGTGTCCTGGCTCGTCTGGGCCGTGTCAGGTGGCCGTGTCCTGGCCCGTTTGGGCCGTGTCTGGTGGCCGTGTCCTGGCCCATGTGGGCCGTGTCAGGTGGCCGTGTCCTGGCCTGTTTGGGCCGTGGGCTCGGCAACATGTCTCGGCTCCTGAACGATTAGCGTGGGCCAAATTAAAACGCTGTCCTCCGAAGCTCCTTAGGACGTCAAAGAATGATAATGGCTCGGCCCTTTTGGATGTACGCCACAAAAGGCCTTGGGTTGGCCGAGCCCCCTTGTCTTTGACACTTAGCGGATTTGTCCTCCATCTTTAGGCCTGCACTTCTTCCACTTCTATGGCTAGCTACTCCTACTTGTGTCCACGTGGGCCACTTATTCTTGTGGGCCAAAACCCTAGAGGGTTTCAGCCGTGGCACGGGCCGGGGTCGTGGCCGTGTCTTCTAGGCCGCGCGCGTCGCGGGTGGTGCGTGTGTCTTCGAGCCCGCGTGCATCATGGTCCGCGCTGTCCGTGGGCTGGTCTCTATGGCCGTGCGCAATGTCTGGACTCGCGCTGGCCGTGTCGCGCGTCTTGGCTGGGCGCGCGCAGTGCGTGCTGCGCGCCTGCGCTGCGCGCGCGCTGTGCGTGCTGCGCGCCTGCGCTGCGCGCGAGCTGTTCTTGCTGCGCGCCTGTCTCGTCTTTGGTCGTGCTAAATCGTCCTTGTAACGTGTCTCCGAGGCTAAATCACCTACAAAACTCACAACCAAGTTAGGAAAAAGGTCCGTGCTCGGGGAGTGCTTGGTGTTGCACTCCCGTTGCACATCATGCCCCCGGGGTACTTGAGGATTTGTCCTCAAATCTATCTTTTCCTCATTAACCTCTCCCGGTTGGAGGTTAATATTTTGCTCATCCTTTGGAAAGGGTGGTGATTTGTCGGGAGGTTTCCTTTGGCACTTTTTCCCAAATTTGTCAATGAAAAATCCATGCTTTCGGTGAAGGATCTTGACAATGAGCTTCTTTGGACCAAGTCTAGGTAACCACCTTTTTCGGCTTACTAAAAATGGCACATTTTCTGGATTTGTTTTGTAAGGAGGTTCATTCGGTAAGGTGGTTCCCGAATCGAAGATAGTTTGGTGCGTAACTCCTCGGAAAAGTGGTAATTCATCGGGTAGTTTCTTCGGGAACCCGACTTCGTCATGATCAAGAGGGGGTGGAACACTCTCCGGAATCGGACCTTCATCATCAATACTATGCTCTTGGTTCTCCAATTCCTTTTGTTTCTCCAACCTTGCTAATTTATCGGCCTCGTCCTTGGCCACTTGCTCCGGTGTTAGTGGAACTAGGATAACGTTGCGCCCGTTCATCTTGAATGAATATCGGTTGGATCGGCCGTGGTGTAGTGCGTCTTGGTCAAATTGCCATGGTCGTCCGAGAAGTAAATGTGCGGCTTTTATCGGCACCACATCACATAAGACCGTGTCGTTGTAATGGCCGAGTGTGAACTCCACTCGGGTTTGTTTGGTGACCTCAAACTCGTTTTGACCGGAAAACCACATTATTTTGTATGGCGCCGGGTGTTCGGTGGTGGTTAGCGCCAATTTGTCGACCATCTCTTGTGAAGCCACGTTGGACCAATTTCCGCTATCAATAATCAAGGAACAAACTTTCTCCTTGATTAAACAACGGCTATGAAAAATATTTTCACGTTGCCCCTCTCGGGGACTTGGCTCGTCGAGCATGGATCTCCCGCTCGTGAAAACAAAATATCGGGCTCGAAAAAAAATTTCGTGGAGGTGAATAAAAATCGAATCTTTGGACCTTTTTGCTCTGATACCAAGATGGTGTGCCTTCGGTCGTGGGGATCGCGCTAAGGCGTACCGTGGATGCTCGAGATGCGCCCGGGAAGGTGGATTAGGGCGCGGATGGGGTAACTTGGTGATTTTGGGAAAATGGTGAGTATTTCACTCGGTAAATATGGGTTTTGCGGAAGTGGGATGATGGGTATGAGGAAATGGCTCGAGGGAATCGAAGAGTGGTTCGTGGAGGGAGTGATGATGATTACCCGGGATGGTGATGATGTAATGGAGGTCGTCGGAAATGGTGGCAAGGTGAGGGCGGTCAAAACACTCGAGTAACCGAGAGTGTTTGGATCGGTAGGCCTTGGTCGTGGCTCGGATGTTACGCACCGAGTCTCGGCTAAGGATTGACGTTCGTCGGCCGGATATGACGCACCGGAGAACTTGGTCGATTGAGGGAGTTTGATAAGAAGGCTCTAAGCTCTTGTATTATCAAATTTTCACTAAGTAAAAACAATGCAAGTGTTCGGAATATAAAGAAAACAAAGCATAAAAACTAAGAAGAAATGTTGGTCGTCGGAACGCCTCGGATGAACTCGTGTCCAATGCAGCAAACTTGGCAAAAATCATGGGATTCACTCGGTTGTTATGATTCTGAAGATTTGGTGATTGAATGTGCCGAGTGAATCTGGACATTGCACGAGTGGGCCGTATCTTGGACATGGTGGGCCGTATCTTGGCTCGCTGGACCGTGCCGGGTGGCCGTGTCCTGGCTCGTCTGGGCCATGTCAGGTGGCCGTGTCCTGGCCCGTGTGGGCCGTGTCAGGTGGCTGTGTCCTGGCCTGTTTGGGCCGTGGGCTCGGCAACATGTCTCGGCTCCTGAACAATTAGCGTGGGCCAAATTAAAACGCTGTCCTCCGAAGCTCCTTAGGACGTCAAAGAATGATAATGGCTCGGCCCATTTGGGTGTACGCCTCAAAAGGCCTTGGGTTGGCCGAGCCCCTCTTGTCTTTGACACTTAGCGGATCCGTCCTCCATCTTTAGGCTCGATCTTCTTCCACTTCTAACGGCTAGCTACTCCTACTTGTGGCCACGTGGGCCACTTATTCTCGTGGGCCAAAACCCTAGAGGGTTTCAGCCGTGGCACGGGCCGGGGTCGTGGCCGTGTCTTCTAGGCCGCGCGCGTCGCGGGTGGTGTGTGTGTCTTCGAGCCCGCGTGCATCATGGTCCGCGCTGTCCATGGGCTGGTCTCTATGGCCGTGCGCAATGTCTGGACTCGCGCTGGCCGTGTCGCGCATCTTGGCTGGGCGCGCGGAGTGCGTGCTGCGCGCCTGCGCTGCGCGCGTGCTGTGCGTGCTGCGCGCGCGCTGTTCGTGCTGCGCGCCTGTCTCGTCTTTGGTCGTGCTAAATCGTCCTTGTAACGTGTCTCCGAGGCTAAATCACCTACAAAACTCACAACCAAGTTAGGAAAAAGGTCCGTGCTCGGGGAGTGCTGGGTGTTGCACTCCCGTTGCACATCATGCCCAACCCAACTCCCGCCGCGTTCCGTACATTCTTCCAAGTCAAACTAAAATGCGCCGCGTCTCTCCTCGTTGAGCCTCGTGTGTTCCCATGCTCGAGAAGGACACGTGGACGTCTCTAGTTCGCTGTTGGCAGACAACGTCGGTCTCTTCATTTTTTAAAATAATCCCCGATTTTGAAAATTGCTCCAGTTCGAACCGTAAAAAGAACCATGGGATAGTGGTTCAAATGAAATCTTCGGCCGAAAACCAACCGGAATCTAGTCAGAAGCCGATTTAAAGCCCCCAAAACCATCTTGCATTAAAAAATTTGGCCCAAACCCGATCACAGTCAATGAAAATTATAAATAATTTGAAAGGTTTTAGACCTGACCACGACCGAACTAGAAACAAGCCATGAACTGGTTCATTTCGGGCCAGATTCGATTATAAACGTCGACGAGTCGAGATGAAGAAGTTATTCCAAATTACAATGGCAATCAGCGAGCCGGATAGACACATCTCGAAACGTCAAATACATAACTAAAATTAATTTATAATAAATAATTATTTTAATTGTAAATTATGATATATCATGTCAAATTGTCACGTAATTATTTTATAGATAATGATAAATACAGAATAAAATTAAAATAAAAAGAGAACGAAAAGGGAGTTCCAATTGGTCATGGTGAACTTCTAGAAACTTCGAGAGGATTGACCGTCCGGCTCCGGCAGCCCCGTTTTGACGATCGGAATAATTATTATATCTTTGATGTCGTCCTATTTATTCGCCGCTCGAAGAAGAACAAAAATCTCCGATCTGCAATTTTTTGACAGAATCATTGAACAGAGTCTTTACCGCCGCCATTGCAGCCGTTACCTCCACCGCACGCGGTGGAGAGCCAGATAAGCAACGAGTCGATAGCCGACCAACATCAAAGCCATTATTCCCAGATCCACCCACAGATGCCGGAGCCCAACCGATTTGACCGCCGGAAAATCAACGACCTGACAATAAACTCTGGGAGAGCACTCGTAAATGTCATCCTCGCTATACTGAACTCCGAGAAGAAGCTTGTAACAGTAATAGCTATAGCTCAAGTACTTGAGCCAGACAATGAAAGGAGGAATTTGCTGAATGTAGTAGCCGCCGGCGATCAAGAAAACCAGGGTGGTGACGGAGGCCAAAGTCGTCGCCTGTTTGACCTCCATTAGAATAGCTCCGATGGCCAGGCCGAGGCTCTGGGAAACGAGGACGCTGTAGAGGACGACGAGGAGGGAGAGAATGAAGGTTACCGGGTCGGGTTTGAGACCTCCCATCCAGTATATTATGAACACGAATGCTGTGGGCAGAGCGAGCTCTAATGGCAGATCTCCGACGGTTCTGGCCAAGAAATACGACGATAGCCGGTACATTCCCGACGACCTTTCTTTTATCAGCATTCTTCGTTCTTGTGGAAAAGTGAAAACAGCGTTATAGAGAGGGTAAAATCCCCAGAAAACGGAGAAGAAGAACAGCAACGCAATCTGCAGATTGAACAATTTCTGTTCTAAGCATTGAAATTAAACATTTTTTTTTAAATTTAGCCATGAAATTCATACCCGGTCGTCGATGCGAGACGGCGGCGTGTGCCACCAGAGCAGGCCGCCGAGGATGGCGACGCTTATGACTTGAAAAATCCTGAGTCTGTTGAAAGCTTCGAATCTTCTCTCTCTCATCCCTCTCTGGAGAAGAACTCTGAACTGATGCCACCAGCTGGTGCACCACTGCTCCGATCTCTTGTCTCCCTCTGCAAGATTTCAGAAATCATTCAATGATCTTCGTATAGAGCTGGGTTTTTACTGTAATGAAGAACGAAAGATGATTTTACTTGCAGAGGCATCTTTTGCGTAAGAGAAGCTATTATCCATGGCGGAAAGATCTGCTTTCAGTCTCGGAGAAATGTTCTTTTCGTAAGCAGAAACCAGAGCCTCTTTCACCATCTTCTCCTCCGTCTCCATTCCGTCTCCGGGCTCCGTCGCGTGTCTAGAATCTGGCGCAATTCCTATTCACCGGAGATCTAATTTCAAGGATTTTTCATGCATGTTTCGCTTTCATCATCAACGCATAGAAAAGAACATACCATTGGCAAGATCGAGCAAGAGATCAGCTGGGTTGACGGTGAGCGAAGTGGAAAATCCGATGGAGGAAAGGTAATCCACGGCTGCGGAAGCGGGGCCATAATAGATAGGGCAGCCGTCGGAGAGAAGAACTACTTTGTCAAACATGTGGTAGAGACGGCTCGACGGCTGGTGAATTGTTGTAACGACGGTCCGACCGCCGTTAGCGAGCCGTTTGATGGTGGTCAGAATCCGCAGAGCCGTCGTCGAGTCCAAACCGGACGTGGGCTCGTCCAACAAAAGCAAGCTGGGATTTATCAACATTTCCTGACCTATACTAACCCTCTTCTTCTCCCCACCGGAAATCCCTCGGAACAGCGGTCCTCCGATCATGCTATCCCGGCAACGAGTCAAATCCAGCTCGGTCACAACTCGGTCCACCTTCTGAACTTTCTCGTCTCTGGTCAAGCTGTTTGGGAGCCTCAAAAGAGCAGTGAAAACTAGGGTTTCGGCGACTGTGAGGTGAGGGTACAAAACGTCGTCTTGAGCAACAAAGCCTGTTCGTCGTTTAATGGCGCCGGAGAACGGCGAGCCGTTGTACGTTATCTTGCCGGATAATTTTCCCGAGAGACGACCTCCGAGAGCCGTAAGAAGCGTGGTTTTCCCACTTCCCGACGGACCCAGCATAGCAAGTATTTCGCCGGGGCAAACCATGCCGGTGATTCCGTTGAGAATCGTCTTATCCTTCTTCGCCCATTTTCCGCCATAGCCCAGACCTTTGCTCTCCGATTTCACTTTGTAAACCACTTCTTCAAACTGCGAAACAACCCAACGAACAAGAATTCAGACAAAATCATCCATAAAAACCTAAAAACACAAGTTCAAATCCAAGAGACAAACCTTTAAAACCACTGGGTTGAAAGAGAGTTGCAGAAAAGACTGCGTCTGGGTTTCCGGCTCAGACATCTCCGGCAACTCCCTTTTATCCAGGCTGCTCAAATCCACCATTAAAGCAAACAAATCTGTATATATATATAGTCGAGAAAGAAGCCCGAAGCAAAATTATAAAAACAAACGCATCCACGAATCACCTTTCGGCTCTGGTTTTTTAAATTATATGCCATGATTATCAATCATGCAGGTAAAAGAACTCGAAAACAGGAAGCAAAAAACTTACCTTCGTTAAAACTTGGTCATCTGATGTTCAAAAGCGATGAATTCGTACCTCATTTTCGATTATTTTTATGGTCGTGTCATAGGCGTGTTCGAAGGATCGTTCATGGTGGGAGTCCACCTCGTGATGTTCTAATAATCTCTTCCAGCTCTTCTTCGTCGGAGCTACAGTTTACGGTTAAAAGTCATGTATTACAGACTGCTTGTAGGGTTCGTGGGAGGGTTCGTGGGAGATGGAAAATGATATGTGCCACTAATGAAAATCATTAAGCTGGAGAAAAATTATATCTACACTAAGGAATTAAATAAATATACTTCTAACACACGAGTTTATTACTATGCGTAACAAATATATGTATGTATATATATACACATGTACGAGCGAGTTTCTAGTTAGCACAGATCGCATTATATTAGTGAGATATAGTCAAATTATACTTGTAGAGTAATGATAAGGTTACATTCTCATTCTACGTGATGAGGTGTCAATTATTTATAGATCAAATTAAAGTATAATCAATGTAGTAAGTATAAATAAGAATTATTCATACATATAAGACAACATTCTTACCATTGATGTAAGATTATACATCTCTACTTATGTGAGATGAATCTTCACAGTTAACAAAATTCCTGACCGTATTAGCATTTACAGAATGGATAATCAATTTGCGCCTCGATTTAATATTCATAAATTTTAACGGTAAAAGGGTTACAACTAAATTCAATGTTATTTAGTGGAGCCCTTGAATACGTCATCACGCTATCGGTCGTTTTGTGTCAAAGCCTAAACCATTTTATTTTTAGGCTACGCCCAAACCCTATTATTTTGATTGCAGACGAAGAACTTGTTTATGAATTATCGTGAGTCTGCGCCCCGTGGCGATGGCATCACGACACATTGGGTTACATTTTGTAACCATGGTAAAATAAAAGCCTTAGACGAGAGAGCACGCATGGAACTAGACAATAGGGTTCAACACCCTTTAACAGTCATCAAATCTCTAGTCTTTTTCGAATTCTCGAAAAAGTAGAAAAGAAGTGAGTCAAACTCGAACAAGGCGACACCGACCAGCACGAGATATACTAAAATTTGAGAGGTGGTGGTGCATTACCAGGCTTTGCATATCTCTTTTCTCCCTTTTTTCCACGAAGAATATGTTCAAATCAAAAGCAAAAGCCTGGTAAAAGTAAAAACAAAGAAGAACCTTTGATGGGGTTCGGAGGCAAAGATAGGGTCAAATTTTGAGCTCCTTTCAAGACAGGAGCCAACTGGTGCTTCTGTCTCTCTCTCTCTCTCTCCTCTCTCGTAAAGCATGGTTGAAATTCTCCGTGATATTATTTGTTCTAAATCGCCATTAGCGACCTTAAAACTATTGCTTTCCGACATTCTCGAGCAAGAAATTCCTCTCCAGCATGGCGTTACTCCCTCGTTTGGTCATCACCCTCTCTATTATATCTTCCAAAAGCTTGGATAACCTCATTCTTTCCTCACCAATCATCTTCTCCGAAACCCTCTCACTTTCTCTCTCTACAGCGAACCAGAGAGAGAGAGAGGGAGGAATGATTAAAGGAAGAAATCCATCTAGGTGATTCTGAAATGTGTCCAACAACGAAATAAAAATTTCATTTTTTGGCAGAGGGCACTACTGGGAGCCGAGGAGAGAGTTATTATGGAGAAGAGGTGGAGCCTAGACTTTTATTTATACGATCAAAGAATTCACGCTTTTTTCTAATTTACGCTGGGTGCGCACTCTATGTCAGTGTACCCTCTCCGTTCTAATTTGATCACACCTTCAACTAATTCTTTATTTTATTTATTCTTATTTTCTTACCTGAATATTTCCATTGCTCCTCCCAAATTCCATTGCCGATGATGATCGCGTTCTCGTTAATTCGGTTAAATCTAAGCCTCTACGATTCTCACGTTTCACTCGTTCGAGCGAAGATCAGAATTATAATTCTAGCTTACTGTCGTCCATCTTTTAAGAATCAAGTGAAATTTTATGACGGTTGAAAAGAGTTCATATTCGTTTGTAGTTGATTCGTATCGTAATTGACGTAAACATGTTCGTACTTTTGATTCTGCCAACGAGCTATCCGAGGAAATTAGGGTTTATCTCGTGACATTGATAGTTTTTAAATTCATGCAGCGAACTATATGCATGTTCAACTCATCCAAATTGGCAAGTGGGATTTATGGATGGCTTTTGCGAACTTATCTCTACTAAATTCGACTTCGTGTTATTCCATCGACTTTTATGCATATAAAACGTTCGCTTGATGTAAAGAGAAGCCAACTCAAAAGCGTTTTTGGCAATACAATAGAAAATTAAATATGTTCGGACTAAGTTAGCTCTCGTTATCGTCATGAGTTAAACGTCGAGAAGGGTGAAGTGGGAGTAAACCAACATTTTCAGTCTGTTTCGGTTTTAATCAGGTTTTATTTTATATTTAAAAAAATAAAATCTAATAATAAAATATATATATTTTATTATATTTGAGTCAAGTTTTAAGTAATTGGGCTGGTTTATAACCAATTTTAATATTTATATTAAACTTTATTACGATTTGGGTCGAGTTTTATTTGATTTTAGAACTTTTTGACTCACAAAAACTGGTACCGACTCATAAATCATGATTTTTTTTTAAAATTAGAATTAAAATCAGATTAAAATTTGGTTCAAGTCTAATTCACAATTTTAATTCCATTTTACTCATCCGTACTATCAACCTCATTTGATTTGAATATCTACAATCTTGGGTGTGGACTGTGGTGGTTGTGATCCGGTGTCGTTTTGTGAGTTTGAGAACGCAGTTGAGATTTCGACACGTGTAATCCACTCCGCTTTCTAGTGGAGTTCATAATTTGATTCATAAACAATTCCAAACTCCTTATACTAAGTTTGAACGTAACGATAACAACATTATAATTTGCATTGATCGATATGGATTTATTCAAAGTAATCGTACACAAATACCATTATTGCGGAGCTGAATTACGAACATAAATAATTGAATGAAGCATTATCGTGTTGTCTCGAGTCATGCACTGATCCTATGAATCGGTGCAAACAGGGTAGTTAGGCAACCGTTTTTGTTTCGGTTTTTTCAGTATTCATGAGAAAACAAATCGTTTAAATGACCGTTACTTGTGATGCGCAGTTCAAAAATGTCGATACGTGACTTTCAGAGTTTCCATCATATGACATTCATATTTGAAGGAAGATATCGTATTTATAACATGTCATGCGAGATCAGGCTACGATTATCTGAGTGTAGATGAATTTCCTTCAAATAATGCGAGATTGTAATTATATTGCTCGTTTTCAGGCATTAAGCACTCTTCGCGTCATAACTGAAAGAAATCGAAATTTGAAAAACCGAGTTTATAGAGAGGAGAAAGAACAAAATACATAAGAGAAAACAATTTGTGGATCGTTGTCTTCTTTTTATTTCATTCAAACACTATTTATAATACTAAATGACATAAATAATATTAAAATAAAATAAAATTAAATAATAATTTTTCTACTGTTTATTTAGAAAAAAAATTATAATAATTTTTTGACCTTTCATTTTTAAAACGATCATAACTTCTTTTACAATGCTCGGAATTACCTGAAACTTGAACTAATGGAAACTAGACATCCGGTACATAGAAATTTATAAGTCACAAGTTAAATTTAGTGACCGTTTATCCTTCAGAAAATCAGTTAAAATTGCATTAAAGACGGGCCCTCTCTTTCTCTTGTTTCGTATTAAACAAGAGAAAGAAATGGAAATCATTTGAGATGAAGAGAGAAAGGTGATAATTTTGGTGGGTCGACGTTGATGAGGAACCCACCCACATCTTTCTGATCTGTTTTCACTCTTCCTCTCCGGTTTTTTCTTTTTTTTTCGCAGCCAATGAGGACGAGCAATGACTAATGGATTTCCTTCTCACTCCTATCCTTTCCCTTCTCTCACTCACTTTCTCTCTCTACTGCGTGCATTCAGGTCTTGTACTGCACTCTCTGATCATTGGCTCTGGTTCTAGTAATTGATTCGCTTTGAACAGCATTAGTTGTCTATGACTATTCAATTCAGTAATAATAAGTAATAAAAATTTATTAATTTTTAATTAACTTTAAAAAAATAAACATTCATTAAATTTAACGTGTGACCTATATATCTCGTATGTATAGTGTCTATTAATTCAAGTTTCAAGTCATTTCGAGCATCGTAAAAGAAGTTACGATTATGTTAATAATAAAAAAATTAAAAATATTATTACGAGAATTTTTAAAAATAATTAAAATTATTATTTTATTTTATTTTTAATATTATTTATGTTAATTTATATTATAAATAATATTTAAATAAATAAAAAAAGAGTTTAAATTATTATTATTTTTTCATATTTTATTTATTTTTCTCTGTATAAATTTGATTTTTCAAATTTTAATTTTTTTCATTTAGCCCATTTTTATCCATCCTTTCCCATGATCATGCCCTCCCAAGTTCTCCATCGTAGTATAATCTTGTCTGTTTTATCGATGGTATCGAGCGAACTTCATCGATGACGTCTTTCGTCTGAGATGTCTAACCCTAGCTCGCCATGCGCGGAGGAAAGAGACAAAAGCGAGATCTACATATTTTATGGGAGCAAATCCAAATGATGGCTGTCGTGGGGATTACTTGAGCTGGAACGCCACTTTCTGCGATGGCGCTAACTCAGATTATTTACATTATCTTGCAGTCGAAACTACGAGAAATGGCCATGACGATTCTCAGTCGAGTAAGCTTCTCCTGTAGAGCGATGACAAGATTATCAACTATATGACGATTAATGATTGGTATAAAACCCTCTCTCTCTCTCTCTCTTCTGCAAAAGAGGAGAGAGAGGAGAGTGACATGTGAGAAACTCCAAAGGTAGATCCATATTTTTATGAAGATTTCGTAGCAGCCTTTACCCACGCGTGTGTCTCGCCTACACTTTTGATTGGCCTTGCTTTTACTCGTTGTACATCCACTCACTTCCAACATAACACTCCTCTTAGAGAGACAATCCTAGAGAGAGAATCCTAGAGAGAGAGGGAGTGTTTTTGTTATTTGGGCAAATGCAAAAAATGGAAATGATTGCAATGATTAAGAAGCTTGAAAATGTGCAAATATTTTGTAGACTCCCCCAATTGGACACCCTCATCATTCTCCTATAAGCATGATCATTACCGAATTAGATCACCCGAACGTCAATGTGGTCGGCTAAATAAGAAGTTGAAACCCGACCCAAACTTGATCCGGCAACTAGTTCTTGTCTAAACGGCTAAACCCACGTTGATCGAGTCTAGAAAAGGGTATTCTAATTTGGATCGATCGACTTTGGTCCACTTAGGACAATAGCCCGGCCCATTGCCAGACTCCATATGGCATCCCACAATCCATTATTACCATCATCCTTAAGAAATCAAGACCACCTAATTAAGTACTACGAGTTTCGGATTGAATTGTATAGATTTTAAAGATCGAGCTAAAACGATCTGCCCCGAGGCCTATTGAAAAGATATTTAATTAAGTATATTTTTTTATTATATACGTTGATGTATCAAGTTATAATTAATCTAGTTAAAATGTGTATAATATTTAAAACTTATTTAGATAAAATAATTATTTATAATGCATCCATTTCTATTTAACAATAAAATATCTTTTTCCACGAATAATTTATCGCTTTCCTTTTGATTGGTGTCACTTTAACGTTGCCAGAGAATCACCGCCGCCGTCGATAACGGACCCGACCGTCGTCCCAGCTCCGTACCCTTTGTTTTTTTTCCTGAACCGCCCTGAGATTCCTCTACGATGGAGCTTTCCAGGACTGTAGCTTCTCTGGAATTCAGGACTCTGCATAGCTTCAAAGCTTTCACCGTCGAATTTGTTTGTACTGAAAAAGACTGTCCAGACAGCGAATCCTGCTACGGGAAATCGAGAAGATAAGAAATGGGTGGACTCTGCAACTCATCTAGAGGAAGAATAGGGGAAATCAACGGCGGATAATGAGCCTCCATGAACATCTATTCAGAGAAAAGCAAGCGACGGAAGAAGACAGGGCGGAGAAAGGCGTTAAGGCTCGAAAAGGAGGATGGTGACGGGGGCCGTCCAGTTAACTGAAACACACCGCCGAGAACGAGATGACCTGAGTTCGCCATGGCATTAATGGAGGAAAAACCCAAATGCCACGATGAGAATGAAGCCGGAAAATCACCTTCGTCGCAGGGAATTCACGACCGGCCGTTGGAAGTAGGTGCACGTGTACCCCATTGTTCATAGCCGCCACGTGGACGGTTTCGTTTCAATTCTAAAAAGGAGCAAGCGGTCCAGACTACGGATTCATTTGCATTCAATCGTCGTTTTACGATTTTCCTACTGCGTGGCCAATTTCTCAGATTCTCCGACTTTCAGATTATGTATTTGACTGGGGAAGAAAGAGAAGGGAATCGATTGGACTAAAATTTGTTTTCATGGCGGGGCAATCGCGAAAATGGTTGATTCTGGTTGCGACGATTTGGATTCAGGCGTTTACAGGTACGAATTTCGATTTCTCCGCCTATTCATCGGACATGAAATCGATTCTTCGAATATCTCAGCTGCAGCTTAATTACTTGGCCACTGCCTCCGATCTCGGAAAGTTGTTCGGATGGTCGTCTGGTTTGGCTTTGTTGTATCTTCCGCTGTGGCTTGTTCTTTTCATGGCTGCTTTCATGGGGCTCGTTGCCTATGGACTTCAGTGGCTCGTCGTTGCCCGTATTATCACTGTACCGTACCGTACCCGTCGAGAAAAAGTCCAATACCAACTCTCTAAACCGAGAATGCACAGCAAAATAAAATTATCTTTTTCTCTCTTTGTGTAATCAAATAGGCATTTAGTAGATAATAGATCAGCAAAATATACGAGAATAACACCACCGAATTTTAGCGTGGAAAAATCTCTTAAATAGAGAGTAAAAAACCACGAGACCCGTAGGCCGCTTAATCAATCTTCCACTATATCTCAAATAATGGGTACAACCAAATTCTCTCTAGAACATCAATCTAGAGGCATACAATAAACATCAAGATCAAATAATAACCTTGGAAAGCACAACAAATACAAGAGATGATAAATTATGGTATAAACGTGCAGTTCCGTTTTTACCCTATCGGACAGTCTTAGAAAGCACAGAATACGATCTTCACCGTTCAGAATGTACCTCTGTATGTCGCAAAACTACTGTCGAAATTTCAGAACGATCCAACGGTTCAATCCTGAGAAAACGAATTTCGATTCCAACAGCCCTGAAAAATCCGAAAATTCGTTTTCGTCTTCTCTCATTTTTGCTATCACACGCTTAGGGTTTCTTAGAAATAAACCTTTTATATCTCAGCCCAAAATATGGGCCGAGCCCAACAATACCCTATTTTCTGGTAATCTTTTTCTCTGAATTTCATCTTCCGATTCTACAATTCGTTTGTCGATTACTTAGATTGTTATCGAACTGGTACAGTGTTCTTGATTGAAATTTCAAATCATTTACTGAATAGTCGCACTAGTTAAGACGTAGATGCTTCTACTCCACAAGAGTTTGTGTCGCCATGGCTCTCAGTTCACAGTCTTTCTAGTTTTCAACCTAATTCGCCACTCACCATTCCACCGAACCGATGGTTACAACCAACCATAGATTGAAAAGTCATACATCGTACGACCAGGAGAGCTTTGTTTATTGTCTGTTTCATCTGTTCAAGTTTTATTGTCGATTTACTGATGAACATTTCTAGTAAATTTCTTTAGAAGAAAACCATGCCATCATAAAAGCTTAATTTGTAGGATTTATTCGATCCCCAGTTTGATTTTTCATCTAGATTTCCAGTAATTTTGATGGGAGATTAACAAAACATCTTGTTCTCAGGTATTTCTTCTTTGTCTGTTGGCCGGCTGTAGCATTTGCTGGTTCAACACTGTCTGCTTCATTCTATGCATTCCGAATTTTCCATCAAACCGGCCTCTTGCTCTATCTCTCACAATCAGCTTCAATGGCGTCAGTGCAGCTCTTTATACACTTGCTGGAACAGCCATTAATTCCTCCTCAAGTGCTCTCTACCTCATTTTAAACGCCATCTTCCCCTTCATTACTTCAATTGCAGCTCTTCTTGCCATTCCCTTGCAGCCATCATCTATCAATCCTATGCCTCCCGAAAGAACCCGTAGCGACTCCCTCAAGTTTCTCCTTCTGAATTTCATAGCTGTTCTTACCGGAATTTACCTCGTCCTTTTCGGCCAAGCAACGTTTGATTCCATGGCCTCTCGTCTTCTCTTCGGAGGGGCAATATTGCTCCTCATCCTCCCGTTGTGCGGTTCGGGCGTTGTCTATGCCAAGACTTGGTTCCAAAGTGCAGTCCATTCTAGTTTCCATCTCGAAGGATCTGGATTTATTCTGGTTGACGATGATGATCCCGAGCTTCATAAAGTGCTGCTTTCTCGAGAGGCTAATGCCAACAACAATTTCGATACTACAAACCAAGCTAATCTTTTGATAAGTGGCAATGGCTATTCGACCATGATCGATAAGGCTGATCCGGAGAACGAAAGATGTTGTCGAAGATTTCTCGACATGGATAAGCTTGTGGTGCTCGGTGAAGAGCACTCGGCTACGCAGCTCGTGCGCAGGCTGGATTTTTGGCTCTACTATGTGGCTTACTTTTGTGGAGGCACCATCAATTTAGTTTACAGTAACAATTTTGGTTCCGGTGCCGGTTTAAAAAAATTCAAAACCGTGAGTTCCGATTCTAGTTCTATTTTAAAATAAAACCAGTCTGAACCGGCCCGTGGTCACTCTACAAGGGATGATATAACATCTAGCTTCTCCGCCTTGGCCTCTTAGTGCTACCTCGGAGCCGGATACTCGGACCAAGTTATATTTTGAAATATCAAAGAAAGAAGAGTTAAGAAGTGAAATTGAAAAGGGACTAAGGAAAGCTACAAAAGGTGTCGGATTTTATACAAAGGAATAGCCTCTCGTAAGCGAGACCCATTTTACGCGCGTGGAACATGGACTCCGCGTACTGCATGCATGCCTTTCCCCTCACCCTCATCCTCGCCGCCCCCTCCTTCACCGCCGCCTCAAGCGCCGCCGTCAACGCTTCCACGTTCGGAGCGAACATGAACCCGAACTCCTCATCCACGACGATTGTTCCTTTGATGCTCGGAAATCTCGACGCCATTACTGGCCTTCCACTCATCATTGCTTCCATTAGCGTCAGGTCCAATCCCTGCGGTCTGAGCGTCGGATTCACGAACACGTCGATGGAGTTGTAAAACGTTCTCAATTCCGATGGGCTGACGGAGCCTAGGACGATTACTCGCTCGCCTAAATCTCTGTATCTCTGCTCCCATGGTCCCGATCCCGCAACTATCAAGTACACATCGGGGAATTTTTCTGAGAGAAGGGGGAAAGCTTCGTGGAGAAGAGGATGACCTTTGTCCTTGACTAACCTCCCTGCTACGCCCAAAACTAAGCTAGCATTTTCAGGAATTCCGATTTTCGACCTAAATTCGCGGCCGATTCTCTCGTCCTCTCTGAAATCGTCGCCGTTGACGCCATTGAGGATTACGTGGACTCTTCTGTTAGGAATTTGGTATATGTCTCTCAGC
This sequence comes from Begonia fuchsioides, assembly GCA_003255005.1. NCBI lineage: Eukaryota > Viridiplantae > Streptophyta > Magnoliopsida > Cucurbitales > Begoniaceae > Begonia > Begonia fuchsioides. Next base: position 152,608 of record QAOC01016869.1, read on the forward strand.
ATCTCTCCGCAGCTATCGCTAATTGCAACGTGATGAGTGTAGCTCTTGAAGAATCTAATTTCGGCGATGACTTTGGGGATAACGCCCTGTATGCTCTGGTTGAAAGATGGGGAGGGTAATTCGTTGGGCCTGCGAGCTAAATCTTGGTAAATGTCTGATTCTACGCTTTCCAAAGCTATTCCATGCCAGGTTACTGCGAGATTCGGGAGATCCCGAGCTAACCAGTGAGGGAGCGCAACGCTTTCTGTGTGAACTACGTCGAACGCTCGGAGCTGCTTCGCTTGCTCGAACTGCTCCCACGCCTTGTTGTAGCGCCACTGGCCTGCCTCGCCGTCGTGACAGTGGATGAAAGGGCCGCGATCGTGGTCGGAATTATTTGGACAGGCGAAGTCTTGAGGCGGAGAGGTGAATACGTGGATTTGATGGCCGCGGTGAGCCAGCGTAGAGTAGAGTGTATGAGCGTGGCGCTCCATTCCACCGGGGGTTTTTCCGATCGGCCATTTCCGAGAGAAGACGGCGATTCTGAGGGAAACCGGAGAGCGAAGATTATCGGCGAAAGGTAGGCGGTTCCAGGCAAATTCTGCGTCGCGAAGATCGCCAGACCAGAGGTTGATATTTGAGGGAGCGAAGGGGGTGCAGATAGAGATGGTTGGGGTGCGGAGGAGGAAAAGAGCTGGGACGGCAAAGATGACGATGAAGAAAAGGGTGGTCAGCAGGTGAGATTGGGGAAGAAACGTTGGCCGTTTAGCTAACTTGGCGTTGAATGCCATGCTTGAAAGAGAAACAGGGGAAGCAACAATGGCGGACGCTTTCTGATCAGGCTAAATTGAACAGTTTCTCAGAGATGAAAAGTTGAGGAAAGTGGGGGGGAGTTGAGCACGCACCAATGCAAGTGCTCTGTATTCCTACGCGTTTCTCACCCCTTAAAAAGAAAAGGTAAAACGAAACTTCACCACTTTTAACGTTAGATATGCAAAAAGCTCTCATGGCGGACTCTGAGAATCGTGAATTTTCAGGATTATTTTAACAGGGAAGCGTAGATTGTCATCCCAAAAACGAGCACTTTCAGAAGCTTGAGACATCGAATAACCATTTTCTGTTCACCCTACGTGGGGAGGAGTGAAAGGAAGGCTGGATTTTGGGTAATTTGATTTGAAAGCATTTAGCTGGAGCCTTGCCTAGACCATTTGCACGATTTCCAGTGAGCACGGGTGCATCTTGCTTGGCGTTGAAGCACTCAAAATAGCTGACTTCAATTTAGGTACGCAAACAAACTTATGAATACTATAATAGGCTGCCATAACTTCACATGCTAGCCTAGCTCCCATGGCTTTCCCTTTCCCCCTTTTTAGCACGATGAGGAGCAAACAGTCAAATGGGAGGAACTCAATTCAACTTATGGGTTACGTCAAGTTAAACAATCTTATCGTCAAACGTTGACATGTTTACATAGAAAGACCATGCAAAAACAGGTACACAACCTACATTAATGATGATCGCGTTTTTCAATTAGGAACTACGGGAACTTGATGAGAAATTTATATATTTTTATTATATTTGAGTCGGCTTTGAAATAATTAGGAGAACTTATAACTAATTTTAAGATCCGTATTAAATTTTATTAGGATTTGAGTCAGATTTTACTCGATTTTAAAAATTTTTTGACCTACGTTTTTTGTTTCAGTTTTACAGTTTTCCACTCTTAAAGACTGGAACATACCCATAAATCACAATTTTTTAAAAATTAAAACTAAAAACAGATCAAAATCGATAGTTCCGGTCTAATTTGAAATTCTAGTCTGATTTTGCCCGGCCCTAATAATTATACTGTCATGATAGTGATAATCACGCTTACGTATTGCCATCATAGTTATACGTATATATACTATAGAGATCAAGCCATTGCAGCATAGAAATAGTGATTTAAAAGGTTATAGGTAGATGATCATGTTTTCCTGCTCGGAACAACATGATGAGAATGCATAAGATTCCCTGCTCTGCTATATGTCTCGACTCTAGTTACACCCATTTCCTTAAAATGCAGGAGGCGTTGGAGAGTTTGGACGGTGGCTTCCGTTCTAGGCGTGCTTTTGGATTCAAACTTATGCAGTGGCGTGCCAAGAGAGCCACTCCTTTGGCTCCCTTCACAGAGTCCTGGCCGTTGAGTCTCGGATCCATAACGTGGTGCATATCCAAGTGTTACCCATGACTTGAGTCGTAGCATGCGTATCCGATCCCTCCGGCCCCATTTTAGCAAGTCCAAAATGGGACAATTTTGGTGAGAAATCCCGTCAAAACGCGAAGAACTCAAAAGATTACTCTGATTTTAAATCTCGAACTTGGTAGTGGTAACAAGATCGCCAACCTAGTCTAGCAAGATCGCCAATCTCTGTATATGACGGGTTTATCTGCTCCATGCAGGAGGGCAAGACCCTTGCCTGCTCCAACTGCAATCTTAAGCCTGGCACACCATGGTAAGCAAACAGAGATCCCTGCAAATTCCATTCACACCAGAGAAGAAATAGCTTTTGGTTTCCACCCTTATCTGCGGGACCCAATTGTTGAAAGCTTGTGAGAGTCTGAGTGGCCCACCGAAGAGTCATTAAAGCCCTCTGAAACGATGAATTAGCCGTTAGATTGGGTAAGACCGGCCAGGTTGATGGAGAAATTTGCTGCGGCGGAGCTGAGGCTCCTTTCCTCGCCGTGAAAATGGCCGATTTCCTCTCCTTCCTCTCCGACTCCGACGACTCGGCCGTCGACGATCTTCTTTCTCAGGTGCAAGATCTGTGTGTTCTTGAGCAGGTCTCCGCCATCAGCTGCTCTGGCTTCACTGACTCTGAGCTTCCTTCCGACCTCGAATCTCGCTTTCGCAGGCTCAAATCGTTCCCTCTCCCCAACCCTAAATCTCCTGCTGTTCTTTCTTCCTCAGATTGTGGCGCGAATGATGAGCTGAATCAGAATGATTTTGCTAGAACGGAGTTTGAGTCCATGTCTGGCGAGGATGCTCGAATTTTTTCATATTCCAATCGGAATTCTGAAAGAAAAAGGGGGTCGACTCGCGAATCGGGACTTCATTGTGTATCATCGCCCGTTGATTCTTCGAATTTCTCAACGCAGAAAGGTAAGGTTACACCAGTGAAGGAAAATTCAGATCAAAAAAGGAAATCGAAATGTGCTAAGGTTTTATCTCCTTCGTTGTCTTCGAGTTCATCCCGTGGAAGCGACGGAAGTTCGTCAGCTGTGAAATCGAAGCTACACGACAAACAATCTCCGTTCACTCCGCCATTAAATTCTTCGTCTTCACCGCTGAAAAAACTCGGTGGCTTTTGGCGCTCTCTGAAGAAGAGCTTGCGGAAGAAGAAAAAGGAAAACATCGAGACGCTCCATGGTCGCGGCAGGGATCAAGATTACGACGAGTTTCTCTCAGATTTAGAATATTTTTCAACCAAAAAACAGCAAAAAAATCTGAAAAAAGCTCTGAGAGAGGAACAGAAGATCAGCAGAGAGGCCGAAAAAATCGTCAAATGGGCGAAACAGAAATCAGCGAGGATGAGCTTTTCCGCCATTGATGATGACCTGAGTGATACAGAAATCACCAAATGACGAATGATGCTCGCCCAGTCTCGGGTAACGTTCATCTTTTGATTTGGGTATCGTATAGATCATAGATATGAGCTCTTGATATAGCATTACAGTACACCATCCATAGCATCCTAGGATAAGACATCTACAAATGTAAATTTCTTTACAAAACTTGTGTTGCTTGATTGTTTGCATGTTTTGTCTGATGAATCTAAACACTTCTTGTCCACCAATCTCAATTGAATCTAAGAACAAAGATTGACCATAGATTTCAGTTTTGTTCATGATTTGATGGCATGAATCATAGGTAAGATAGAATTTCAAAGTTTTATACAAATATCTCATATACACTTTGGATTAGAACAATAGAGATGATGCAGACAAATCAAAGGGAAAAATGAAGAAGAGGAAGAATAGACAGAGACTCCATTGATGAACTCATCAAAAGCAGGCCATTCTCTTCTCCTCCAAAAATCTACCCAAGAAAAGAATGAATCAAATGGAGAAGACCCAGCCTCTTCGGATTTCTTAGTCCGAATTTGAATCGTAGAAGTCGCTTGGGCTAGGCGTCATGACCTCCGACTCGAGCAACTGCACTACTCTATGCATCGTCGGCCGGTCTTCCGGGATCGAAGAAACGCACTGGATGGCTATCGAGAGCAAGGCATCTAGACTCTCCGCCTGCACTCCCTCGCAGTGAGTATCGGCCATCTCTCTTTGTCGATCTTCGTTGATCAGAAAATTTAACTGCAATAAATCGATCAAAGAATGAAGATTGATCCGGATCAAAAAAGAGGACGAAAATCAGGTTTTTTGAGAGAGAAGCTTTACACAGCCAACGATGTTGAGGCCTTTCTCGATGAATGTTGCATCGGTCGGCCGCTTTCTGCTCAAAACTTCGAGCACCAGCACCCCGAAACTATAGACGTCAGTCTTTTCCGTCGCTCTTCCGCTCTGCATATACTCTGCCAGATGAGGAAAAAGAACCGGTTTATTTTGGTTAGAAACTGAAAACTAATTGAAAACAAAATCGTCATGTAAATTTACACGCAAAAACTCCAGAGAAAAAACCACGAACAAAAGATAATATTCTGCTACGAAATTGGAATTAAACGATGAGTTTTTCAACTCAATGTTCCGTGAATTTATAGAAAAAATCATACAGAGACATAGGGGTGGGACCTGTAAGTTCAGGTCGGATTTTAATAGAAAATAGATCTGATTCGATTTGTCGGGTTTTTCAAAATTAGATCCAATAAAAATCCGACCCGAAATTTTAGATTGGTTTCGGTTTTGGTTTACATTCATTTTCGTAAAATTCAAATTCACAGGCTATCGACCTAAACCGACTAAAATTCAACTATTTCTTTATAAATTTTGGATTTTATCGGTTAACCGACTCGATTCGATCGGGTCGGGTCCTGTAAAATAGAATCCACATCAATTTTTGTTAAATTAAAAATCGATCTGATCCAATCTAAATAGTCGGCTTGGCAAGTCAATCTGATTCTGATCCGTTGCCACCCCTACCGAGACTCAATTAAGTTCTGATTATCCATGATATTCTGTCGTAATTATAAAAGCTTACCAGGAGCTAGATAGCCAAATGTTCCAGCAACAATGGTTGTAATATGAGAATCTTCATCCCCCAAAAGTTTAGCCAGTCCAAAATCAGAAACTCTAGCCTCTAGATTACCATCAAGTAATATGTTACTTGATTTTATGTCCAGATGAATTATCCTCGGCGAGCAATCATGATGCAAGTACGATAACCCTTTTGCCGCTCCCAATATGATATTCAACCGAGCATCCCAGTCGAGGAGTTCAGATCTTTCTGTAAGAATCAAGACAAATATACGTTAAATCAAGTATCGACATGGAGAAGGAATGACCAAAAACGATGAAATAATGAAACTCACCATGAAGGGCTTCGTCGAGACTACCGCCGGAGAGAAAATCATAAATGAGAAGTTTTGACGTAGGAGAATTGCAGTATCCCCTTAAATTCACGAGATAGCGGTGTTTTATGCTTCCAAGAATCTCGAGTTCCCTCTCGAAGAATCGATCGAATCCCTTGTTCATTTTTATAATTCTTTTCAAAGCGAATACATTGCCGTCGTCCATTGCAAGCTTATAGACCGTTCCGAAGCCCCCACAGCCGATTATGTGTTCATCGTGCAAAGCTTCCAATTTCTTGATTATGTCTTTGGATGAATACGGCAAGTCTCCATGAAACATCACGATCGACGCTCCTGAAGCCGCAAACAAGAATAAAAAGAACTAAAGAAAGAGTTTTGAATCTTGAAATCAAAACAAAACATGTTTTGTTTAAAGACAAAACCTCCAGAGACATCGACGGCAAGACCTTTACTTTCGACTTTTCCAAACTTCTTGTACAAAAAGCATCCCCAAAAGCACATAAGCGCTACGAGAAGAAGAGCACCAATAGTGGCCGATGCACTTATGAGAAGCCGACCCGAGTATTTCTTTTTTGGGCCTTGATTTTGAGCTTGAATAGTAAACACAATTTGAAAATAAGCTTCACCCAACATAACAATTTGACCAATTTCTCGTGTTTAAGTGTTTCCTTAGTTACCCGAGTTTGGAGATTGAGAATTCGAACCCGACCCACCACTCTCGTTTTTGCACGTCACACCAATCTGTCTTCCACACAAACCTCGGTTTCCAACAAAGCTGAAAATGAGATTTTTAAGTCAGGATTTATCTAGTATAGTCGATAAACTCGTGGAATATAGATGTTCTTACGAGCTCTCCATGAAGTTAATATCAGAAGGAATTGGTCCAATCAAAAAGTTGGTCGACACGTTGCTTCAACAATCGAAGTTCAGTTAGTAAATATAGTAAGGATAAAGTAAGGTTTACCTTATTAGCATATCATCTTATTGTACAGTTAATGTGTCAGCATTTGCAATAAAATATTAAATAATTATTTTAATTATAAAATATTAAATATACTTTAACTAGAACAATTACACGCTGACATATCAACATATACAATAAAAAAAATATTGTTAAAAAAGTAAACTAAATAAAGCTCATATAGTAATCCAATCCAACATAAATTATCAAAAAGACGAACAACCAAAAGGAAAGCAAGATTACTTACAACGTCGATAGCTTCTCCAATTTCCCAAGTGATTCTGGAATGTTTCCGCTCAGAGAATTGCTTGAAATGTCTCTGAAATATAAGCCGAAGCAGACAAGACAAGTTCTAGTGTTAACTATTTCTCCAAGACAAAATTATTACCAATAAGCTCGAGATAAAACAGCTTACAGATTCTCCAGTTCTGTAAGATTTCCCAATTCACTCGGTATCGATCCACTCAAGTAATTACGCTCCAAGAATCTAATTAAAATTGCAAGAACATCCAATACAAAATTGCAAAAAGAACATATCATTTAAACAGAAAAAACGTGGAAGAAAGTAGAAAATACGTAGAGAGAGAGAGAGATCATACAGTCCTTTCAACTGCGAGCAATTTCCCAGTTCGGACGGAATCATCCCATAGAAGTTGTTGCCGGAGAGAATTCTATGATGTGATGATATACGATGAATTAGAACATTCAGACAATTTTTCATTAGAAAATAAGTGTAAAGAAAATGGTAAAACTGTAAATAAAAGGAAAATACTTCATGGTCCGGCATGAACAGTTCTGGCAAGCCGTGAGCTAGTGCTCGCAGACAAGAACACTCTCGAGAAGTTTCCATAACAATATATTGATATTAAAAAGATGATTTTTACAATAATTATAGTACAAAAACTATCCCTAATATTATGATTAATATTAAGTAAAACAAACCCTAAAATATAAGCATCATTATCATAAGAAAATGGGTGTAAGAAAAACTTAAAATACATACAAAATTTCCAATCGATCGAGCTTTTGGAGGTCAGATGAGATTGATCCACTCAGTTTGTGATTTTCGAGTTTCCTGGAAAATAAGTAACACAAAACATCACAAGTCAGCCCAAATGTTCAATGAAATTATCCATCATCATAATCTTCAAACTCACAATATTGTCACTCTCTTTGTCTTTGAATCGCACGTAACGCCTTTCCAATCACACGGATCGGAATCCTCGGGTCTCCAACGAAGAAGAATACCATCGGAATTCACTATCGACGTCCTGAAGCTTATGAGGGCCTCGCCTACAAACAAGATACGATTTTATCAAGCTAAAACATCAAGAATCCCGAGTCAAAAACGTTAATCTTTCTTTTTCACTGCATAGATCGATCATGCACACGATGAGAATTCTACACTTCCCATCAATTTGAAATTCTATGTTTCTTAAGTATAATCTTAAGTATTTTATACGAGTAAAAGATAAAGATCACAACCCGTTTCAATTTTTCGTCATGTCAAAACAATAGAACTCAAGAATCCAAAAATAAAAAATCAACATACCATCGGGACTTATACCACTGGTCTTGCGTAAGATTAAACAAAACAGAAAAACGCATAGAAGCCACGACATTCGCCATTTCACATGAAAGACAATCATTGTGGCACGAAACAAGGTTAACACTTGTGGCGTAAATCATTCGGTACAGACGCTAGCCGTTCATTCGTTTCTTCAACGATGTGGTTAGAAGGATCACTGCAAAAGAAAGAAAACTACTGTCAGAAGAAACCCAGGAAAAAATGGTAATGACGTCCAAGCGATGCCAAACAGAGTAATGCTACATTTATATAATCTTAACTTGTGACTCGCTGCTAGTTAGTTAATGTAAAAAATATCGTATTTAAATTCTTTATTACTTATCTCAATTATTACACTATTTCATGATTGATACGCAAAAAAATTCTGAAGTAAAGATTAAACTGTAGAATTAGAAGGTAAATCTACCACTGCTCTGTCAAAAATACCTATAAAACGTAATGAAACTACCGACTCAGCTTCTGCTGTTTAGTATGCCAAATGATCATCGTTTACATATCACGATTAAGACGAAAATATCAAAAATGGAAGCAATCGGCCATCTCGAACATTCAAAGGGTATTCAAAGGAAATTTTGTAATGTTGGTATAAGTCATTTTAGGAGCCACATCCTACAAAGAACTCAGCCAAAACTAAAGCCTAACACGTCTACAGAGACAAGAATCGAATGCTTGCGATGATGTAAATTACTACGCAGATTACAGTTTCGTAAGAGAAAACTACATAACTCTGTGAATAAATTGAAGAAGTTAACTTACGACACAGATTACACTGTGATGAAGTAAAGTTTGAGTAAGCATCTAACTTCACGAACTTCCTAGTTTGAGTAACAAAAGTTCACAAATTTGCCCAAACTATGTGATTAACTTGAAGAAGTAGCGGAGAAGAAGACTGAAATCACGAAAATTATGACCTAGAACTATCATAGATCTTCAAAAAGACGATTCCCAAGTACCTAATCATCCCAATTTACGTACCCAGGACCTCGATAGCCGAAATTAGGGTAAAAAGAATCCAGCAGATCGCACTGTGGAAACCCAGAAATCAGCTCGAAGCTTAAAGAGCAAGGATTAATCAGGCTAAAAGAAAATGATTAGCGAAAGAGGATAATGGTATAAACCCACCTTGGATTCGATCCAACCACGAGAAATGCAGCTGGAGATTGAAGACTGAAATACATGCCCTTCTCTCTTCTTGTTCGGATTAAAGAGAGAGAGAGAGAGAGGGAAGAGAGAGGAGATATTTTGTTTTGTTTTTTGGTGTGTCTGAAAATAAGTGAGCGAATGTGTGGAATATAGAAGGATCGAACGAGATCAGTAATGAGCATGGCCAATGGGCAGGAACTACGAAGTGGCTCCCCACGTGCAAACGAAGACAACTCGTACGTGCGGCCGACGCCTTTCAAGCTAGTGAGAGAATGCCAGCCTGCCTGCCACTCCCCTTCGACTTCTTCGACGCTTCCTCTAAACTATTACAAAAATCTTTTAACCATTAATCGAAAGAGATTAAATTTTCTGGTAAAGATGAGATTTAGAGATTGATGATCCACGAAGAAAGATACCCACTTTAAGAAAATTCAAAATTTACTGTTTTTTGAGTTAAAAATGGCGTCTTGCGCGGCTGACGCTACGGCGGAAATGGACTTCGATGGAAACGAAACGCCGAGAGAAATCAGAATCCTTATAAATCTATCTGACGCCGGCGCCGGAATATGATTAGTGCATCAAGCTCTTGGTCGTGAGCCATCTTCTTGCAAAGATGGTTCCTTTTTGCTCTTCGTTAGGTTGTCCAATGGGCAACGGGGATCTATGGTCACGTGTGCACCGAACCGGACCACAACTGCGGTCCGTTCGATGTTGCCTCCTCACGATTCTGATTTCTAGTTCAGATTCTTAAAAAAATCACAATTCACGGTCTGATTCGGATAGAAACCGTAAAATTAGAACTAGATCGTGACCGTGTATAAAAGAGAAGACCTGATGCTTTCCCCCTTTGAATCCCAGTGTCCTTTCTCCCCTTCGTTTTTCTTCAGCTGAAAAGAATTTCTGATTCAATAAGATCAGAAGGAAGTTTATCTTTAGGATTGAGGCTTTTGTTTTGGTTTCGAAATAACTTCGTGCAGAAGGGCGAATAGTTTCAATTTCTTCAGATTAACTGGAGGAACATGCTTCAGGCAGAGGGGATCTCTATCCATCGAAGCTTATCGAGAAGGCGCTCCTTCCAATTCGGGGTCGTTGACAGGGACCGGACGACAGAGGTTGGACGCTGATTCACATTGGTGCTCGAAAGGGGGACGTCAAAGAGGTAAAATTGCCTTAGATTTATATGCATTTTCCGCCATTGTTGGAGATTCGTTTAAGCTTCTTAAGGATGGAAGCCATAACTCATTCCCAGTCAGTGTTCATTGTTTAGTTTAGATCAGTAGTTGATGGTGATTTTATAACAGGTGAAGAGACTTCTAATGGAAGGAATGGACGTGAATGTGATAACATGGGGCGACAAATCGAAGGGCGCCACTCCTCTCCACCTCGCTGCCGAAGGTGGTCACATTAAAGTTATGGACGTTCTTCTCGACCGAGGCGCCGACATTGATGCCAGGACCAAGGGGGCCTGTTGTTGTAAGTATATTTGACTGGAAACAATGCCTGAATTCGTTTATATCGGAGTTTTCTAGTGTTGAAAAGGGGTGGGATCCATGAGTTTGGGTTGGGTTTTGAAAAAAATAAATCTCATCTGATTGGTTAGGTTTTGTAAAATTAAATCTGAATTAAAACCAATTGAATAATCGATTCGATTCAAATCTGAGCTAAAATTTCAAAAGGGTTTCAATTCAAGTTCACGTTTGGTTTTAAAATTCAAACTCACTTGTTTTGATTTTAAGTAACTAAAATTCAATTATTTCTTCATAAGTTATGAATTTGATCAGTTAATTGACCCGATGTGACGCAAAATTAGATCCAAACTCAATTTGATCGTAAATTCGATCAAAACCAAATCCAACTTAAAATTTTAAGTTAGTTTCAATTGTGTTTACATTATTTTTTTTTAAATTAAAAACTGTTGGGATCCAACCCAAATAGTCGGATTGGGTGGAGTCAATCCAATCCAATTGTCACCCTTAGCGTTGAAGTTTATTTCTCTGTTTAAATGCAGGGACTCCGCTACACGGTGCAGCGAAAGAACGGCGATGGGAAGCTGTGAAATTCTTGATTGAGAATGGAGCATTCTTGCCCGACGACATGAATGACTGTAGATTCAATCCTCCACTCCATTACTGTCCTGGCCTGGAGTTGGCTTACGAAGAAATGAAACGCCACCGATGAGAGAACTTGTCGACGGAGGGGACATCTTGCAGCTCTGACAGCTGAAGCTTTTCGGTATTCGTTCTTCGTTTATTGTCTTCTTTTATATCATGTGTTTCATGGATTTCGATTTCTTCTGTGTTTGACGGATGGTCTGTGTTCTATTCTGCATTGTATGATGTTTATGAAACAACTGATCGCCATTGTTGGTTTTACTGTTCTTGAGTTTTATCCAGAGTCTTGATGGTTTTTTATTTCAACTTGGTGATCAAATCAACGAGTAAACGCATCAACGTAGACATGTAACTCGAGAAATGTATGAATTCCGAGTGTGTTCTTCGATGGATGGCCGGAAGCCGGAAAGATTGTAGTTGATTTTCTTGTTGATTGAAACTTGTCGTTTATATTATATTATCTGATCTTTGGCTATTGTTATCGACGAATGAAATTCAGTTCCTATCTGCAACTCGCTCACCTTATTCATCGATGAATGTAGGAACGGTCGTTTTAATCCAATCTCTCAAAATCTGTAGCTTCAAATGTATAAATCATAGTCAAGAACATGAATGAAAATCTTGTAGAATAGCAAAATAATTCAAGCTCTAAACTGCATTTGATCCCAAATATCACGATCAAAGAAGGGTTGCATGTTTTTACGGGTATTTTTGTGATAACATGTCCAGATAAAAGGTGTCAATCTCACAACGTTTAAGGATAATTTATAAATAAATTATCTGTCTTTAATCATTATAATATGTTTCCGGCTTTAGTCTAAAACATATAATATTGTATTAGCAGTTACGAGAACTCGTCACCTAGACTTACGACTTTGATTCTGAACCAACCCTCCATTGGAGTCCATGTTTTTCACATATTTCACGACAATTCTTTGATTCAGCGACTGTTTTTGCAAGCTACAAGTGCAGAAATAAGCAAAGAAAGAAAAAAGAAAAATGGTCCGCTTTTGGTCCACCCACTTTTTCACATCCCCTTCATTCCCAAAAGTCAACTCTAAATGGCTCGCATCTTGAGGCTCAAAACCAGCCATCGACATAAAATATTAGCCCATTTCTGGAAGGGCTGCTACCTCGCACCCTCTGATTGGCGCGCAGAGGTCGAAATTGCGGGGAGCAGCGCGCAGGGCCGGCACGGCGGTGGCGATCTAGAAAAAAGAAAGTGGGTTCAGTGGGAGACGCATCTAAGCAGGGCCCCCCTCTCTCTCCTCGCTTTCTCTCTCATGGCATTAACTTTGACGATGAACAGTAGAACGGGTAAGATCTTGGGAAAGAAAGGAAAGATTCTCGCAGAAGAGGAAAAGCAGAGAGGGTGATGATGGAGGAATGATATGATTCCCAAGAAGAACACAGCTGTGCGTTAATTCAACACAGTATGGGGTAAAGGGGAGCTATGCTTCATCCAATTGCTTTTTTTCTTCTTCTTTAGTGTTTCTCACCCCCATCAATTTCAACTATTATGATGCGTTTAGTTTCGTTCTTTCGGCAACGGGCCAAGAATTTGGAACGCGTCGTAATCTCACGTCCGAGCAAGCAAATCGAGACACCATAAATCGATCTGATTTCAATCATTCATTCTATCAACGCAAATAATATTGTACTGTCTCCAACCGAGATATAGACTTTATGAGTGTGAGATAACACAATGCTACCGTTAATGATGAAGTTGACGTCTAGCCAAACTCTTATGAAGGCCGGTAGATATAATTTAAGTGGTAACTTAGTAAGAAATTTGTAACGATGACGAAAGAAGCGATCGAGAAAACCAGATGTATATGCAAAAACTCTTTAACGAAAGAATCAACGAAGATAGATAAGTTCACCGTGAAGTTCGAGATAAAACTTCTAGCTTTGTGATTAGAGTAAAAAGAAAATTTTAACAAAACTTAGCTGATCTGACTGAGATCGAATTTACGTCGTATCAAAACTTTTCGACTATGAATTTGTCTTCTACTAGCGATCATTTACGTGTAAATTTTATCGGGTATAATTCTTTTATTCTTGTGCTCGATAATATTACATATAATTTTGTGACAACAAATTAAAGCAATGACAAAAAGCCACTTGCATGAAAATGTTCTTGACATCCACGTGTGACAAAGCTGATCGCACGAACAAAAAGGAGGATTGAATTCCTGACGAATCAATTGCATCAAGGCAAAGCTTCTCGAGGGCAATCTTAGACACATTCTTCGCTCCATTGGCAGAGTTCTTTCGACGAAGCAACCCAGGTGTGCGACGGCGATTGGTCTGTGAGCGGAGAAAGATGACCGTGTCGACTGCGGCTCGGCAGTCTCTTCCGATGGGACCTCCTCCTACAGCTCCCCCATCGTGGGGTTACTGCAGAAAAAAGTGTTTGGTCTGAAGTGACGGGAAATTCCTTGTGATTTGGAAGGCCAAAATGGAAGTACAGGTGGCTCAAAGATGGTGGCTTCATAAAAATATGCTCATGATCAGTCTCGAGTTATTTTGTCGTTATATCATGGCTAGGATCTCCTTCGAGTCGTGACAGAATTGTCGATTTATTANTTTTTTATTCCAAATTATCATAGAACGTCACGGGGTTAGAGCATCAAAAAGGGTTTCATCCTGGTTCGATACACGATGAGAAACTCGTTGTGATTCGGAAGCCGAAAATGAAAGTACAGATGGTCGATTCGAGAATGGTGGGTCGGAGGGCGAATGGTGAAAGAATAAATCGAGAAGGATTTTATTCTCCTTTGATGGGTTGGAATCTCCCTATCAATGGTGGTTTGATCATCTTTTCTCTCCCTCCGAAAAGGGAGATGAACTTTACAAGAACCAAAAGCTTGAGAACTATTGTCCTAATTTAAGTTACACTATGGTGTACGCGTATTTTTGTTACTAGTATTTGCAAAAAAATAAACGGAAAAATCGATTGTAGTTCCGTACTTCAAAGTTGGTTTCGAAGAAATCAATGAATAGATTCGTTGAAAATCGAACATTTTTACATCTTTGAGATTACGACTTTAACTTATATGAATTTAAGGAAAAAAAACAAAATCATAGAAGAGAACCGGACCAGTTGACGGCGAACTCTAATAGATCAAACTTTTCACCAACTATGCATGTACGGGACTTAGGGTTTATACGTATTATTATACGAATAATGATATTTACTACGTTTATTATTTGTATGTAGGTTTTCAATGTAATCAATCATTTCACTATTTATATTGTCTAATTCGATTGTAATACACATATTTTTCATACAGGTGTTACATTACGAAACATGTCGTACTAAATATGGAAAATAATCATACTTAAAAGCATTCGATGAAATAATGGGAATGCCTTTTGTTATGAGTTGAGCTCTCGCATTAGGGTTTTACATGTAAATTTCCATAGTTCGTTTGGCATCTTTTGTTTGAGTCTTGAAAAGTTGATTGTTAGTCGGGATGAGCACGAGTCGGTCCTGCTCGGTTTTATCCCAAAATAGAATTGAAATTAGAACTCATGGTTCCGTTCTAGTTTTAACTCGATTTTATTATATATTTAAAAAATTAAAATATAATAATAAATTATATTTTTTATTATATTTTGGTTGTGTTTTAAGAGTTTATAATTAATTTTAAAATTTATATAAGATTTTATTAGAGTTTAGGTCGGATTCTATTAGATTTTAGAATTTTTTTGACTCACAGTTGCGGTTCTAATTTTATGATTTTTTATTCTTAAAATTAGTATCAGCCTATAATCATAATTTTTTTAAAATTAGAATAAGATCAGCTATTCTTGTCAGATTTATAGTTTTGATCTGGTTTTACCCATATGTAATTGCAAGCACCGAATAAACCATGGTTGAAAGGAGTTCACCATCAAATTATGATTTGAAATTGGTTGAAACTTTTTGCGAAAATGGAGTCAAGCTTTTGCTTTTTCACTGAGAATTCGACACTTGTGCAGAAAAAAGGGAGGGGAGAAGGGTCCGCCATTTGTGCGAAGCTCGGAAAACTGTTCGTTGACCTGCGTTGCTCAAAAGCACGAGAGAGACAACGGTGGTCGATTCAAAGAATTTCACCCTCGAAAGATTAAAAAATGGATCGGATGGAATTTAATTCTTCGTGAAATTTGACGCGAACGCGCCAGGTGGGCGATCGAGTTTCAGAAAACAGCTCGTGCTGGATTCACCGGCGAGTTTTGAGAATCTGAAGCCATTGCCAAATGCTCTTTTTCTCTCTCTACCTCCCACTTTCTCTCTCTACACTCCATTAATGGCTTTTTGTACCCCAGTGGCTATAAATTGCACGAACGAATTCATGCATTGCAAGCCGCTGTACCCTTCTCGGACACAGAAACTTAAGCTTTGGTCGGAAAGAGCTGACCTTCTCTCTCCTCTCTTTCTCTCTCCTCCGTCTTCTCTCTCTCTTTCAGCAACCATGGTTTCTGCTGATACTGCTCGAACTGTGGTCGGAATTATAGGTTGGTATATCCAGTTTTCAGAAAAGCTTTGATTTTTGTTGCTTTTGAGCTGACATTTTCGCTGTTTTGCTCATCTGCAGGAAACGTCATCGCCTTGTTCTTGTTCTTGTCTCCATTGTAAGGAGATCTAGATACAATTATGAAGTAGAAAAATCGTGTTTACGTTTGAAAATCTGAACTTTCCTGCAAATCATCCATGTTCTTAACCCTAATATGATTTGTTTTTTGAAGAAGATAAAGTTTAACAGAGCTTCGTTTTGCAGTAAAAACCCTAATAATGGTGAAGAATTTAATGGGCATTTATTGCATTCATCGTCTTCGTGATTAGGTTTTTACGTCTTTCTCCATGGATTTACAGGCCGACCTTCGTTCAAATATGGAAGAAGAAGACGGTGGAGCAGTACTCGCCGGTGCCATACCTAGCGACGATGATCAACTGCATGGTCTGGACATTGTACGGCCTGCCATTGGTGCATCCAGGAAGCATACTCGTGGTCACCATTAATGGCTCCGGCATGGCCATAGAGCTCGTATACATCGTCATCTTCTTCGTCTTCTCCGACAAGAAGAAGAGAATTACAGTGCTTTTAGTGATGCTTTTGGAGCTTCTGTTCATAGCCCTTCTAACCCTCTTCGTCTTCCTCTTCGCCCATTCTCACGCCAAGCGGACCATGATCGTCGGCTCCATCTGCATCCTGTTTAATATCATGATGTACGCCTCTCCGTTGGCCGTGATCGTAAGTTTTCCGATCGGAAACCGGCGGTGGCGATTTAAGAACTAGCTCGCCGTTGTTCTTCTCATGGAGATTGTGTTTTTTTTTTTAATTTCAGAAACTGGTGATCACGACGAAGAGCGTTGAGTATATGCCATTGTCTCTCTCCATCGCTTCCTTGGCCAATGGTATTGCATGGACTATTTATGCTTGCATTCGTTTTGACCCCTTCATCACTGTAAATCCTCTTTCTCTCTCCTCTATCTCTCTCTCTTTCTCTCTCATCTTCGTCCTCTTCGTTACGTAAAAATATTTCTATTTGTCAGATTCCAAATGGGCTTGGAACGTTGTTCGGATTAGCTCAGCTCCTCCTCTACGCCGCCTACTACAAATCGACGAAGCGACAGATTGCTGAGAGAAAGCTCAAAAGCGATATCCCCCTGTCGGAGGTCGTCGTCGCCGGCGGGGACTTCCCGGAGAAGAAGGTCGCTGCAACTTAAGACTGCCGCCGATTTTCTACATGGGTCGATTCGAAAATCAAGAATGGACCCATTAATTAAGCTTCTAATATAATCAATCTCAAGAGCAGTAGCAAATACTACCTTTTTGAAAGTTTTTTTTCGAACTGCAAGTGATTTTGTAAACCTTCGATCATGGCCTCCAATGGAAGTTCAAGATCCATTTCAATAATCAAAACCACGTTTGTACAAATCCTTCCTGATCTTCATTGCAGAAACCGGCCATGTTTTTCATTTTTCAACAAGATTTGTACAATCAAACAGACCAGAAATCGCTAGTTTCTGAAAAATCTACCAAATTCTCATCATATAAACATACAAGTTCTACGAGCTAAATCAACTCTCGTTCATTCCCCGGTGCTCTCGCAGGAGCTTCCAAGATTGCCTGTCAAATCATGAACCAAAAGTCTGATCATATTACTCCCCGATGATGATTTCGAAATCTCCACACATTCTTGAAGGTCTGCATCACAGGCTATAAGAACCCATTCTTGATCATCGTCTATGTATTTTATATCAAAAGTACCCACCTCCAGTTTCAGCCTCTTACCCACTTCTTCTTTCAACTCCACCAAACCCGAGCTCATCACTACCCGGAATCTTATGATGTCTTCTTTGTACATCGCCTTGATCGTCATCCTCTTCGTTTCTCGCCTCATTCCTGAAATATCGGGGAATTGTGCGGAAGCTGAGCCCGCACAATGGGGCCAGTACGACTCGGGAATTCGCTCGTCCAAAGCAGCATCTGCTGCAGAAGGGCAAAGGTTTCTTAAATCTTTTGAACTTCCGGCGTCTTCTATGAGCATTCCTCCGAACGGTTCTTCGACTTGTGTCGCCGGAAGTAGGTCGGGAACAAAGTACAAAGCTGCCGGAGTGAGTTTTCCGGTGGATTCAACTCCAGCGATGGGTTGCTCAAGATTGGTGAAAACAAGCGGGTCCTTGGCCGGAATGTTGTGATTAGCCGGACTACCTTGACAAGAGCCATGAGAAGTGGGAGACCCTCCGGCACTCTCTTCCCTCGACCCGCTCTTTGTTCGGGACTCGTTCGAACCTTTACATAACTTCGGCTCGGGACCACTTTTGTCGTGAATATATTCGTCGAATCGCAATGTCCCCCCAACAAATCCGTCGCCCATCCAAGATGATAACTCTTTATTTTCGCCTTGATTATCGCTCGGTTTATCGATCGGTGAGATAAGATGATTTGTTCCGTGGGGGGAAATCGGAGGAGAATTAGTCAAACCAAACGCTCCTTCGGCGACTTGGACAGATTCGATTACTCGTTTTAGCTTTGAGAGCGATCGATTAACCTTGTTGATTTTCCGAGATGGCCATCGGGAAATTCCGTGCTGTCTACAAATGCGCTTCATGGTTGTCGGGCAAACTACACAAAAAGAAATTTAGAAAAAAAAAACATCCTCGGACCAAACTTTATAGAACTATGAAGTAGATGAAATGTTACCTCCAAGGCTCTTTGCAGCATTTTTAAGACTCCCTGTGAAATATTGTTGAAGAACTTCTAAACTTATCGACTTCTCGGTTTTTCCTCTTTTTCTCTCCGATCTCTTTCTTGCCTCCTTCGGAGGAGAAGGATTGCCTGTTTTACTCTCCGGACCAGCCTTGTTTTCGTCCCCATCGCAATCTGCAGGTAACCTCAGTTCCGTCAATCTAAATCCAAACATCTCTCCACCATTAGGAGCAGGATCAGATTGAGGTATTCGAATGTACTCGAATCTCGATTTTAGTCCATCATCGGTAGAAGCTTCAATGATCTCGACGAAAATTTCCCCCTCTTCAAACTTGATTCCCGACGCGACCTTGAGGGTGCAAAAATGCTGTTTCATCGTAGCCAAAATCGCGCCCAACAAGCTCAGCTGCTCGTAATATTCATTTACAACGAACGGAAGGAAAAACTCAAGAATATAATCATCATCGCCGGTAAAACCGCTCCGTAGGCAGACTGCAAAACAGCTCTTCAACTCGAACATTCGAGCGTAGTGCACTAAAGGATACTCGGTCTTGCAAAATTTGGTAATATCGACGGAGAAACACGAGCTTTGGGACAAAAACGCTCGGCCGGCCACTCCTTGGCCTTTCAGCAAATGATGTTCGAGACAAGCATCTCGAAAACCCCAAGCATGAGCATCGACAATATAAGATGCTATATCAGTTGCAGACATGCAGACTTGTCCCCGGCAACTGCCATCGAAGCTAGAGCAGCTCTTCTTTAAACCCCCGCCGTTGGCTAGAACGCTCCCATGCTTGCAAGGAACCCAGGTTTGAGCGAGGGGTAATTTGTGAATTTCACATACGATCGTAAGAACCTCCAATATTTCGGCCAATGCATTTTGCCGGCCTTCGTTGCAAATCTGGTTCAAAAGCATTGCCAAGAGTATATATCTGTGAGAATGGAAGGGGAAGCAATAAAGTAAAGCCACAAAAATAATTTAAGGTAATATGTGCTTCGGACTCTTACCGTTAACATCATTTACAGATTGGATAATATTACATGTACTTTCTTAAGATACTTTTTTATTTTGCTCGCTGATGTATCAGACTGTGATTGGTACAATATTAATTATAGTACATTAAATGCACTTTAAATAGATCAATCACAACTTGACATGTCGGCATGTAACATAAGAAAGTAAACATAACATTATTCTGATGAATTAGACCGGAACAAATCGATTTGCTTTTAGATATCAACAATCTGAACGTTTTAACTGTAGATATCGACTCACTTATTTTCATGTAATAAGGTGTTTTATACTGATTTCTAACATCTCTTGTGGTTTCTGACTCAATTTCGATATCAATGACTCAATTGACACGATTTGAACTTATCACACAAATAGAATATCGATAGAGTTCGAAATCGCCAAAAGAGTTAGAAATCAGGGAAATTGACTGCAAAGTTCAAATTGCTGATAGTTGAGAGATTGAAGTTCGATTTGTCCAAATAAATAATTGAAAATCCATGACTTCAAACATTAGAATTCGAAACCACAATTTACCCGAAAACACACTATATTTGTATCATCCTAACTGTAGATGCGGACCTGTGCATTCGGATAATCCAATATTTCTGAGCTTTTCAAGTTGACAGCCTGAATTCAGAGACAGAGATTACATGGCTACCAAACGCTGAATTCGAGCAAAGAATGATAACCATGAAAGCATGGAAAAAAACAAAACCTCAAGAGCTTTGCAGACTTTATCAACCTCAGGAGCATAATTGATTTTGGGGGAGTTCATAATGAGCTCGAGCACACCAATACATGATTGGCCGGACGATTCGAAGACCGGCAAAGCCAGAGTTCCCTGAACGTTGTAGTGAAGGGCGTGACTTTTCCTCGGATACTCTTTGCTCGAATAAAACTGCACATTCGGGGTCCATTCCGGCGATTTCTGCCGGAATACTCGGCCGGGAAGTCCAAGAACTCCGTTAGTTTCGCCGTCGACGGAGAACATGTACATGAGAGAGACCATTCGATATTGATGAAGTCCGTTGCTTTGGGCGTCGAGAACGAAGGGTTGCTCGAGCGTTGTCAGCACGTATCGATCGCCGCTCTTGACAGGAGCCCAGACCTGAGCTAGAACGTATTGGTCGGTCAATTCTTTTAAGTATCTAAGGGCCTGAGTCATTTTCTCCTTGATCGAGGAAAACCCATCTGGATTCTCAGTTGATTTGAGTCCGCAGAGAGGGGGTAATTGGAGCAGACTTGTTTCAATGTTCTTGGTTGGTTTTTCTGTAGCCAAATTCAAATTTGTTATGCCTGGATTTATATAACATAATCCCAAATGAGTGAATCGAAATCGAAAAGCTCACTGGAAATCGACGATTCTGAGTATTGATTGAAACCTAGATGATTATCCCTGATTCGACCTAGCTCAGATTCAACTCAAAACCCTAAAAATTGATAAAAGAATGGGGCTAATCTACCGGAATAAACGAAACTAACCGTGCACTAAGCGAGGATGGGCATGGAGTTTTCCACCGCCAACTTCTTCCCCGTCGGAGAAAGCCCAGAGCGGCGAGCAAGGCTGATCGGAGGAAGTGATGAGGATCGGAGAGATCTGATCCAACGCCCACGGGCTTACCATGTCGACGTCAAAGTCCAGGAGCAGGTCCCGGTAATCGGCCGTCGTTTTGATCGGAAAGTGCGCGGCGCCGTCGAGCTCCGGTTCGGGCGGAGAAACAAAATCGCCGGGAAAGAATGGGTTAAAGAAAAGAGAAGATCAGAGAAGAATGGCGGTGGTTGATTGCAGACTCTGATTCCATAGAATCCATCACAGCTTGTGCAAGTTGAATTTCTCAAGAATTCCACCATAAAAAAAAGGAAAAATAAAGAAAGAAATCATCCAATGTTGTACCCCCACGACTGTACCTCTCAACAGCCTCGCCTTGTCTTCTTCCTGCTCCTCCATTTTCTTACCAGTGCTTTAATGGCGGATTAAGGCTGGCTTACGAATATACTAACACAAGTCGTTGCGCGTCATCAATGTCATCAGCAAACAAGACTGTCATTATCCAATTGCATAATGTTTGTAAATTCAAATTATTTGCAGCAATTCAAGAACTATCCACAATTATTTAAATAATATTTTTTTTCAATTTTGTCTACGATGACGAAGTTGACCCGTTGTCTTAATTATTATATCGATTACGATACATGCAGGTATTTTGTCGACGATGACGATGACGATGACGACGATGACGAAGTAAGATATTCAAATGAGAGTGGGAAAAATGATTTGAAAACTATAGTCGATAATTATTATATATTAATAGAAACATAGGGTTATTTATCGAGAGCCTCGAGAGCTTCAATAGTAGTGGTTTTATTGTCGCTTCGACGATCCAATCTTTTATGGTAGGTGTGCACGAAATTGAACAGAATCAGTATATTTGGTCTGGTTACGGTCGGCTACGGACTTTTATAGGTTTTTTAATGTTCTTGCATTATGCAAAACCAATTTATTGAGTCCGGTTCTATATATATTAAAAACATTAACTCGGACCAAATTATTAAAAAATTCATAATTCCTTTGGTTAAATTTTAATATTTTAATTTAATATTAAAAACAAAACGCAAAAGTCAACGGAACAATGTCAACCCAACAATGTCAACTCAACAATGTCAACTCATCACAAACTGCTTATTACATCAAACAACAGTACACGTGTCACCAATGGCAGTCATCAGATCCCCTCATCGTTTTCGGAGCCCATCTCCAAGTTTCAAACTTCTCCTTTTGATTTACAGAGATTGAACAAAACAAATAAGAATCTTTACAACAAATCGACTATACCTCGGTGCTTGAAATTCTTCTCTTTAGATTATCTCAGCTCAGGCAACAGTGAAGCTTTCTCTCTCCTCTCCTTCTTCTCTCTCTCCCTCCTACCTCGAATCCAGGTATTTTTTTGACCTGTTCATGCCTATCAAGGCATTGAACAGACGCTTGCTTTTCTTCAAGTATTCATCAACGTCTCCATTCCTATCTCCACCACCAGATGTATTTGATGAAACCTGCCTGCGCTGATGTGGCGATGGACTCTGCAGCATTAACCCGATTCCGATATCAAAACAATCGAGTTTAGCAGCTATTCGTTAAAATAATATTTAAATGATTAAATTAACATTCACCCACGAACTCAAACTACTAGAATAGTTGCGAATTTGTTACTAAACAATGAATTAAAAACACTAGATTGAATCATGTTCTATGACTTACCCTTCGTTTGGATTTTGGGCCCGAAGAGTTTGAGAATCGAAGCGGGGAGATGGCTCTCCTCTCTGAATTCGAAAAAAATCGATCAATTAGAATGGAAAAGAATGTCTATCTTCGAGCAGAACAAGTCGAGTAAAGAAGAAACCTTGAACTCTGTTCGAGAGTGTTTTCAGAAAAGTTAAAGATCCCGGAGAAGGTTGTGGAGAAACTGAGAAAGATCTTCTGTTTTTCGTCTCAACGAACAAAATTCCATTAAATCTATGGGGTCGATCAAGAACTTTGAAGAGGTTAGATAGACTTATTATTCACTACCTGATCATTGTCAGAGTGGACTCCAGAGCTCTTTCTCCACCAGCTTCGGCTAAGAAAATTACAAAAAATATCTCCGGTTGTAACATAACCACAGTAAATTCTAACATTTCAGTTAATTTCTTGTCAACAAATTGAACATTTTCGTCAATTTATCCATCAAATCACGTATATACAACTTTTTTTCTCATTGAAACACGTCTTTCAACTCAATTGGTAGTCTCCCAGGCGCTTTCGATCTCTGGATACTCAAAGTTTATACTTTGATCACTTAAAAATGAAAGGGTTTGTTAAAAAAATTAATATAAATTATTAAATTATCTTTCGAGCACAAGCTTAGACTATTAGAATAATTAGTAACTTGTCATGGTATAAGAGTTAGTAGTTACAAGTTCGATCATCGGAAAAAAACAATCTATTAAAAAAACTCACACGTAAAGACCAAAACAAGAAAAATGACTTATATGTGAAGGAAAATGTTAAGAAAATAAATATAAATGATTAAATTATCTTTCACCAACAAGTTTTGATTTCTTATAAACTATGCATGCCAAGCCTATTTTAGTGAAGAGAAATGTGATACCTTTTTTAAATCGAGGGAGATCTAGTTCTTCTCTTTGATACGCCAACTTAGGCTGGCCTGAAGAGTTAAAGCCAATTCCGACTGAGAGAAAAAACATAGAAAACAATGTTATAAAAGAAAGAAACCACCATTAGAGGCAGCTGCAAGAAAGAGACATGGAATTGCCTGGAAGAACATAGAGCTTATGATGCTTTGGTGCCGATGAAAGGAACGTTTGTCTAAACAAGCCTCCTTGATCAACGTAGCATTGACATGTTTTCAGTCTCTAAAAGAAAAAAAATCACCAAAAATTAGCGATTTTCAGAGGTCTGGAAATGGCAGAAAATGGGATATTACCTGTTCAATGCAAGAGAGCCTGAGCTCGGTTGAATTCGTATAGTCGATCTCTTTGTCTAGAAAACAGCTGACCTTGTCGGCGATCGATCCGAGATGATCGAGGGTACTGACGAAAGCTTTGATCGCATAATCTTTGATCGTTTCCAATGCTCTTGATAAAAAAAATCAAATCCGAGACCAGCAAAAAAAGATGAATTCAAGTTAGATTCTATATGAAAAAGGGTTGTTTGGATTAGAGAGAATTTTTCAGACTCACAGTAGCTTCTCGTCTTCTTTTTCATAGGATTTCTCGAAATACTCAGCCGTCGAATAAAAATGTTTCCTCAGATTCTTCAAATCCTAATAAATAAGAGAGAAAAACCATATTCAATCTAATTTTAACGCCATTTAAGCTCGAAGAATCAAGAACAAAGAATAAACGACGAAACCCAGTAAAATCAACATATAAGTTCATAACAAGGTCTGTCTTATTCTGAATTAGGATTAGATTAGAGGCTTCAATTTGTCCAGGAGATCACAATCAAGAAGAAATACATCAGAATGTTGACAATTGCAATGAAAAGCTCAGAAACAGAGTTATAGCTTCTCAAAAATGGAGGATTCACCTTCAAAGTATCGGAAAAGAGCAGGCTCTGATGCATGTAAAGCTCGTCTTTGTGAGAAATCTCTTGCCGAAAAGTGACAGAAGAACCCGATTTTTCATTTTCCATCAAATGCGGTAAATGGCCGTCACTCTAGAGGGATAGAGAGAGAAAGCTATGCCATGGAACCCATTTTTGTGAGCATTTTTACCGATCAAGAAACCAAAATCAAGACATAAGAGAAACCTGAGGAGTGAGTCTGGTTCTTGCAGACCAAAACCAGCATGGCGCAGAGTTCTCCGGGTAAATCGCGAATGATTGTTTGGAAGAGGGGGCAGGAATTGAGAAGACGACGAGGCCGATAAGGCGGGTACTCGCAGCTTTTCCATGGATTGGACCACTTGGCTCAAAAACGAATAAAAATTAATTTTTTTTTATTTTTTTCACAAAAAGCCGATCACCCTTTTCACAGAAACAGCAATTTGATCGAGCAAAGAAGAAGAATTTGGGTAGTTTGCAGAGATTACCCAAAAAAAATCAAACCTTGATGAAGGGGTAGGGACATGGGTGAGCTACTTCTGGTTGCGAGAATTTAATTGGCTCACACAGACCACGCAGGAAAGCTCGTAGCCATTAGCCATGGCTCATGGCTCTACTACTCTTTAGCAGAGATCATTAATGAGGAGAATTAAGAAGCAGAGCACTGTCAAAAAATGGGTCCAAAAAACCCCGTAGAGGATCATATGGTGGTTGGGGATGCCATGATTTGGACTTGTAATTAATAAATAGCATAAATAGTTTCCAATTCGGGTGGGAGAGACTGAACCGAGCCCAAAACCAAACCAATCGATTTGTTTCGGACATTTTTTAAAAAAAATAATCTGGTCCAGTTTGGGTCAGTCCAAATCCGTGTCTTGTCCTAACCTTGCCCAACCCTACTTCCAAACCAATGCAAGTAAAACATCTTATCGATCAAGTAAATCTCAAAAATAAAATGCAATCCAACAATCTTTAAGAATCAACTGTAAAAAAGTGGATTAAAATGTTCAAAGAAGGTTATACTGAATTGCAGATAAATGGATTTGAAATAGCCAGAGTTTTTGCATCAGCCAACAAGATAGTACTGCAATCGAGAGCGGGAACCGGGTGAAGCAGCTGTTTTTAAATGATCCTCTCCAACTCTCGGGCGTAGCTGAGAGTTTGGTTGATCAATAGTAGTGAAGGTATCTCTTTGCTAGGCGATGATTCCTTGGCTTTCCGGAAATATACGAAACCATTCCTTATCTCCCACTTGGGATGATCCTGTATCCACCACAAATCCAAAGTTTTACACTTGAGATGAAGAAAAAGGAATAACCTTATGATTTAGCTATAATACAACAATCTTAAAAAACACCGAAAAAAAATTATCATATTAATGTTATCCTTCCAAACATTCTGATACAACCCTCTCCCACTCAGGGCTCCTCACTCAGAGCGCCTCACTTAGGTCTTCTCCCGGTCAGCCTCTTTCTCCGGTCAGGATACAACTGCAAAGTTCGAATCTTCCAATGGTGAAATTATTGAGAATCGAATTCTATTATCGAGTGTAATGAGTCACTCTCTTTTACGATTCCTCCTGGCTAGAGAGTTCTTATCGGGGAAAGGGGCTTACCGGGAGAAGACCCGAGTGAAGCGCCCCGAGTGAAGTGCGATGTGGGAGAGGGTTGTAACACATTCATATTGGCATTATTAGATTCCTTTCATCTCTTAGGCATTGCAACAATTCCTTGACTAATTGGTGACAATTTCAACAGTAAGCATCGTGACTTTGCAGTTCCATTCAACAGCAACAAGGAATAACTTAGTCCTACAATATTTTTCTGGAACGCAACCAAGAAAGTGAACAATTTTACGTTTAATACCTCCTCGATGTATAACTGAAGATCTTTGTCAGCAGAAAAAAGCAACATTTGCTTGGCATCGTTGACGGAAAGATAGTCATATGCCTTCTCACTGCATCCAGCTATTTCGTCTCTGAAAGCAATGAATTATCAGCAACCGAACAAATAAAGAACCAAAATAAAAACAAGCATGTTTCAAGTTTTGTTGTTTTCTTCATTAACTTACTACCCATAACCTATCATGAGGCAAATTACCTGACAGTCTTTGCTAATAGATCCATAAAGTAAACATAAGTTTCATGTGGCACTGTCTGTCGAGCACCCAATACTCGGTTGTATGCACCTTCCATAAAGGATTGCTCCAACTCCACAGCATGCTTGATGCAAGAATTTTCCAAAGCAGTTGGTGAGAGAAGTTCTAATTCTGTATGAAATTCAGCAATTCTATTCTGCACTAGAAGTCTCAGTAGATTGAGACCCAAGATTGGGTATTCCTGAGGGGAAGGAGGAAGGCGATTACTGCATGTCAAGACCAGCAAATTGGTCATCATCACTAGTAGGATAACAAGTACTGTAGAATGAATTATGAACAAGATATGTGGCATATAGGAATAACATAATATTAAGCGATTGAGCAGCAATACCCGATAAATTTGTTGAGTAATCATCGAAGTTTCATTCAAAAAAGTAAAACTTATATAGCTCTAAAAGAGCTATTTTTTGACAATACTAAAGCAGAACAGTGATTACCGAGCATCGGTGTAGTAAGGTTTCAATTGAAAGAAATGTCGCTCAAAAGCATCTTCATCCTCGACCTTCACACTTAAAACAACAGCATGTTCATATATATCCCCTGAAAAAATTACAAAATTAGAACAAATTCATTGACAAATTATTTTCACCAACGCCAATGTAAAAGCTTTTGTATACAATGGCTAATCATATCAAGCTACACGTAAAAAAGTATGCTAGTACAATTAAAGGAATTATAAAAGAGAGGAAAGCTAAGAATCCTCAGATAGTGATGCTATAAATCATATACCATACAAAAAATTTCTTTCAGAAATCTGATCATTATTTGACCACTTTTCTAAAGATGCATACTATAAAAACAATTACTTTGACATTTATGATTTTAATATGAAAATACAGTAGAATCTCACTCGCTATGGTCAACTCCTGAGTTGCATTAGCTGTATCTTCAAACAACGGAGGAAGACTTCGGAACTCAGTCAACAAGACCTTGCAAAGGCGAAGAAAGCATAGCAATAAAACTCCAAATATGCAACTCACACACAAGAAAATCAGTAAAGATAGCTGATGACAGAAATCATCCAAATCTCACATGCAAACTTTCACTAAACATGAAACAAACACACTAGAAGCATGAAAAAGGCAACAAAACGCTCAAAAAATCTACAAAGAACATTCATTCGAGAAATTTTAATGATATTTCAAAGAGGGCTCCGGTTGTTACAGAATTTGACCTGAATCAATAACCGAAAAGTTCAATTAATGAAATAAACAAAAGAGGGTGTGGATGACTTGTCTATAGCTTTGGATGACCTTTTTTTCTATTATTTCCCCCTTCTCTTGTTCTACTCAAGCAGGAATATTGATACATCACAGAAGCAACAAATTACACAAGAATGAAATTAATCGACCAAAAAATAGTGAGGGAATCTGATCTTGGAAATCCTAAAACTAGTCCCATACTAATGTTTTGAAAACCAGAAGAAATCATTCGTAAATCCAGGTACATAACACGTAACCCGCATTAAGCGTTAATTGACTCATCCGTTTCCTCAAGAAGCTGCTGGAATCAACGTATCAGACTTACGAAGCTAGAATCAACCATTACGGATTTTCTCTAGTCAAGCATAGAAAAGCTCAAACACAAACTCTTCAGAATTAACGTTAACAATCAACGAATTTAGGGTAAAGAAGTATAAGGTCGCAGACAAATACAATACGCAAGCAAACTAGGGCTACGGACTTGGTACCTTGAGCTGGGAAAGGAGCTTATCACATGATTCAAAATCATTTCTCAGAAATGCGGCCTTGAAGCGCTCGAAGAACTGTGAGAGTTCAGTAAATTTGGGATCCATTGGAGCGTCTAATCCCTTCTTTCTGTCCCCAACTTCTTCTCCAAGTAGTGTTTAACGGCAATGGCCGGGTTCCCTTTGCTTGATGCAGAAGAAGGCATCCCAAAACATGGGCCCATATCAAACTAAAGCCCAAGCCCATATTCTCAAACTCTTGCCTAGTGCTCATATGGTCAAACCCCTTGGGCTTTCCTCTTTGGATTTTCTTCTCGTATACCTTTCACGACAACATGTTTCCACCTCTATGTCGAGTCACCTCTAAGCGTGGGCCGAAACTTCGCGGAGCCATAACTTTGCACTCAGCGATCAGATTTGGATTCATTTTATGCTGATTTCACATAGCTCGCCGTGATCTGTATGACAGTAGATTGACAAAACCGTTTGCAGGAAAAAAAACATTACAAACACGAGGTCTGCGCCGAAAGCTGCGCCCACCGTTGCTCGAATTCGTAGAGAGAGAACACCAGTCAAAAAAGAATGCAACACTAAAATTTTCTAAATGGTTACCCAACTTAGTACCTCATCTTTACATATTGTACGAAACTCAAATCACTTGAAATTCTCGAAGAAGCTTTGAAAGCGTCGTTCGATCGATGAGTTTCAAGATTAGAAGACGAAAGTAATACATCGATCAAATCGCTGTTCTTGGCTCAGATTGATTTTCTCTTGTTGTCGGCCCTTGATTGTTCAACATTTAGCTCGAAATTCGAAGTAAATCTGAGTAGTTTATCTGAAATTCTTCAATTTTAAACTTTATTGAATCTTCTTCCATGGATTACTTTTAGCGAAAGTAGAAGCTTTTTCGATTGGGCATTAAATTATAGTAGGTGGAGAGTGTGTTTTCGTGCAACGGTTTGAGATTTGCTCAAAATATTTTAAACGATCCACTTCCAAAAGCCTGTCCCATATAAAGTCGTCATTCGAGCCGGCTCAAACAAGTTGAACTAAAAAAACATGGACTATAATAGGTTCGGTTTGTTATTCGATCTCGAAAACTACTCCCAATTCTCGGGTTTTATTCGTTTGTTTTGTACGGAACTGAACCAAGATAAGCTAAAGTTGTTATAGTAGAGAGGCAAGAACTCTTTACATCATTTCTAGTGTGAGAGCTGTTACTCTCAATGTTGGGTAGCTTTTTGAGATATCAGGTAAAGACTTCATATCTCTGGGTGGTCGTTGAGTCACTGTGATTTAACCCTCTCACAAACTGTCGAGCCGATGTGTGAAAGCTCTGGGGGCAATGAATTGCTTTTTTTTTTGGGTACAAAGAACTCTTTACATCATTGAAAAAGATGAAATATATGCAATCATAGAAGATTTGCTCTCTCAAAAGCTCTCCCATGGCTTTTTAAATTGTCTTTTTTTTTTAATATTTAAAAAAAAATTAATATTTACAGCTATCTCCTCTGTATCTCCCCTGTTTTTTCTACACTACTCAAAAGCAACCATCTTTGTCTGCAACTGAGTTCCGCCATTAATGGGTCTTCCTCAAACTCCAAATCCCCCTCATCTCTATCCTCAAGCTCTCCATCTTAAGCTTTACCAGGCGTTCATCTTCTCCATCCCTATTCTCTTCTCCATCATTCTCTTTCTCTTGTTTTACCTCTTCTACCTCAAGAGGAGAGCTTCTTCTCTTTCTTCCTCTGCTCCGATTCTTCCCATCAGCTCCGGTCAAGCTCCGGCGACTCAGTGCGTCGCTCCGGTAATTTTTCTGATGTCCGTTGCGTCTGAACTCTTCTGACACTGTTTAATCGTTGGCTTTCTGCATATTTTCAGCTTCCGACTGTCATTTTCGACGAAGAATTCAGAGATAAAGATACACTGTAAGTGTTTTTTCGATTCTAGAAAGACCCACTTAAGAAATTGCAGTAATTAGGAAATCAAATCGATTAACAGACTTTTGTGAAGAAGGAGAAGTAAACCCAGTTCAGAAAACATGTAATTCCATTTCAAGCATGTCAACTTAGAATCAGAATCTTTCCCGACCGCCATTGTTTTCTAAAGCAAGATAAAACCCACTGTCTGTTCATCAACAAAAAGAGGATTCTCTATCTTACTTTTTTTGATCGATTTTGATCGTAATTTCAACGAATTTAAGCTGTTATTTCCGTAAAATTATGAATATAAGCGAGAAAAAGAAGTGATTTTTGATTTGTGTATTGCTCCTCAGATGTTGCGTTTGCTTGGGGGATTTTGAGATGACAGAGGAGCTGGTCCAGGTTTTATCGTGCAGACACGTGTTTCATAAAGAATGTATACATCATTGGCTGAACTCCAACGCCACGTGTCCTCTCTGTAGATCTCCGGTGGTTCTTCCGGTACAGTAGAAACCTCCGATCACCGTCTGCCACCAGCTTCCTCCGGCGGCCCCATTGAGTTCTCATGTCTTAGCTCACATTTAATCATCTCTGCTGAGTCATATACACTATGACTCAGTTCTCCAATTACTGGTCCGAAAAAAACCCGATAACCCGATAATCATATACACTATGATTCAGTTCCAAAACCGAACCAGAACCACTCCGGTTTTGGACCGAGTTTGGCCGAATCAAGAGTTATTTTCATGGGTTTTGAGACACGTTAAGTCGGACTCAGGCCGATTTATCATCCATGGTTTAGGTTAAGCACAATTTTACAATTTTTAAAACACGAGTCGTGTCGGACAATACCCAAAATCGAGCTATGAGCTGCGGTTTTGCCCGGTTTCTGTCCAAAATTGATTGAAAAATACAGAGTTTTCAGCAATGAACAGACCTGGATTAAATATTCTCAACGCTCATTTCAGTTCTTCCACCATCTAAAATCGGGAACATCTTGAACAAATCAATATTCTTCTCACAGTGTTACAGAATTCCCTGCAATAATGGATTTTAGTAAGAAAATTGTGATTCTAAATGTTTTTAGATTCAGTGTTCTAGAGAACTCACTGCCAAGGGTTAAATCATATGCCCCTCGTCATCGCTGAAAACGATCTCCCACTTGTCTCTCGGTCGAAGCTGTCCCTTGATTTCGAACAAATTCTCGAGGTCGTCTATGAGCTGATCGTACCCTTGCAACGCTGTTAAGTCCACTGCCCGACCAACAGCGATTCCGTGCATTTGAACTTTTGTTCGGCTTCTCAAGCAGCTTTGTTTGCCGGTCACTTTCTTCGTGGAAACATGGAACAAATCTTGAATTCTTTCTTTAAAAGCCGAAGAAATTCCACCGTTCTTTCCTTATGCAGATTCCTTTGACAGCTTCTCACCGACAGAATTATCGATCAGCTCTATACCGAACAACCGACAGCTAGAACCGACCTCACTTTTCTTCCATTTATTCATATTATTCTCAACCACAAGTTCATCGTCCGGCTTTGACAAATGCGGAGTAGAATAGCCGTCATTGCGTGTCATTGACCCGGAGTTGGTGCTATTAGTGCTAGCATCTGAATTTTTACGATGCCGAACAAGGTCATTTTCGCTTTTTTTGCCATCTGTAGTCACGTTCGGTTGCATTCTATAATGAGATTGACTCAACCCGGAATGCCAAACGGTGGGCACGGTCGAATTCGTAGAATCTAACAACCAATAAATGGAGAACATTTCTATTTACAGCCACTAGTGATAGAAGACAAGAAGATGGTCTGCAAGAGAGAAGTGGTACTCACATAGAGCTGGGATTTCAGCAGGCGGGTGGGGTCTTTTGTTCTTTAGGATGACTGGTTGGGGCACACCAGAGGGTCCCGAAGTTCCGATGGGTTCGATCTCCCATGCAGATACCCTCCGAAAATAGATGCAGCTTCATCCCATTGAACCTTCGTGAATTAGCCAGCACGGAAATTATTATCAAAGCCAAAAAATATGCAAGAAAATAGATGAAAGCCGCATAATTGGGAGGCAAAAAGAGTTACTTTCAGTGANGTATGGTTGATATTTTATTATTTATCCTTTTTATTTTCCATTTAAAGAGAAACCAAATACCGCTATATAATGTTAAGAATCAAAAGTTAAGCACGATTAGGGTCCTTAGCTCAGTGGTAGAGCATTTGACTGCAGATCAAGAGGTCACCGGTTCGAAACCGGTAGGGCCCTTTTTTATTTTTCTGCAATTCGTCCTCTTCATCGACTGTTTTAGTTAGAGCTTTGAAAGCTTACAAGCTACAACAATGGAGGACGCGGAGTATTCAACAAACTCCCCTTTCTCTTTCTTCATATCTGCACCATTTGCACACTACCCTACCCACCATGAACACCTCTAACGCAGCTCACAAATTGATACAGTAGACCTTTTCTCTCTTCATCCTCCTCGTCGCCGCCCTCGCCATCGCCGCCATTCTCATCTTCTCTATCAACGCCTCCGTGTTTGCCTGCTCCGACAGTATCTCCTCCAGTTTCTTCGTATCAATCATCAGCCTCACTCTCCAAAACCCGTCCCCCTCCGAAGGCAAAACCTCCAGATCCGACCCGTTCGCCAAATGCTCGACCAAATCCGACCCACCTCCGAACGACATCTCCGACGACACGTCGCTGCCGCCGCACCCGAAGAAGCTCCGGTTCTTCGCCAGCGGAAGCAGATAGTAAAAGTTGGAACCGCTCAAGCTCTGGTGAACCGGCAATGGCGAAGACGACGCGTGCCCCTTCTGAAAAACTCCATAGCCAGGATAATCCTCGATCACTTGATGAACCCTCATCGGAGCCTTGAACTGCATTATATATCCGGCGTCCGTCAGAACCCTGATCGGCCTCGAGCACTCGCCGGCGTCGCCTTTCAGAGAACAGTTCCCCATCTGCAAAAAAAAAACACAAACTTTCCCCTCTCACTCATCCATATTTATACAAATTTTCTTGGGTTGAAACCAGGGGGAGGATTCGACGCAGAGATCACGGAACGCGAAGGGGGCAGCTTTATTCAAAGGAGAGAGAAAGAGGGCATGTGAGAGAGAGGAAATCCGGGGAGAAAGACGAAGGAGAGGGAGAGAATAAATTGGGAGAAAACGACAGTGCAGAAGATGGCGAAATTCGAAATATAAATAAGAATCACAAGATGAATAGATTAGCCCGTGAGCCTCATTGATTTCCCACTTCCAACGTCCATTTTTGTCACCACTGTACAATGCATTGAATCCCTGCATGAAAATGTTTGAATGTTTGATTATAAATTAGGTCAAATTCAAAAAATAAAATCGAACAAACTTATAATTAATTTTTATTACATTTAGATCGAATGATAAATAATTAAATATATTTATAATTAATTTCAGAATTTATAAGAATTTAAGTCAAGTTTTCTTTAATTTTAGAACTTTTTTACTTACGATCTCAATTCTGATTTCACGATTTTTTACTTCTAACAGGCACCAACCCGGTTTGGATTCACCCACCCCTATATGATACGATAGTAAGTCTTGCACGTAAAGCAAATGCAACAATTTTGATCTTTCTAACTATAATATTGTTCATTTTCATTCGAATTTGGTATAGCATAAATTCGATCACGATGTATCGCATCAATCATTCATGGTCCCCGTGTATTTTACGAATAATTCAAGATAGGCACAGAAAAATAAGCACTGAGGATACTAAGTCCTATGATTCGAAAGTAAATTGAAACGAGAAACAGGATGAAGCTAACTGTTGCATAACTTAACAGTAGAATCCGACATAACAAAACAATCGGTTCTACCTCGGATTAGACATAAACAAACTCCCTTGCTTACGTGCGAGGGAGGAAAAAACATATCATGTCATTCGATATGCATTTTCGAAAGACATTAACGAGAAGAAGATGTCAATTGATAGTACAAGGTATCGAAAAACACAATTTAAAATTCGAGATATCAACTGTAAATACTTCTGTGCGTAAGAGAGAAAATCGACATTTACTCTTTCCACATCAAAAATGGACCTAAATTCATCACACTAAGTACATAATAAAGAGAATCAAAGTAGCATTGCTCGGGATGAACCTGACTCGAGTCAAACCTTGTAAAGTCATCGACTAACGCAATAACTATCATTATATGATTTAAATTCAAATTATTCTCTATTTTCATAGCATCAAAGTAAGCTTTTTTTAAGGTTAAAAATATCCATTTTAGGAAAGGGTACCTTCGAGTTCGAGCAGTTGGTCCAAGCCATTTACCCTGCCCGACGTGCTGATTCGGCACCTCCATTCCTAGTCGAAAGAACAATTACAGGTACACTTTCCAGTCCTGAAGAATTGAGCTACTGCATTCACATGCTTTTAGTGACTAAGATAACACGCCATTTTCATCGATTACCGGCCGCGGTAAGTGATAATATATTCCATTCCAACATAATCCATACATATCCTAAACATTTTAACACAAAACAAGACTTACAGGGGCTGATATTTCAGCATGGTGCCCGAGCAAACGATCAAAACACCATCGAGCAAAAGTGGCCACTGTTGGAAGACGAGGCCTCAAAAAACGGCTCAAAAGCACATCCAGAATGCTTTCTCATGCGATTTGTTCGCGCATCTTGCCGATTGCTTTCTCAATGGCAGGTACGTTCTTCTTGAAGGTCAACCATTGCTCCTCCGTCAGGCTTATTCCTGAGGTTCAGACAAATGGAAATGTTCAAAGACCAGAAACTTACTAGCCATTTCTTAAGCATGTGTGTAAAAGAGAAAGAAAAGTGAAGCTTCAACCGAAACAGTAAAACAGCATGCAACGAGGGTAAAAACTAACTCCAAAAGCTGATAAAATTGGCTAGAATAAGAACAAAAAAATGAGATTTCTCATCCTAAGTTCTACATAACCGGCATGATAGAAGTGCGTTCAACACAGCTGCTTGGATGTAAATGTTTTTTAATTAACAACCCTTGTGCTATTTTCCCATCGTTTCAATGAGTTAAGTTACCCGTTTATATCACCAACAACACCAAAACTAGCAAAAAAAAAACAAAACCGAACAAACAGTGAAACTACTAAAATAAGGTTTCTCCCCTTTCAAAATGATTAATACATAAGCCACTTCAGTTCTTCTAAATCGTTGCCATGTAACATAAGTGGTTGTTCTACACAAAAACATTCAAACCATGGACAAACAAAAAACCAAAATTCGAATTTCATTGCAGGAAACTAACATAAATGCACGCAGTCATCGTCCTCTATCGTTTATCCAAAGGTAAACGAACACTTTCTGTTTACGGTTGACCACATTAACACAAATAGCCTTTGAAGCAACAAAATCAGCAAATCTACGGTTACCTTTAGAAGTAGGAAGTTCCTTTCCATCCTTTTTATAGTATTCCCTTATAGAGACGAGAGTTTTCCCTCTAAATTCTTGAACCGTCACCTTTCTTTTGTCTGAAAGCTGCATAAATTCAAACTTTCGTCACGAATCTTCAACGAAATCCAGACACAAACTGTTAAAACAAGAAAATATTCTACAAAGCAAAGACTGAATAGCTAAATAACTCGCTGTAAGACCTTGCAGATTATGAGATTCCCGTCTTCGTCGTACTCCTTATCGCGAGGCTGTTCCTCTTGTTGATCTTCGTTTTCCTGAGTTTGCTCTTCGAGGAAGGATTGAACTACCTGCTTGACAAAGGCCTTGTAAGGTGGGTTGGAGAGATTGAGGTCGAGCTCATCGGAAGCCAGCTGTCGGACCTTCGACTCAGTCATCTCGTCCATGTCAGATTCAGATAAAATTTTCCTAACCGTTTCCCCGATCCTCCGTTGAATATCAGGGTCCATTTCCAGTGCTTCTACCGGCGAACTAGACGGAGAGCGATGGTGAGCTTCGAGGATTTCTAGGTCGACGAAACGTTTGCCGGGTTTGGGCAAATCTTTCTGCGCCGTACGGTGGGGGTTTTAATCAAGCTTTTTATTTTTACAAATTTTAATAAAATTATGACAATTAATATTAAAACTATATTAATTATTTCAATTAAAAAATAAAATAAACTTCATTTTTATACTAAGTATTATTCGTACTGCTAAAAGTAATTTAATTTTTTTTAATTAATTTTGCTAAATAAATCTTATCGGAATGATTTATTATTTAATTTTTGACATGTCAACCGATAAGGTAAGATAAAAAAATAATTAAAACATTACTCTTTATTTTATCTCCTTTTCCCAACTAATTCTTATTCCACAAATTTGCTTCGAACATGTACTAATCCCGACCTGATGAGGATAATTCCAACCTAATCTCGAGCACATCTTGGAGAGTCATCAAC
This sequence comes from Begonia fuchsioides, assembly GCA_003255005.1. Classification (NCBI taxonomy): domain Eukaryota; kingdom Viridiplantae; phylum Streptophyta; class Magnoliopsida; order Cucurbitales; family Begoniaceae; genus Begonia; species Begonia fuchsioides. The sequence continues at coordinate 189,369 of QAOC01016869.1, forward strand.
CGAATTTGAGCGAAAATCGAAAGGACTTCAAGGAATCATCGCGATCAATTGAAGATAAGATTTTGAACTATATATAATGATTACATTACTTTTCAAAGGCTTGAAAACCAATGCAATACAAAATCCATCCCCCCGGGAATGGGAGACAAAGGAGCTTAGAACAATCATATTTCCGACCAATATGTTGACGATTCGATGCAAAAAAATTCACTTACTAGCGAATCCAGCCGATCAAAATCGTCTTCACTCCGTCTCGGTTGATCTACTCTTTGTTTGTATATGAACAAGAGAAGGATGGGATTGGAAGCCAAGTTCTGTGCCTTTACTGAAATTGTCTTGATCATTCAAGACTCTAGTTCGAGCTTCACACTTTTCATTGATCTTCCCTCGTTCCTACCTAAAATGAAGAGAGATCCAGGAGAATAGTATGAGCAAATGACTGTAATTTGACCAATGTAAGACTTCGAATTTAGATGATCAAAAATCCAAAATAAAGGAGGGCAAACCAATAAGAATGTGAAGTGAGTGCTTCCATCTTAAAAAAAAGAAAAAGAAACAATAAACGGTAAATAAACTAGAAAATACATTCACAGTCCGGCGTTAACCATTCCGGCTACCCACGATTCAGCTAGACTGTCGTTCCGGCTACCCATGAGCTAGAGCTCGAAAATGACACTCTCTAGGAGAGAGATTCATATTCATATTCATATTCATATTCATATTCAATTCAAAGATGGGAAATGCAACCCTAATGACCTCTATTTATACGAAAAGTAAACTAGTTTTAATACCTAAAATACCCTTAAATATAAACCTAATAATATTGATTAAACTCTTGATTAATAATGCAACAAGAGGATCTTCTAAAATATAAAAAATCTTTATTCCAATCAATGAAAATTTACTTTAGCATAAGATTTTGGTATCCATCAATTGTAAAATTACCCATGAAGAATCTGTTGCTCCATCTCCCCATCATTGAGCATTACTGAACAATGATGATGCACCATGTACCATCGGTCGTTATGAAACTCGAAGACATTAGTTACATTGAATGGCCCGGTATCCATGTCAACGTAGGCTTTCATTGTAACCCAAGCCATGCCAGGAAATACTCGAGCCCGTACATCACGAATTTGGAAGTTGAACCCTTGCACCCAATCAAAAGCTAGCTGCCAACTTCTCATCACTGCATTGTAACTGTAAAAATAACCATGAGAGTTCAGTTTCAGAAAATTCTGTAACTCATAAAACTGATAATTATAAGTTGCCATGAACAAATGAGATTCACGTAGAAGATCTAGAGATACACTTAGTATAAGTCCAACTGACCTTTGAACCTTGTATTAATCTCTACAAATTATTATAATTCTTTATGACAAGAAACAATGCTAAAATTAAGATAGTATTGGTTATGCACCATACAATCCTCGTAATTGATATTCAAAGAGTAATTTTTTCTTTTATTTTAGAGGGTAAACATTCAAGTTGGGACATACAAATAAAAAACAAATGAGTTAAACTGTCTAAGTGCAATAGACTACTTAAACAAATGTTTCACTTATTTTCATTACAATACCAAGGCATATCAGAAGTTTAGAACAAACAAGCATATAAACAGCTCAGGCTTATCCACCGTCCAGCAGGCAAACATAATCAAATTAAAATGTTAATCCATCAAAAAAGATTACGGATAATCATCATTAAAGTGAGAAATAAGAGTATATACCCAGAAAAAAATTCCCCCGAAGCATGAATGCACTTGACATAATCTGCATTTCGCCAAAAGTGACTCATTTCAGAAATCAAACGCTGTCTGACGATGTCAAAGAATTCTGAGTTGACATTTACAATTGCTCTTGTGGCAGCGTAGTAAGCTTTCCACCCGTTAATTGGAGTTACACTATCCTGTTCCAATGTGAAGTCCTGAAGAAAATATGAAAGCTAACTTTACGCCCATAATAGAAAGAATGGAATTCCATAAACGATTATCAAGCAAACCCTTGTACAGTTACCACGCCAACTCCACCAAAGAAATCTAAAATCATCACAAAAAAATCATGATGCAATTGACGATTCATTCAGGATGTACACATATGTTTACTTAAAAATTGAGTGATTAAAAAAATCCCAAATTCAGAATGAAGACCTTGTGATAAAGTGCTTTCCATGCGTTGTCATCGTTCGCTGCCTTGCGCATCAAAGAGTTAGTCATAGAGAGGCGACATAAACTAGGATAATCCAAATAACTAAGTGCATGCGTAGTAATCTCCGGCACAAGTTGCTCCATCATCGAGGCACCTGTTTGCCGGTCTGTCACCATTTTCGGAGCTTCCAATATTTCTACCGCGCCACCGTTCAAGTACCTCGAAGTCAAACTCATTGAAGAAGCAGACGCCGCAAAGTCGGAACCTCCAAGAACCACTGAACCATTACAAGAACATGAGCAATTACAAGCCTTATCACCAGCCGAACTATCAGAAAAACCAGTGGATGGTACGGAGGATTGCTTCTTCCCACCGAATGGAATTGAACCTGATCGGAATGCAAAAATGACGAACGAAAAACAGAGGAAGGTGATGATTGCGGCTATATAAAGCGGCTGAGATGAGAAAGCAAGAGTAACGGAGGAAATCTCCATCCGACAGGCATGAACGCCGCAGTATTCGCTTCCACCTCGCAAAACATGAAACCCTAGGAATCTGAAGCGACTTCTCACGACAATTAGAGAAGACAATTCGTCGCTGCGATCTCTGATCAAATGAACAGAACGAGAGAAAAATCAGCACAGTGAAAGTTAAATTTGAAAAATGGCCTTCAATTCCAGATTACAGAGCGAGAAATGGAGAGGAGGAGAGAGACGGACAGAGGCGGGAGAAAACCGGCGGAGCTTTCGGCTTCTATCGTTATAGCGGAGGAGGGGAGGAGGGTGTTCGTGTAATTTCGCTTTCATACATGTCAAAATTAAGAAAATAGTCCAAACTCCAAATAAGGACTATATATTTAAGGCCAGGGTCTCAATTTTATCCCAAAATGTAAATAGAATTAGAATTCACAATTCTAAATTTTTAAATTCGTCACCAGAACTAACTGTTTCAGTTTTATTTTAATTTAAAAATATATCAATAATATATATTTTTATTATATTTATATTAAATTTTAAGTAATTTGACAGATTTATAATCAATTTTAGAATTTATATCAAATTTTATTAGAGTTTGGGTCGAGTTTTATTCGATTTTAGAATTTTTTTGACCTACAGCCCTGGTTCCGGTACGAGCCCATAAATAACGATTTTTTAAAAATTAAAATCAAAACTGAATTAAATCTGCAGTTCCGCTCTGCTTTACGGTTCTGGTTCGATTTTGATCGCCCCTACTTTAAATCATAACGAACAAACGAAACATGGGGACGGGACTAGAGTGAGACAAGGATGGCAAAGGCTTGCATCGTAATTGGCTGAAATTTGATAGATGTCGAGTAAGAGAGGGTGAATCGGTCAATAAGTAGAAATAAAGTTGATATGATTGGGCCGTTTATGCGGCCCATGGGCCCAATAAAGCCCAATTTCAATAATTACTGTAATTAATGTTAGTTCCATTAATTAAACTAATTAGCGTTCTCTGTTTAAAACAGTCGGAGCCGGCCCCTTATTCTTGTCATTTTGCTACGTCGTCGTTTCATACCTGTGCTGAGTATACTCGCCGTGGCGTCGAGAAGGTTGTATATAGCAACGGCTATTCTGTCTCTCTCTCTCTCTCTCTCTCATTTCTATTTTGTCTGAGAAGTCGGCGAAACGATCGGTTTTCATGGTAACCGATGAGTACGAGCTCAGAAAATGGCGGAGTTTGTTGGATTGATTCAGCGATTTAAGGATTTCTCGACGTTCGTTGCAATTCGATTCTTTTGCTCCGGTGATGAATCCACTCTCTTTCTCACGCATTTCTTCCTATTTCTTTTCCGAGAGTTCTTACAGTATTATGATGACTGGTTTCCGAGAGATTTGTTAACATCTTGGTGATCTTTTCTGGCCAGATCCTACTTTGTTTTCTGTTCATATTTGTAGCAGGTGCCATGGATACCTAGCTAGAGGCGTCCAAAAGTCCGGAGGCTCGTGATCTGAATTCGGCCATAAGGACGTCTTTGGTTTCTAAAACTATTTGAAAGATGTCTGTTGCTTTGAGTCCAATTAGCGAGGAGTCGGTATTTGCTTCCAGGCATTGTCCAGGTCTTGTCCGTCCTAGCTCAAGCGATTCGATTCTTATCTACCTTACCGATTCTGAGTCTGTGACTCCCTTGCGCGTTCTTGAGTCCGACTCGATTGCCTCGGTTAAGGTTCGGATTCAAACTTGTAAAGGTTTCCTTGTGAAGAAACAGAAGTTGGTGTTTGGAGGAAGGGAATTGGCCCGCAGTGAATCTCCCGTAAAAGAGTATGGTATCAGAGATGGAAATGTTTTGCATTTAATTCTTAGGTTTTCTGATCTCCTTCATATTGCTGTGAGAACCACTTCTGGGGAAGAGTTTGAGTTTAATGTTGATAGGCATAGAAATGTTTGGTATTTGAAGCAACGTATTGCTAAGGAGGGTAAAGCTTTTATAGACCTCGAGAATCAAGAGCTTTTCTGCAATGGAGAAGAACTTAGTGATCAGAGCCTCGTTGATGACATTAGCAAGAGCAATGAGGCTGTGGTTCACTTACTTGTTCAGAAGACTGCAAAAGTTAGAGCCAAGCCTGTTGAGAAAGATTTTGAACTCTCTGTTGTGGCAAACATTTCAAAAGAAAGCAGCTATAAAACATCAGAAGATGTGGAGAACCAGAGGAAGAATTATCAATTTTCTATTCCAAAATCTCAAAGTGGAAGTTTTTGGTTGGAACCGATCATCACAAATCCGGAGATCAAATTGCCTGCCTTCATTTCGAATATGATCAAATCTACAATTGATGGTTTGGAAAAGGGTAACGAACCCATCAGGTCCTCTGAAGGCACTGGAGGGACTTACCTAATGCAAGATTCATTTGAGCAAGAGTTCGTTTCTGTCTTCAAGCCATCTGATGAGGAGCCCATGGCCGTCAATAACCCTCGAGGATTACCTATCTCATTAAATGGCGAAGGATTGAAAAAAGGGACAAGAGTAGGAAAAGGAGCATTGAGGGAGGTCGCAGCATATTTATTGGATCATCCAAGAACTGGACCTCGTCCCTTATCAGGTGAGATGATGGGATTTGCTAGCGTCCCACCTACAATTATGGTCAAATGTCTACACAAAGTATTTAACCATCCAGAAGGATACGAGGGCTCGTTGAAGAATGCAAAGATTGGATCACTTCAAATGTTCGTGAAGAGCAATGGAAGTTGCGAGGACATAGGTCCTGGAGCTTTTCCTGTGGATGAAGTGCATAAGATCAGTGTACTTGATATTAGAATGGCAAATGCAGATCGTCATGCAGGGAACATATTGCATAGAAAGCGTGAAGATGGTCAAATTGAGCTCATTCCAATCGATCATGGCTACTGCCTTCCTGATAATGTAAGTCGTTTTCTTTCCTATTTTTCAGGTTTTCTGAGTAGAAAGAATTTGAGATTTNAATGATAAACTAAATAAGAAATCTAGATCTCCTATGATTTACGAAACTGAATGAAAAAACCCACATAATGCCAAAAATAAATTCTAATTAAAAGTTACTTCTTCGATTGCAAAATCGAGGCATGAAATGATTGTTTTTGGGCGGAGTAAGTTGATAGTAGCTTTATCGAGAAAGTCTATGCTTATCTTTTTGTCATAGTTCATGACGTGTCGTTGTGTGATTTGATCGATTTAAATGTATTTAATGAATACAAATATAGATAATTATTTATTGTTTAAATTGATGCAATCACACGGTGACCGGTCAAAAAGTATAACAGAATGATATGCTTAGACTAACTCAACTATTACCTTTGCATAGACATATTATAATAGTGCTTCCAACATCATTAATAAAAATTACGGTGCGTTCGAAACGCAAAATATCATTTTGTTAATTTACGATTTACATTAGATTGTCATTACATTACAAGAATGATTCCAACACCAATAGTAAAACGCTTGAAATTGTAAAGATTTTTCTGTCAATTTATGTCTGATTCTCGTAATTGGACTAATTCATAGTACATGTAAAGAATAACGTGCTTTACATATTCGTATACACTGAATAAAATTAAATTAAACCCTAAACTCTAAACAGCTTGATGTATACGTTGATGCAGTGCTAATGACGTGATTTAATCGTATATTGCGACACAAAATAAACTTCATGCCCCAAGTAACAACCTCAAGTAAAAGGTTTTAGGCCCGCACGAGTATAGCTCAGTCAATTCAGAAATTGTAGAATTGATAATAAGTGTCAATGTTTGAATCCTGACAGTCGAAATATGAGAGTTGTTGCCTCTAATATGGAGTAGCTCATTGTGGACGCAGGTAAATGTCTTTTATTTCTAGCCTACTGAGTCACCGTGATTTATTTCTCTATAAACTGTCGGGCTGAGACGTGGGCCATAAGCTGTCGGGCTGAGACGTGGGTGCCCTCCTAGGGAAAAATTTTGTCTTTATGTGGTAACAAGTAAGAGGCTCGGGGAAGAAAGTCCCCATTTTAAGCCAAATCCAAAAAATGGCAGCAGTGAAACCCACTCAAATAGTTTGTAGAGAGAGAAAGAGTTCGAAAATGAAGTCTTTCTTCTTTCTCTCTCCTCCCCTTTATCTATATATCATCACTCCACTCAGTGAGATCTAAAGCTCAACGAGTTCACCGTCGAAAACTCGGAGCCGTCAGCCATGGCCAAGCAACAAAAACCATCGCCGGGCCGCACGAACCTAGCCGTGGTGGCCACGGTCTTCTTAATCTTCGTCGTAATCATCGTCTCTATTCTTTACTTCACCCTGCTCAGGCCCAAGGGTCTAAAGCTCTCAGTCACCGGAGTTCAGCTGCCGGCGTTTTCCGTCGCCAATAACACTGTCACCTTCATCTTTTCCCTCTCCGCCGCAGTCACCAATCCCAACAAAGCCGCCTTTACTCACGACGACGGCACCCTCAAGCTCCTCCACTCCGGCAAGCAAATCGGGTTCATGTTCATACCCGCCGGGAAATCAACGCCGGCTGGAGACAGAACATGACCGCCACCTTTACGGTTCCTTCGTTTCCCTTAGCGAGTCCGGTTCCGGCGACGGTTGACCCTGTCGGAGTCAATAACGGGTTGAGGGTAGGTCCGACGATGGAAATGGAGTCCAGGTTGAAAATGGCGGGTTGGGTTCCGGTCCTGCTGTTCTTCCCTCACCCTGTGCAGGCAAGAACCAGTTGCGAGGTCGCTGTTTCTGTTAGCGATGGATCTGTCTCAGACCTCCATTGTTGAAACAGCTTTCTACCCTTTTTTTCCTTCTGTGAATTCGTGTTTGGGTTCTTCGTTCTGAAACCCCTGCCTGAATTTGATATAATTATCGATTTTTGCTCGGATTTCTTTCCTTTTTCAGATGCTGCTTCGCTTAAAATATGTGAAAAAGAAACATGATCATTTTTAGTCATCGGTTGGGGTGGGTAGTAATGTTAAATTTTATTCCAAAATAAAATTAAAATTAAAATTTACGCCTTTTAATCTTTGAAGCAAGTACCAAAATCAATGGTTATAATTTTATTTTTATTTTATTTTACATTTTCAAAAAATTAAAATATAATAATAAAATATATATTTCATTATACTAAAATCATGTGTTAAGTAGTTGGATAATTTTAGAATTTATATCAGATTTTATTAGAGTTTATGTCGAGTTTTACTCAGGTTTTTAGAATTTTTTTACATACGGTCTCGATTTCATGATTTTTTACTTCTAAAAACCAGCATAGAGCGGTAAATCACTGATTTCTAAAAATTAAAACCAGTACTAGATTAAAACTGATCATTCCGGCTCGATTTACAGTTCCGATCAGATTTTGTCGATTTCTAATCATGGGTGAAGCTTGTCATGCATTTGGAATCGAAGTAAAAGAGTGATCCTTAATAACCATTTCCAGATGTTATTTTCTTTTAGCTTTGGGTCGGTCTTCGACGAATTCATCAACCAACATTGCAGTTTCTGTTTTGGACTTTTCTCGGGTCGCGACAGAACTTGAATCTCCAAATTGAAAATATAATTTGAAGTAAAAAATGAACAAAAATCAAGATCTTTCGCACAGGTTTGGCTCAACCATGTCATTTCATCCATTGGGAAGCGGAATTGAAAGCATAGTTTGCCGGACGAAAAAATGGTAGCGAGTTAAAAGATACTTACCTGTACTTGAAGAGTTTGGATTGCGATAGAATATCAGGCTGCCACCATTGATGAATTCCATGAGCTTGATTGAAATCTTGTGAAGGAGTAAGATTAACGATGAGATTTGCTGAAGGAATGAGATGCAGAGGGTCTGTCTCCCTCCCAAAAGCATTCAACAACAAACCACCGATTGAATTTTGCGTTGCCAGCCGTTCGATGACTCCGGCTCCGATCTCCTCCATGTTTTTCCGATGTTCAAAATACCCGATATACTCAGAGCATATGTGATCGCTGGGATTGACGAACATCGACGGAATCCATCCGGACAAAGCTAGGAATGGATCTTCAGGCTGATTGCTAGGATGATTTGCTTTCATGGCAAAGGCAAGTCCTGCAGTGATCACACTGCCTGCAATTCTCAATCCTTGTTTCACATTCTTGTCCTTGATTCTCTCAATTGGTGCCGAAAAGAATGGTGGATTGAAGAGGAAAGTTTCGATCAAATTACCATTCTTCGCCATTGTTTTCCCCGCTAGCATTGCCATGGCTGACCCTAATGAATGCCCGGCTAACCAAATATCTGAATCACCAACAGTGGCAACAATGTTCCTTACAGCCTGCATGGCAATCTTGAATCGCGATGTCTGGTGCAGCCCGTTTTGGATAAGATGAAGATTTAGAGTTAGATCCCGAGAGAAGGAATCGGGTTTGGTCAGAGTACCACGAAAGGCAATAACATATCTCGGACTTCTGCTGATTGTCTGGTCGTAACTAGATGCAGATGGTTTAAACTCGAAGACAGCACCAAATATGGAGTTATCAGCATCATCCAAAAGTTGGTGAAGCAGCCTGAAATGGAAAAATTCCCACCAAGGTGGAGCCAAGGCTTCAGAACCTAGGCGTTTTTCTTGACGGTCCCGCTCAAGTAAATACACAGACTGTACCAAACAGGCAGCTACAGTTCTTCGATGTTTCGCATTATCCCTGCATATAAAAGCGACCAAAGCATTGTCAACGAAAAATTGTAGAACTCTTTTAGCGTATGTAATAAACTTTTATGGAAGATCGCACGAGCAAGATTTAAGGTGCATATAAATACAGTTTAATAGAATTCATCCAATATGATTTAGTCTTCCTAGTCATGATAGTTTACTTTTGCATGCATGAGTTTATAATCCACACAAATTGGCATGGAAAAAGGTCTCACCAGTCTACAGAAGTTAAATGTAATGGTCCTGAAAGGCAAAAGATTTCCCTCTCAGAGGCCATTACACCGTGTAGCTCTCCCTTTTTTCCCTGAGTCTGTATATTACAACGAAAGATGAATAAGCAACCAGAAAAAAAAAAC